>JAJKFI010000295.1:152514-170795 GCA_029204185.1 Lerista edwardsae
CTCTCTCTCTCTCTCTCTCTCTCTCTCTCTCTCTCTCTCTCTCTCTCAATCTCAATCTCTCATATGCAATTTTTATTTAGAGCAAGTTGTTTTTACACTGGGGGAGGGAAGCATATACCTTTGATCTGAAATGGTATAATCCATTCAGCCCAAAGTAACATATTCCTTTCCCAGCAAAGTCAAACATTTTTCTGTACACAAATGATGGATTTCTGACTAAGTTTTTATGGAAGTTTTCATATTTTCACCTCACATAGGGGAACATTTTGATTTTTCCAACAGACTATTTTTTAGTGACTGGCTGTATCCATTTTTCAGCTCAATCACTAATGTCCAAGTCTAGTGTGAGAGTAATATACACTCCAAATGTTCTTTACCATCTATTTATTAAATTATAATTTGGGAGCATGATAACATTAACATATAACTTCAACATATAACATTAAATATCTTTAAGTCCCATTAAGCTCAGAGGGATAAGTATGTTTAAGGTTGACTGGATCCTATCTCCCCCGCCCTTTTTAAAAATTGTCACATATTTCTGCAGATGGGAAAAAAAATACTTTGATCATTGATCCTCATTGACCTTAATCCAACACTGTGTTCAGCATGCTTAAAACCCTTAGCTGAATTGCAGTGGTCTTTAAAAACTGTCGGGTTATATATCAGGGTTTTTTTTTCCCAGCTGTCTACTCAATAAGTAGGAAGAGAGCTAACTGCCTGTTTCAAACACACACACACACACACACACACACACACACACACACATTTGAGAGCACATGTTTTATAATTACAAACTTCTGTGTAAAATCCAGTAGAATACTCTTAAAATCAGTAAATGATATTCAATATTTCATCCTCTGCAGCAGTGTGAGAATATTCCTGTCTTCCTTAAATGTGCTGATCATGTTGTAAATGAAGGCCTGCCTTTTAGCTGATTTGGCAGCTTGTTCTTCTCAGAAGTAGTTTGCTCATGGATCAAAATATCCATTTAAAATCACAATTAGCTTCTTAAATCCCATTTTACTAGGCCTTTTTGTAGCAGGGTAAAAAATGTTGGCACCTGAGCTTTCTCATTCATTCAAATGAACATGAAATTCTATATGAGTTTCTTTGCCCCAAGTTCTAAAGGTAAAAGGTAAAGGTTTCCCAAATGGTCTAGTCGTGACCGACTGTAGGGGGCGGTGCTCATCTCCATTTCAAAGCCTGTAGAGCCGGCGTTTTTGTCCGATCATGTGGCCAGCATGACTCTACACCGTAGCGCACGGAATGCTGTTACCTTCCCACCAAAGTGGTCCCTATTTATCTCCTTGCATTGTTTAGGTGCTTTCGAACTGCTAGGTTGGCAGGAGCTGGGACAAGCAACGGGAGCTCACTCCATCACGCAGTCTCGAACTCCCAACCTTGCGGTTGAAAGCCCAGCAACAGCAGATTAACTCGCTGCGCCACCACATCCCTCTATTTTAAGTTCTAAGTTCACGTCCCAAGTTCTATTAACAGGAAATACTTTGCAGGACTGACATAAATGAGCAGCACAAGACTACTTTTCATTTCTTCCTTGTTTGAAGAGTGGCAGTAAATAAACTGACAACCCCTTTGAGATGGTGGGAGAGAATCTTATAACTAAGGGCGCAATCCTAACCTGGAGTTAGGCCAGCACAAGTCACTTCCGTCAGCCCAGCAGTGTCGTAAACATGCCATAAAGTGTGTTTGGACACTCTCGGAATCAGGAAGGTTGGCGCACGTCCTCTCTGACTCCGAGAGTATTGCAAATATGCTTTATGGCACATTTGCATCATTCTGGGTAGGGCTGACACAAGTGACTCCTGCTGACCTAACTCCAGGTTAGGATTGTGCCCTAAAATAGTTTGCTGGGACATTTACTGTTCTCTACTAGTTCTCATGGAATTATCTCATTGTCAGGGCCAACTGTATTGCAATTTGGATTATTTCGCCCCATTGGGCCCTGCACCTGGAGACCACCTGTGCTCTGGTGGGGAGTGAGCTGCTCAAGCCACAGCCCAAACCTCCCATGGAGCTAAACCTCCATTCAGAGCCTGTGGTAGTGAAAAGAGCTCTCATGGACCCTCCCACTCACCCTTGATTCTGATTCTGATTCTCCCCAAATTGGGCCACTCTGGAACAAGCTCCGGCCCACAGTTGCTTCTGATTGGCCCTCAATGCTTGGTGCTGGGCTTGGCCTGTTTGCTGCTGCTCATTTGTGAGGGTGGGCTCCAAGGACCATGCAGTGAAGCCTCTACCCCGCAAGGACCATGCAGAATTGGGCCCCAGATCTTTTAAGGCTAGCCTTGCTCATTGTCAGTTGTTGCCAATGTCACTTTTCCCAACCCATGTGCAGTCTGTCCTAACTCCATTTTGATTTCCAGCTGACAATCCTGGGGACTCGACAGGAAGGGAGTTGAGGTCATGCTGGGCGAAGGTTATGCTAATCAAGGTCCATTAAGGGGAAATAAAACTACAGTGCTGCTGGGCATCCAATTTTCTTCTTTCATCTAAGGTATTGTAAATTTGGGTGCCTCATCCTAATAGAATTTTGTCGCAAGGGGGTGGATCTCAGCAGCAACAGCATGCACCAGAATCCAACCCAGCCTGCCCCCTTCCTCTCCTAAGCATAAACCATCAATACAGCTGGCGTGGGTCCAAAGATATCCATTGACATCCAGGTAAGAGTAAAAAATATTTTTATTTACTTCTTGCTGGCAATCTGATACCTACCTACCCCCATTGCATGGAGCATGCACTTGATCAGCACTGGTGGAAAAGGATACGGGATAGAAACCATAACTTCTGACTTTTACTATATCTTAATTTTGCTCAATGGGACCCTCTTTGCCTATTTCGTCTCCCCAGCAGGGGTTTAATACATATGCTCTGAAATGCTCCCAAATTACTCATCCAGCTCTCCATCATGTGTTCAAGGCTCTGACTTGGAAGTTGGCTCTGACTAGGATTAACCATGCTGGAAAGGAATAGGGAAGGTCTGGATGAGTGAATGAGAGAGCTAGATGGGCACCTGTTCTGTTCTGGCTATTCTTTCAATGTGAAAGGCACACATTCTTGATCACATCTGGAAGGGAGGAAAGGGGGACTTTTCCACCCCACACATAATTTCTGTCTTTCTTTCTTTGCACAATCCTACCCAATTTTCCCGCACTGGCATAGCTGTGCCAATGGGGCATGTTCTGCATCCTGCAGTGGAACAGTAGTCATGGAGTCCTCAAGGTCAGGGAATGTTTGGTCTCTTACCTCAGAGCTGCATCGCCCTTATCCCAGTGCTGGAAAGTAGGTTAAGATTTCACCCTAAAGGATTTATACCCTAACTTTCAACCAAATGGTCCTCAGGAGAGTTTACAATGAATTACAGAAACAAGAATTTAAGAATAGAACAATCCCTCATTACATTCAGAGCCCAATCCCAACCTGGCAGTGCGCTGATGCAGTGCTCTTCCACTGGCCCAGCACATAAGGCATGTCTGCTCTGCAGATTTAGGATTTAACCCAGAGGCGTCATCCAGGCGGAATGGCCCAGTACGCCGTTTCGCTAGTTCTGCGGATGGGCCCGGGCCGCGCCACCTCTCCAGAGGACGGGTGAGCTGCTGCTGGGCCCTCCCTCCCTCCCGTGCGTCCCAAATCGCTCTGAAATGGAGCGATTTGGGCGCTGTGAGGCTTAGGGAGGCGTGGCAGCCCTCCGCCATAGGAGCGGAGGGCTGTCAATCATCTGGGCGTTCCGGTTCCTTGCGCGCCCGGATGACATCACTGATTTAACCTGAGTTCTACCAGTGTAGGTGTGCTGTGCCAAGGGTGTGCTGGAAGCTGGCGGGAGGTATTAAGGGGTGGAGAGAGGGCAAATCCATGGGCTGGCCAGCCCAGGGAGGGGGGAGGAGATAGGACATGACTGTTAGGCTGTAACTTGACCCCCATCCCTGAGCTGGGTGGCCCAGATCTGAGCTGCTCCTGGATGCTCAGACTTGTGCCTGATATTTGGCAGGTACAGATCTGAGCAATCCCATAGGGCTGTATAGGGCTTACCCCGGGGCAAGGGGAAAACATCCCCTTACCCTGTGGTGAGCTCCAGCTGCCTCCCAGCCTGTGTTAGGAAACAGCAGCTTGCCGGCCAGCCTGACCCAACACAGGTTGGGTTTGGGCTGTCCCACAAGCAGAAAATACATATGTCCATATTTAATTTCAAATACTCCGATTGTGCACATCAAAGCAGGATGGAACTGTCCTCTCTTGCTAAAACACTTTGATAAACAGTTGATCATGTGAGGAGGCAAAGCTTCATCAAGTAATCACGACAAGTCATCTAGGTAGATGGGTTGACTGGGTCAAAATGTTACTTTATAAAATATAATTATTTCAGTCAGTCTAAGATGTATGCAATCTAATTTAACAGATCCATCTAATAATGTCTCAAACTGTCATTTGTACATGGGAAGTATATAGCCACCCTGATACATTTCTTCAGACTTAATCTGCTGCCCTATTCAGCTCAGCTAATCAGTGATTATGGAAATGAAAGCCATTATCTTAAAGCCAATCATATCACAAGTAATCCAGATCAAAATCAATTCAGTAGGCTCCATATTTTGCCAGTAAATCTGCTTTTAATACCAAAAATTACTTAGACGATGGAACTGTTCATACTGAACTTTAGAAAAAGAAACAAAGAATAAAATGCCCAAATCCATTTTCTACAGTTTGACTCATATACACAATGTTGAAATGGGGGTGGGGTGGAGGTTGTGTTTCCTTTGTGGAATTAATTTCCTATTTTCTAAAACTCAGCAGAGCTTATGTAAAAAAAGAAACCGAGCATAACAGAAAGATCATTACATTCTCTATTCCTAAAATGCAATTCATTTTTCCAAGCTGAAGAACAATGTGTGCCCAGTCATTGCTATGCTATACCTTTAGTGTGTGGTTCACATGCATATGGAGCAATAAGGATGACAAACCACTGCTCTGGCCTGGCCACATCCAGAGGAACCTATTCAAACATGGAAGCCCACCTGGACCACATGTGGGGGGATCTCTTGCCCCAGGTTGCTTAGCAGCCAGTCACAGCCCCAACCCACGCTGGGCATGAGGCAGACCTACTAGCCTCCCTATTCCAGCACAGGGTTAAGAGTACACTCTTAGGGCCCAATCCTATCCAACTTTCCAGCGCCGGTGTAGCCTCAATGCATCCTCAAGGTAAGGGAACAAATGTTCCCCTACCTTGAGTAGATCTTCCTGGCTGCACACTTACCTCAAGTTGTGGTGCACACCCCATTGGAGTGGCTACATTAGCACTAGCAAGTTAGATGGGATTGGGTTCTTAATCAACCTTTGTGCATCTTCACCTATTGTCTCTGTTATCTTTTCACTGCCAAATTACACAGTTTTGCCACTGGCTATTGCACAAGATTGCTTTCCCCATGTGTTTGCATGTTATGTGTGTTTTAAAAAGCAAGCCCATAGACCAAAGGGCCTGCGCACACATTGGAGATTTGCAGGTGCTCCTTCCCATCACAACCCCTCATATCCCCCAAACGGCAGAGCACCTGAAGCTGCAACAAAGAGGGGAAATAAGCAGAACTTCCCTTGAACATGTAGGAACATTTTGGCAAGCATGTGGAGCTTCTTGGATTCTGGCTGACATGCAAATGTTGACAATCTTCACACACTGATTTCTTTCTTCAGTGTGTTTCAGCTACAGTGTAGGACACAGTTAATGTGGGAGTGCTTTGGAGGAGAGAAGATGTTATCTTGACAACTAAGAACTGTAATTACTAGGTAATTATAGAGTTATTTGTGGGGTATGCAACAGTCTATGTGTTACACAGTGATTGTTTGGCTAGGCAGGCCCAAACAGATTATTACTGAATCCAACTTTCAATACGATAATGTTTATGAAAAAAAAATACATTTTAGATGGGTTGATGTGCTAACACATGCTCTATTATGGAAATGTTTGTTTTTGAATTGAATCCATGCTTTTAAAGACCATTTTCTAATGAACATATCATCAGTGAATCTGGTTTGCAATAGGATAATGTATTAATACATTTATTTCAAACAAACTGAGATACTGAGATGGTGGGATCTGCTAATGCATGTCAGCCCAACATGACCCCTGCCTCTTCTTGGATGTATGCCAGCTATTTTGTTGGCATAGGTCCAAGAATACGCACTGATGGCCAGGTGGCCTACAGAGAGGTAAGTAAGATGTTTATGCCTCTCAGGGCGCAATCCTAAACAGCGCCGGACTGGTGAGGCCGATGGGCCAGTGCCATATCAAACGCTGTTTAGGAGAAGCTGGAGCCTCCCCGCAGCAAGGGAGTGTGCACTCCCTTACCACAGGGGAGGCTCCAGCCTCCCCTATGTGCTCCTCAGTTCTGCACCTGCTAAAGAGCAGGCGCAGATCCGAGGAGGCTGTGCGTCCCAAATCGGGGCTGGGTGGCCTCGCTGACAGGCTTCGGATGTGGCCATATGGCCACCTCCCAAGCCGCCCACATCTCGCCTCCCCCCATCCCCGTCCCGATATGGGACAGAGAATCCCTTGCACCAACCGTCTTCGGTTGGCGCAAGGGAGGCTCTCCGTCAGCGCTCTGAAGCCGACGCTGCAAGTAGCATCGGCTTCAGAGATGGAGCACCAACACGGGGGTGCTGCTCAGCGCTCCTGTGTCGGCGCTCCGCCCCTTGCATCGACACTATGACGTAGCGTTGACGCTATGACGTAGCGTTGATGCAAGGGGCACACTAGGATCGCCCTGCCCGGCAATCTGGTTGCCCTACCACCACCGTAGAATGCAGCACATGCTCTTGCATAGTGTAACCTCTGAGGTCAATTTGCTAGTGGTGGCAGGATTATCGTCCCAGAAGTGGCTCCTGCCAGGCATAATTTTTAAATGCAGCAGGAATCAAGCCTACAATTAGGTTAAGAGCCATTTCTGGTGCATGCTGGCTATGAGGAAAAACACTGACCCCCTCCCCTCATATGACAAGGACACCAATAATTTTATCTCACAGTTTGCCACAAATTCCACATCTACTGTGATTTTGCTTTACACAGCATTCAGTGTTCTCATTTTTCTTTCCTCTGAAAATGTCCATTGTCATACAGTAGATTACGATATACATACAACTTAGAAATGCAGTGTTTCTCAAACTGTGGGTTGGGACCCACTTGCGGGGTCACAACCTGATGTCAGGTCAGTCGCGTTAAGCTGGGATCAGCCATCTTGGAAGCTGCAGACATTACTCTTGCTATATTCCTTTTGTGAGTGTTATCAATTTGAATTTTCAAGTGAGGTTAGCAGTGCTTGTAGCTGTGCTTTTATATAATATTTTGTCCTAATTTTGCTTGCTCTATAGGAGGTTTCATAATTGTGCAATTAATGCAGTCCAAGAATGCCAGTTTGCATTCCAGGAATATAATTTTATTATGTCACAAGCAATAAAACAAGCACATCTTGCTTGATAATGACACTTCTGGTTATGACATCACTTCTAGTGGGTCCCGACATAAGTGCCATTCTAAAAAGTGGGTCTTGGTCTAAAAGATTTGAGAACCACTGTACTAATGAATATCCGAAACAGTTCGGATTGCAACTTACCATGTGCCATCCAGATCTTGGCATGTATTTTGTGCATAAAATACTCATATTATTTGTGTTTTAAACAAATAGATGGGGGAAAGGAAATGCGAACAGATGACAGTGCATTAGTTTTTACAGCAGACCTTTAGATATGTAGATATCTCATTACAACTGTTGTGTTGCATTCTTTTTATCACCACGTTTTCTTTAAAATAGAGAAGAAAACTTGGACATTATTATTAAAAAACAACAGATGCTTTATGATCACGATTTGTGCCAAAAGGTTATAGACATGGATGTACTCATATATTGCTGACCCACAGTCTTCAAAAACAAAGTTTACTTTTCAATTTCTCCTGGTTTGCTTTTAAAAAACAAGTGAGACATTTTGCAGGTCACGGCTTGAAGAAGGATTTCCAGAAGCACCCATGACACCTAGTTATTATGAGTCAGGGATTAGCCTGGCTGTATGCACGGCAAACGGAAAGATGGGGGATTATTAAAAATATATATAATCATGCCCCATACAATTAGTTCTTACAGTCCACACTAAATATTTTGTAAAGTCTAAGCCAAAATTCCTTCCACATGTAATGGAATAACAAAAGGGCAGCACTGAATAGAAGAGGCAGTGATATTGCTTTTTGAATACTGTAATTTATAGAAATGTTCAACATCTGAACACTAGCCTCAATTGTTATTTATTTTATTTAAAAAGGGGGGGGGATAGTTATATAACAGTACTAAGCATGTTCACTTGGAAATTAGTTCCCTGTATCAGTGGGGCTTAGGCCCAGATAAGTGTGTTTTAGATTACAGCCTAAGGTTGAAATCTGTACGTACTTTCCTGGGAGTACGCCCCACTGAATTCAATAGAACTTACGTCTGTTTACACATATGTAGGATTGTAGTAGTGATCTTAGACAAATTAAGCATTTACTTACCTATTTTTAAGCAATAGCTTTCTCCATGTATTTTCCAAAACGTCCATCTTTTACAAGAATGGTTGGTTTGAATTGTCTCTTTTATGTCAACTTATTGTCAGCACAACTTATTGTCTACTCACAACTAACTCCCACTGAGCTCAATGGGATGTCCTCCCATGTAAATGTGTATAGGATTATAGCCAATTTTGCCCATATCTATGTCCCAAATTCTTCACAGTTAGATTGATATCAAGGACTGCTGTGTCTTTCCATATATGGACCAAACCTATCTCATGGGTATCAACAAAATATTGGGAACAAACCAAACAGTGTATTTCATGAGACACCTCTCTCTCTCTCTCTCTCTCTCTCTCTCTCTCATATGGATGGAACCTCATCAAGATCCAGAGGACATCACTGTTGCATAAGCATGCAAGGTTGCAACCCAGAAATGTCTGAATTAGAAGACAAAGCAGCCACCCTCTGTCTTCCATCTGTGTTGCTCTGGTTCTTTCACCCTACCTTTCCAATTGCAGTAGCAAGCAGACCTTCAGTTGTGCCACACATGGGGGTGGTGAGGGGGAGAGATGAACAAACAAACAAAGGGATCAAGCTGACAAAGAAGTCAGAACTCAGTCTGCTGGTTCAAAAGCAGATTGAAGGGCAAAGAGTGGGTGATCTCCAGGTTATCTTGCCAAACTATGAGCTGTGGAAGTGAGGTAGGCATGCATGAACTCTCCAGTCATTGTACTTTTCCTCTTATGTGAACATGGTTTCTTGGGCTGGAAACATATTGTAAAACATTCTTTGGTTTTGTTTTAGGGAGCTGAAGGTGACTTGGAAAAGGTATCCCAGGGCACAATCCTAGATGCACCCCCAGCCCAACGCTAGCCGCTTGCGTGGGCCCAATGGTACCAGTGCCAATGCAGGGGTGCCAACTGTGTTGGCACTGGTGCTGTTGGGCCAATGCTAGCAGAAGCATCGGTCCAAGGGCTCCAGCCCAAGGCCAAGCTGCACCGCTCGTGCACCAGCTGAACTCGGGTGGTGCAAGAGCGGTTCTGGGTGGGGGGACGGTGGGAGGGAGGTGGAACTGGGCAGTGGTTGGGAGGGCCAGGAGGTTGCTTGAACCATAGCTAAAACAGTTACATGTTGGAACGCCTTTATGTTATCATCTATATATATATAAAGAAGAGCCTGGGGGTGTGTGTGTGTATGTATGTATGTATGTATGTATGTATGTATGTATGTATGTATGTATGTATGTATGTCTCGCATAGGCTCCTCAACGCCTGGAGCGATCGGCACGAAACTTGGCACGCATACACCTTGCGGCCTGGCGACAAACACTGTGGGGGTCAGGGCTCCCTAGCACCCCTGGGGGTGGGGGTACATGGGGGTCCACACGTGAAAACGGTCAAAAACGGCCAAAATCGGCATCAGATTCACAGTTTCCAGTGGTGCCGAGCTGAGCGGTGATGCTCCTGATGCCGTTGGAGTCTGGGTTCAGCCCCCCCTCGACATGGGGGGCAAGAAGGGGTGCGAAACAAAATGTCCACATGCCCCGCTGGAACGCCTGGACCGATTGGCGCCAAACTCGGCATGCAGAAGCCTAGCGGCCTGGCCACAAACACTGCGGGGGTCAGGCCCCCCTAGCGCCCCCGGGGGTGGGGGTACGTGGGGGTCCCCGCTTGAAGACGGTCAAAAATGGCTGAAATCGGTGTCAAATCCACAGTTTCCGGGGTCACCGAGATGAACGGCGACGCCCCCGACACCGTCGGAGTCCGGGTTCAGCCCCCCTCGATGTGGGGTGCGAGAAGGGGTGCGAAACACAACGTCTGCCATGCCCCACTGTGACACCTGGACCGATTGGCACCAAACTCGGCATGCAGAAGCCTAGCGGCCTGGCCACAAACACTGCGAGGGCAGGGGCCCCTAGCACCCCCAGGGGTGGGGGTACACGGGGGTCCCCGCATGAAAATGGTCAAAAACGGCTGAAATCGGCATCGAATCCACAGTTTCCAGGGGCACCAAGATGAGCAGCGACGCTCCCGATGCCATTGGAATCCGGGTTCATTGCCCCTCGACATGGGGGGCAAGAAGGGGTGCGAGACAAAACGTCCGCCATGCCCTGCTGGAACGCCTGGACTGATTGGCACCAAACTCGGCATGCGGAAGCCTAGCGGCCTGGCCACAAACACTGCGGGGGTCGGGGCCCCCAGCACCCCCAGGTGCACAGGGGGCCCCACGTGAAGATGGCTGAAAATGGCCAAAATCGGTGTCAAGTCCATAGTTTCCAGGTTCGCCGGGCCGAACAGCAGCAGTCCCGATGCCGGTGGAGTCTGGTTTCGGGGGCCCCTCGGCGTGGGGTGCAAGAAGGGGTACGAAACAAAACATCTGCTGTGCCATGCTGGAACACCTGGAGCAACGCGCACCAAACCCGGCACGTGCGTGCCTTGCGGCCTGGCGACAAACACTGCGGGGGGCAGGTCCCCCAGCGCCCCCAAGGGTGGGGGTGTGCAGGGGGGCCCACGTGAAGATGGCCGAAATCAGCCGAAATTGGCGTAGAGTCCACAGTGTCCGGGGTCACCGGGACAACCGGAGATGCTCCCGACGCCATTGGAGTCCGGGTTCGCCCCCCCCCCCTCGATGGGGGGGAGCAAAAAGGAGTGCGAAACAAAAGGTCCGCCATGCCCTGCTGGAATGCCTGGAGCGATTGGCACCAAATTCGGCATGTGGGAGCCTTGCGGCCTGGTGACAGACACTCCGGGGGGCAGGCCCCCCTAGCGCCCCGGGGGGGTGCCCCGGGGCCCCCGCATGAAAATGGTCAAAAATGGATGAAATCATCGTCGGTTCCTTAGTTTCTGGGGTCGCCAAGGTGAGCGATCGGCACAAAACTTGGCTCACATACACCTTGCGGCCTGGCGACACACACTTCGGGGGCGGGCCCCCTTTGCGCCCCCAGGGGTGGGGGTACATGGGGGTCTCCATGTGAAAATGGTCAAAAACGGCTGAAATGGCATCAAATCCAAAGTTTCCGAGGTCGCCAAGATGAGTGGCGATGCTCCCGATGCAGTTGGAGTCTGGGTTTGGTCTCCCCTCGACGTGGGGGGCAAGAAGGGGTGCAATACGAGACATTCGCCATGCCCCACTGCGTCGCCTGGAGCAATTGGCGCCAGACTTGGCATGTGTATGCCTTGCGGCCTGGTGACAAAGACTGTGGGGGTCAGACCCCGCTAGCACCCTGGGGGTGGGGGTCCACGGGGGTCCCCATGAGAAGATGGTTGAAAACGGCTGAAAACGGCGTCAAATCCATAGTTTCCGGGTTTGCCGGGGCAAGCGGCAACGCTCCCAATGCCATTGGAGTCCGGGTTCAGGCCCCCCTTGGCGTGGGGGGCGAGAAGGTGTGTGAAACAGAATGTCCGCCCTGCCGTGCTGGAATGCTTGGACCGATCGACACCAAACCTGGCATGCGCGTGCCTTGCGGCCTGGCAACAAACACTGCAGAAATCGGTTGAAAACAGCCGTCATCAACGTTGAATCTGTAGTTTCTGGGGTCACCGAGGTGAGTGGCGACGCTCCCGATGCCGTGGGAGTCCGGGTTCAGCCCCCCTCAGTGTGGGGGTGGGAAGGGGTGCGAAACAAGGTGTCCGCCATGCCCTGCTGCGACGCCTGGAGTGATTGGTGTTGCAGTTTCATATCTCACGGTCCAGAACTGATAGAAACTGGCATTCCGTCTCTTCGTCTGAGGATCAGATAGAACACCTGTGAGTCCTTGAGCAGGTCAGCTTCCCAGCTTGTTAGGGACAGTAGTTGTACTCCCTTTCTTGATAGTGTAGAATAAGCAGGCAGTTTCACACGGGAAGCCCTGGCTGCAAACACTGCACATTCCCATGAGCTCATAGTGTTCTAAGAGTCACCCCATTGGGCAAAATGGGGCACAAGGGGTCTTCAGGTATACACCCATCAGATATACTCTGGTTGCATCCCTTTGTTCTCATGTTAGAAGAAGTTTTTCACTGTGTGTGCTTAAGATGTAAAGCTGCACTGAAAACGGCCGCCTGCGAGCGGCCCAAACTTCACCGGCTTCCTAGCCGGCAGATTGAACCTTTGTACCTTTCTTACTTTCGCTACAATAAAGAGACTTTGTTATGGAAATGTGGCGATTGCTTCAGTCCTTCGCATCGGAGCGCTAAGCCAAGCGCTAAAATGGGTCTCCAAGCTCCCAACTCTGCTGCTATTTACACAAATACACAACAGGTTATGGTTTCCCGCGCTGCGGAAGAGCCAGCCGTAACCCTGCAGGGGCTCGCCGAGGACCCGATCCGCGGAGCGGCGCGGAGCGAAGACTGAACTGTGAATGCGGCTGCATCCTTCAACTCGCCGACACCCTGACAGATGTCGGATGAGGAGGGAGCCACCGGTGGAGTGAAGGAGGAGGACGACCTCGAGAACGGATCCGAGGGAGAGGAAGCAGGCGACCCAGGGGAACCCGAGCAAAGCGAGGAGAGCGGAGAGGGCGAGTCGGAAGACGACGACCTCGGGCCTCTCCTTCCCCCAGCGGGGCCTCCCGACGGCGAGGCGCTCGCACCGCACCCGCCGCTGCTCGTTCCCGGACAGGGCGCTTTCCATCCTCTGCCACCGCCTCAAATACCACCGTTGCAGCCCGCTGCACTCATGTGCCTTGAGGCCTGGCGACAAAAACTGCGGGGGTCAGGCTGCACTACTGCCCCTGGGGGTGGGGTGCACGGGGGCCCCTGTGTGAGAACGAATGGACGAAATTGGCGTCTGGTCCGTAGTTTCCGGGGTCACCGAGGCCTGAGGGAAGGGGCCTGAAGTGAAGACAGCCGAAAACGGGTGAAATTGGCATCGAGTCCATAGTTTCCGGGGTCGCCGAGGCAACCGGTGACGCTCCCAACGCGGGTGGAGTCCAGGTTCGGCCCCCGTCGGCGTGGGGGGCGAGAAGGGGTGTGAAACAAGATGCCCACCATGCCCCGCTGCGACGCCTGGAGCGATTGGCGCCAGACTCGGCATGCATGTGCCTTGCGGCCTGGTGACAAACACTGCGGGGTCAGGCCCCCCAGCGCCCCCAGGGTGCACATGGCCCCGAAGTGAAAATGGCCGAAAACTGGCAAAATTGGCGTCGAGTCTGGGTGACGCTCCTGACAAAGTTGGAGTCCGGGTTCGGCCCCCGTCGTTGTGGGGGGCGGGCAAGAAGAGGTACAAAACTCATAAACTCTGGAAGATCATTTTGTTACCCGGGCAACGCCGGGTAACAAAAAGCTAGTTACCAATAGAAAAATCGGTGTTGGCGAACTAGACCAATACTCTTGATTCATTTCTTTTTGACTGATAGATGGTAATGGTAAGCCCTGGGCAGAATGGTTTGTCAGCACAACCCTGCCCCAGATGTAGCGTCGATGCATTGTTGTTGTGTCGACGCTACGTCATTAGCACCAACGCGGGGGCTAGAGCTCTCAGGCCGACACTACAAGTGGCATCGGCCTGAGAGCACCGACGGGAAGCCTCCCTTGTGCCAGCCGAACTTGGCTGGTCAAGGGAGGTTCTGGGAGGAGTGAGTGGGAGGAGTGGTTCTGGGTGGGGAATGGGTGGTTCTGGGCGGAGGTGGGCAGGCCAGCAGGCGAACTGGCCCAGGGAGGGGACGGGGCCAGGATGTGGCCATTAGGCTGCATCCTAGGCCTTGTTGGGAGGCTGTGTGGCCCCAATTTGAGCCATGCAGCTTCCTTGGTTCTGCGCCTGCTACACAGCAGGCGCAGAACTGAGGAAACCAATGGGAAGGCTGGAGCCTCCCCTGGGGCAAGGGTGCGAATGTGCCCTTGCACTGGGGAGGCTGCCCGGTTCACCTACGGTGTGCTGGATTTGGTGCAGGCCCGCCGGCCTCACCAATCCAGTGCAATTTAGGGTTGATGTACCTTCAAGAGTGATGAAAATGCACACCAAGTTTACTCTGCAATCAGGACATTAAGATTTGCAGGACATGAACTTTTCCACTGATTCTCTGAAACGTCTCCAAACAATGAAACTGCATCACTTGTCATGAAATAAGCACTGGATCAGTGCATTGCTAATTTCACTCTTGAAAAACTTAACGGCTTCCAACTAAATTGGCATCATGCTTTCTGTATCTAGCTCTGTTTTTAGACATCATGAAACTGTCTGGGAAAACCGTCCAACTTGAACCATAAAGGAGTTGACTCGGTCATGTGCAAAAAAGCATTTCCATTTTGATTTCACATCTAATTAGGTTACTTTTCTGTCCTCACAGAATCCATGGGCTGTCAAGTCAGCACTAAAAGTCGTGGCTCAATCTCTGTATCTCCAGCATGCTCTTCAACAGTTGGAAATTCACACACACAACAACAGCTTGTCCCTCTTCTATCCAATGGTTAAAGGTACAGGTACTCTGGTGTCTTCATCCACTCTGTAGTAAGCTCCATTGAGTTTAATGGGATTTATGGGTTTCCATTCTGAGAGGTAGTTCCTGGTGGCAGAAGCAGTAGCTGGGATACAACACTTCGTCTTTTCAGCCACTAATGCTATAAACAAAAGAAATGTATATATGATTGAAGTCTCTAGAACTTAACTAATAAGAGCAAACCATTTAAATGTCATTTCTAATTCCATTTAATACCCAGGATAAATTATATTGCCACACATATTTGGGAAGAGGAATTATGCACTTTAATTGAAGGGATCTAGAAAATAATATAAAATGACTTTCCAGTTAAGCAGGGGTACAGATTATCAGCCCCAAATTAAGCACAAGATATTTCAAACTGCAAAGGACCCAAATGAAATTAAATGGTTTAACCCTATGCTATTAACATTTTTTCAGAGGGGGCAGTTTAAGAGCTTTAATTTTTTTTTTAAAAAAAATGGTGGTTCAGGATTTACAATACAAATTGAGTGTAGATTTTCTGAAAAATGAAAATGAAATATATTTAATATGACAAAAAAAGATGCAATTTGCAATTCATTTTCTAAAGACTGAAAGCAATTTATTAAAACTTTAGGAACTAGTCTTCTGAAAGGTTATGTTTCCATAGTATCAGGAGGTTTAACTTGAGTTTCAAGCTGTGTGAGTATGCAACTCTTCTACAAACACTTTCTGGAATCTCCCACTGAAGTCAAAGAGTTGTATTCAAAGAAAATTAGTCATGATTGATCACCATTGAAAGCAACAGGAAGTTTTAGACATGATTAACTAAAGTTCCATTGATTTCAATGGAATGGAGTCATGACTTCCATTGGCTACAATCCAAGGGTCATACTTGAGAAAAAAATAAAGCAAGCCTGCCAGAATATGATTTAAGTAGCAGGGAAGGAAAAATGTGAGGATAATGATAAAATGACAAATTGAACAGATCAGGCACAACCTGTCGAATTCTGCCCTCACATTGCTCCTTGGTGTTTCTGCTTGAATTCAGTGGAATTCCAGGTGTCTAATGTGAAGAAACAAATTTGTCACTTTTTTCCCTTTCCCTCCCCTTTGCTAAACTTCGATTGTAGCTACAGAAGTAATTGGAGAACTGTTTTCTAGCACATCAGCTACAGTTGACCTCATAACAAACCCATTTGTTGCATAAGCTTGCAGAAAGTTTTGTGAAAGTCTCTAGACCTGCAGCCAGTGTTGATCATTTGTTCCTAGTGAGTGAACCATTTGTGCTTCAATAGCACCTCTGATTCATGAGTCAGTTTCATAAGCCCTTGCATTGTAGGGTTTCAGGAAATTGCACTATATACATCTGATTAACCTTTTTTTGGGAGTTTCATAATGTTAAAAAAAAATCCTTAAGCCATTTGGAATTGTGTATGTCAGCAAAACTGATACTGGATAAATAAAACTCCATGCGTTGAAAATGTAGGTTGTGCCTTTCATATTTAGTACTGGCTTTCAGCAAAGACTCAAGTGCTTCCTTTTTTAAAATAATGGGAGAGAAAACAAGTCCAAGACTTAGGCTGCAATCCTAACCTGGAGTTAGGCCGGCACAGTTAGGCCAGCAAAGTTTGGCTGGCCCAGGAGCCACCATAAAGCGTGTTTGGACCAAGTGCACCATCCTTCCTGACTCTGAGAATGGTCCAAACACAGTGTCCCTTGTGTTGGCCAAACTTTGCTGGCCTAACTGTGCCGGCCTAACTCCAGGTTAGGATTGCACTCTGAGGGTGGTCCAAACATGTGTGGCCCTTGTGCCAGCCAAACGTTGTTGGCCTAACTGTGCCAGTCTAACTCCAGGTTAGGATTGCACTTTTACAGTGATCCTACATACAACAAAGGAGAACAGTAATGAAACCCATGCAGACCCAAAATTTCCTGCATGTTTTCCAATGTTCTGTTCTTTTTTGGGAGGAGGATTTGAAGAAAATAAATAATTTCAAGGGGGATAAAAAGTTCTGAGAAAAAAATATGCATTCAGGGGTCATAGAAAGGTTTTGAGACTTCTCCAGCTATTCAATTCCTTGTGTGTGTGTTATATGTGTGAATGGAAACAGAAGAACACATCCATGTGCTACCTAGGTAATGTACAACATATTTCCAGTTCTGTCTTTTCTGTATCTTTCCCCCCTTTAATGGTGGCCTCCAGGTTTTTTGTTTTTGGGGGGGGGGACCATTTGAGTGGAGAAGGTTTTAAAAAATTACCTTTGGGGAATAACATCACATCACTAATGGCTCAATCTTATTTGAATATTGCTCACCAACTGCACACCAATGCACAACGTTTGTCCAATCCTAAGCCTGCCCAAGAAGTGCCATGCTGGGACAGCCTTCCCAGTAATACTGGTGCTGGGCAGCAGGGAACGGGGTGCGGGCATGACTATAGAACAGGATTCTCCTGATTCTCAAGGAGGCATGGAGTGAGGATGCTGCATACCCAGGGCCGGTACTGTCATTGGAACCCCTGCTAACTGGGCAAGAGGCACTTTTCCAAGTGGTGCTCCTCTTATATTTAGCAGGGGGAGAGTAATTGTCCCTCTTCACACCTGCACAGTGTCTTTTCTAGTGGCTGTTGCTGGTGGTGCTCTGCATTTTTTTAGATTGTGAGCCCTTTTGGGACAGGGAAGCATTTAACTTTATTATTACTATTTGGTGTAAACCACTTTGCAAACTTTGTGTTGAAAAACGGTATATAAATACTATTGATTGATTGATTAGGCCAACTAGGCAGCAGCCTAGGGCACAGACTTCAAAGGGGGACAGTACTGAAATTTGAGGAGCACAGTTTTCTTTCAATTTAAAATAAATTTAGCAATTTCTAGTTTTGTACTTTTGGGTTTGTTCCTTCAAGATGTCTGGTTGTTGTTGTTTTAATTGGCATTTTTTGGTGTGTGTGTGTGTGTGTGTGTGTGTGTGTGTGTGTGTGTGTGTGTGTTAATAGTTAGCCTTACCTAGGGTGCAAAATAGCTTGGCACTAGCCCTGTGCACACCCTGAAAACAGAGAAGCCCCTCCCCTGAAGAATCCAGAGTGCCAGTTTAGTACTCATCATCATTAAAAAAAAATGATTAAAAAGGCCACAATTTGAAGGATTTTTATTGTATTTTTTAAATGTAACTGCTGTTCAATGTATTGTGCATGTTCTTGAATTTGATGGACATGTAGATTATTTTTGTTGTTGTTTTGGCAACATGCAATAAATACAAATCTGTTAACTGCTTGTCTGACAGGACTCCAAAGGTAGGACATTGTTCAATCCATCCATCCATCCATCCATCCATCCATCCATCCATCCATCCATC
>JAJKFI010000295.1:170805-184815 GCA_029204185.1 Lerista edwardsae
ATCCATCCATCCATCCATCCATCCATCCATCCATCCATCCATCCATCCATCCATCCATCCATCCATCCAGAAAGAAAGAAAGAAAGAAAGAAAGAAAGAAAGAAAGAAAGAAAGCTGTCAAACTGAACTAGAATTTATGAAACTTTCTTATTTGAAGATCCCCAACCCCGTAAAGAAAAAATGCACACATTATGAAGCTGACATCCTAAGTGAAGAAGCTAGTTACATGATTTGTTTTATAACTCCTATTTCAAATAACAGCCACTTCTGATTCATGTAATAGGAGCCAGAATAATTCCCAATTCACAGAATAACAAGAGATAGAATTCGCATATATTATGGGAAGGAAGTCTGAGTTAGGTGAATTAATGCACGGCCAACAAAGCATCAGTGATCTATTAATGCAAATTGTATGCAGGAGTCACAGATTACCGGTTACTGGCCTGTAAATTGTGGTTATCTGGCACAATGTATGTAAATATAGTACATTGTGAAAAGTCCATGAATATTTCACATACAGAAGCCTGTGCTTCTAGGAAACATGTGGACAACCAGGGAAGAAGAAGAAATACCATAGGTTGGAACTTGATGCTAATGTGAGTGAAGGACTCACTTGAACTTGTTTAACTGTCTCCTAAAGTTTCAAAGAAAGAAACTTTCCACCACAGGACATGGTGGCACAGCGGGTTAATCCGCTGTTGCTGGGCTTTCCAAGTGGAAGTTTGGGAGTTCAAGAGTGCACGATGGAGTGAGCTGTTGCTTGTCCCAGCTCCTGCCAACCTAGCAGTTCAAAAGCACCTAAGTGCAAGGAGATAAATAGGGACCACTTTGGTGGGAAGGTAACAGCGTTGCGTGCGCTATGGCGTAGAATCATGCCGGCCACATGACCACAGAAGCGTGTCCTTGGACAAAACGCCAGCTCTACAGGCTTTGAAACGGAGATGAGCACCGCCCCCTACAGTCGGTCACAACTAGACCATTTGGTCGTGGGAAAACCTTTACCTTTAAAGTTTCAAAAATACATACAGACCAGGAATGTACAAAATCCCTGAAGAAACTAGCGATACTCAGACACTTTTGGTTTACATAAGACGAACCCTGCTGGATCAGGCCAAGGGCCCATCTAGTCCAGCTTCCTGTATCTCACCTGTATCCCAGGTGAGATACACCAGGTGCCTCAGGGAGCTCAGGAGACAACAAGATGCTTGTTTCCCGTGAAACGCAGCAGACATTTTGTCACAGGAGAAACCTTCAAATTCTTTTTGGATTCTGCTTCAGTAAAATCCAGTGACTCTTTGTGGACTTATTGTATTTGTGGATTTGAGGACCTCTCCCATCACTGTTCTCAGTGTTGGTGAACAATACTATATGCTAATAAACACTTTATTTCAAGCAATGTTTTAACTATTTGACTAGGGTTTTTTCCCCATAGAAAATGGGTTAAATGTTTATACCTGGGTGAAAAAAATGGTGTGCTTGGTTTAGAGAAGGCTGTATATGGCAAACTGGTGTAGAATAATTTTTCACCTATTTCTTGAAAAAATGTACGTATGGACCCTCACCCACATGACAGCCTCTGCTCCTTTACAACAATGCTTCCCTTAAAAAAAATCACACAATGAACACCATTGTTGATTGTGCATGTCTACTCAGAAGTAAGACCCATGGAATTCAACCTGATTCTATGCTGGACTGGGCTGCCAGCCACGTACTTAAAAATGGCTGCTGAGGGAGCACAGAGCTACCTTGACTAATGCCCCAGCCTGCACCATGGAGCTACTCACATCTCTGCCAGCTAAATAATACAAGCAGCCCTGTGTAAATCTGCAAGATCCGAACGGGGGGTAGTATAGGGCAGAGACTGCTCAACCAATCTTGCCTCCTTCCCAAGCCTTATCTGCCCCTCCCCTTCCGTCCTCAGCTTACCCTCCTCCTGCCCCTTCCGTGCTTGGTGTTTCACTCATCTTCCCTGGTTGATACTTTGGATATCAACCAAACATCAACAGGGCAGAGCAGGCCGCTCCACCAGTGCTGCTTACTCACTTGGTGTTGCAACATGCCTTATAGTATGTTTGCAACACTTTCTGCCACTGCACTGGGAGATCTACTACTTACGACTGCGCAGTCAGAATTGTCAACTGTCTCCCACTCTTCCCTTCCCTATTAGCTGCTATTGGCTAGATGAAAGGAATCCAAAAGGAATATTCAGCAGTTGAACAGACCACATGGATTACTTCTCATTTAGGACTCATTCATCCCTATTGTGTTTGGTTCATTTCAAATGCCAAATGGAATGGAAGGAGTCCAGTCCATTGTGTTTTCCCATGTATCTCAAACCAAAATTCACTGTGCCTCTTGGTTGGCCATCTCCTGTCTTCCTGTCCACCCTGCTCCATACAAATTGTCTTGCTTTATGCCCCACCAGCCAAATATGTGCTCACTTGCCCCTTTAGGCATTGCATTGCTACCTCTAGTCTACAGTCCAGAAACTCCCCCTAAGTGCCATCCATGTTGGGTCTCTCACAGCCCAGTCCAACTTAATGCACAGTGTCGCAATGCAGCACTGCCAATGTAGCAGCTGTTGTACCTTATGGGTATACACCAGTCATCTTTTTGTTCCATCCTACCTTATATAACAGGATCATTGTAATAACAAAATGGTATAGGAGTGTCTGTGTGCCCTGCCTGCAGTCCTTGGGGGAAGCCAGGATGAAAATCTTAAGAAATGAAAACTCTGATGAGTGGCAGGTTATTGCTGAATTTTGTGTTCTTCATAAGCAAAAAAATGCATGGGTGAAACAACCTATAGTTAGTAATTAATACCTACATATTCTACCTATCAATTTATTTCTAGATGTGCATTCTTGGTGTTGGGAAAAGAAAGAGCCTCAATGTGGTTGGAAGCATATTTTGCACAGATACACAGTTTGAGAGCATTAGTATGTCTCAGGCAATTGCTCTAAGTGCCTGAGCTAATGCATCTGCAGCTAACTTCAAAATGCCATCTTAAGAAAGTCCATTACCAGTTTTAATTGCTGACAGGTATATCCAAACACTTCTACATTAAAATGTCAAACTCTAAATGCAGTCTTGCCACCAAAAGATACCACCCCAGTCCCTTCTGGAATCTCACCACTGTTGGAAACACACAGAAACACTCATTACTTTAAGACCACTCATCCTAACGAAGACTAACTGAGAGGGAGGCATCCAGCAAGTGATTAAAGCAGCAACCAAATGAGTCCACATAAAAAGAGAGGTGGATCTGAGTGGGAGTTAATTGCGGAGCAGAATGACGATCACGACAATTAGCAAGAGTGGGGGGCTAATGAGTATAGAGTAGTCAAAAGTTAACTGAGTATCCAGAAGAATTCTCTGATGCTAGGAATCCAGTGCTTGTGTTGATACTTCTTCCAGGTAGTTTCATTTCTTCTTCAGAAATGAAATTTAGCTTCCAAAGACATTTAAGCAGGTTAGGGCATAATCCTAACCAACTTTCCAACACTGACATAGCTGTGCCAATGGGGCATATGCTGCATCCTGCAGTTGGGAGGCAGTCATCCTGCATTTAATGGCCTCCTCAAGGTAAGAGAATGTTTGTTCCCTTACCTCAGAGCTGCATTGCCCTTATCCCTGTGCTGGAAAGTGGGTTAGGATTGAGCCCTCAGTTGTTTAATAATGGAGCATATACAGTAGGCCTTCATAATCTGTGGGATTACATTCTACCCCAGTCATCTTTGAGGGATCCAAGTAAGCCTCTTCCCCATGGGTTTAGAACCCACAGATTTTGAAATCCACGGTCCTGGATAAGTGGATATTGCGGGCCCACCTGTATTCATTTTTTTTACATTTTAATCTCGCCTTTCACACACAGTTCCAAGGCAGCCAATAGCAAAATGCAATGCATAATGCCATACATACACAATCAAACCTATTTCTCAGAAAAAAAATCAGCAAAAAAACAGGACCCCTTCACCAACACCCCCCCCCCAAGACCTGGTAGAATGTGTTTTGAGCACCTTGAAAATGGGGATAAATGGAATATTGTATATTTATTAATTGGGAGCTGATGTTGCACCAGAGGCAAAAGAGATAAAAAAGAAACTATCTCATATGGGCATAAATTTTTGCACCATAGAAGGAAAGAGACATATAAAGATTGCTTCAAACATATCACTTTTCCTACTTCGGTGCCCTGACGTATGAAATATTAAATAAGTGTCTGTTTTGCCTTACATAGGATTTTTTTTTAAAATGCATGTTTTTTCTTTAACAGATGGCTTCTCCATTCATTCATAGATGAAGGGTTTTCTGTGCATAAAGCAATAGTCAACACTGTTCATCCCAAATGATAGGGATACAGGGCCCAATCCTATCCAATTTTCCAGTACCGGTGCAGCCATGCCAATGGGGTATGTGCTGCATCCTGCAGTGGGGAAGCAATCACAGAGGCTTCCTTAAGGTAAGGGAACATTTGTTACTTTACCAGGGAGTTGCGGCTCCATTAGTGCTAGAAAACTGATTGGGCTCTAAGTGATTTCTCCCTGGTCATACTTTCATAGCGCTGGTTCAAATGATCCTTAAATGAACCTGACCCCTAAAGTCTACTGATGTATGGGCTCATGGCAAATGCACTTTCTGGTGCTTCTTCTTACTACCCAGAGCCAGTTTTCCTCAATTGCATGGACAAGTGGTATGCCTGAACCTCTGCTCTAACTTAAATCTATAGGAATACATATAGAAAACATACACCCCGTATGTTTTTTTTAACTGGCCCCAGACTCTCCAGGAAGTGAGAGGAGTGTCCACAATGTGCATGTAAACATGCACCTCATTACACATATGGGACCAACTGGACCACCTAGGAATAATCCAAACCGTGCCAATGAAATTTAAAGCCAAGGGGGGAATCCTTGAGCATTCCTGCCATTCAAAAGAGTCTACATTGGACAAGCTACAGTAAATGTCTCCCACTTCCAAATGTTGTATGACTTTCCTATATTGTGAGAGCAGGCACCATTGTCCAAGAAGTATGACAGTGTATGTGCAGCTGCTTCTGGTGATATGGAGAAGTCTCCTGTCTTCTCTGGACAATCTCGGGAGACTTATCTGACTCACCCCCGCATCTTTCTATGACCACCAGCAACAATGACATCAAAATGGATTGACTTAGGAAAATAACATGAGCTAAGAAATCCTTGGAAAGTACAAGTGGAATCGTCATTCTCTTGAACCTAAAAAGCAATAACTATTCCCATCAACGTACATACAGTAAATACAGTATTAATGTCAATCCTGTGTCAATCCCACAAGGAAAGAATTGCTAACAAATTTCACCTAAAGCAAAATTTGAACTTGGAAACTCCTGCTCAAACATAATAAAAATATCTATAGGGATTTTAAGGGGTATTAAAAGAAGCCTAGTTTTTAATACTGTTTATGTAAACAACATTAAGTGTATCTTATCACAAAGAAAGCAACACCAGAGGGACCAAGACAGAGCTGAGAACGATCGCGTGACTCAGAAGAAAGCCACAGTCAATTGTAATTAAAACTCATGAGCGTGGTAATTATGGCTTTGCTGAAGTGGTGTTTGGGATGAACAAATGCCAGCATGTTACTATCGTTGCTATATTTGTTGCTTTTTCCAGAATCCACGACCAACCTCCTATAGCAGTGCTATCTATTAAAAGCAATTACGTACAAAATGCCACCCGAAACATCGAAACAAGGTTTTCCCAAAGGCGTGAAATTTAACTTCATATTCGCAGAACACTTTGAAGTAAACACATCTGAGCACATTTGTATGGCATTTTCTTTGCCTTTTGGGATAAGAGGCACTTACCTGCGCACTCCCCAATAAAGGCAGAAGACCGTGGCTGGATGTAACTAGTATAGGCCATTTATTAAATGACAACATAAATCAACTGACTTGCAACAAGGAACACTAATATAACTAGCTCAACTAACCAGGTATGGGGTACCTTCAGTCAGGAGGGCGACGGCATGGCCGTCCACCCCCCCCCAACTTCTCATTGGGCGAACCACACAACTCGAGGAGGCGCATCCCACAGGCTGCGCCTACCTGTCTTTATTGCCCCCCATAGGGAGACCTGGGCAGCTGGCCAGCCCAGCTTGAGGCGTACCTTTCAGCCTTGCTGACCAGTGGACAGGTTTAGCCCAGCAACTCTTTGAGCCGGATGAACATCATCGGAGCTGCCGAACCAACCCCCTCCACCTTGCTGCCCCGGCATGGACACCGAGAGTTTCCACACCTACTCCTCCCCCGCACCTTCCATGCCCTCCTAAGCCTAACCCACCGCCCTTTTTAAACCCTCTCCAGTCTGGGGTAGGTGAAAAAAAACCCACCAAGTGCCAATCAGTGCAAAAAATTCCTACCCGGCACCCCAACGAGTGACCAGCTAGTCTCAGACTAGTATGAAGGTGGGCGGGCAGAGTCTCCGCACACAAGGCTGCGGCTCCGCCCCTCAGGTGATTGACAGGCAATCGGCTGCTGCACCCACAGCCTATCTGGCTCCGGGGAGGCGGGGCAACCCCCGTTAGTGCACGAACAGCGCTAACGGACATTTATCTGACTTTCATATGATTATTGTTCCATCTAGCTGGATGCGGTCTGTCCTGATTGGTCTAATCACTCCAAGTTCTCAGGCTGTTTCTCAGCTGAGATCCTTTTAAATAAATGTGTCAAGTTTGAACCTGGGGCACTGTAAACATGCCCTGCTACTGTCTGTCCGTCCTGAACCCAGCTAGTGAATCCAGTCCCCCCCCCCACTGCACACGGCACGACGGCTTGAAATGAGTTTGTATGGGTCTCTTGCCTATTTATAGTGTACTATGGCCTGGGATAAAAGTGAGGGCGCAATCCTAACCTGGAGTTAGGGTGACAAAGTTAGGCCAGCAAAGTTTGGCCAGCACAAGGGAAAATGTATGTTTGGACCACTCTCAGGGCGCAGTCCTAACCTGGAGTTAGGCTGGCACAGTTAGGCCAGCAAAGTTTGGCTGGCACAAGTGCATGGTAAAGCATGTTTGGACCACTCTCAGAGTCAGGGAAGATGGTGCACGTCTGTGTGCTGGCCTCTCTGACTCCAAGAGCGGTCTAAACATACTTGAAGGTACCCCTTGTGCCAGCCAAACTTTGCCAGCCTAACTACAGGTTAGGATTGTGCTCTTAGAGTCAGCAAGGCCAGCACACAGACGTGTGACATCCTTCCCTGAGAGTGGTTAAAATGTGCTTTACAGTGGCCCTTGTGCAAGCCAAACTTTGCTGGCCTGACTGTGCCAACCTAACTCAAGGTTAGGATTGAGCTCTAAGACTGGTGCAGCATAGGTGGTGTTAAAAATATCAGCAATATTGCTTCAGGCACAACATTTCAAGAGGGCAATTTCTTTTGTACTATAACAGATCAGAGAAGTTAATGTAGTAAACAATTCACTGCTGCTTCTGTACCAAAAATAAAAAAAAATGTGTTCTCCTGTAACCGATTTTCCTTACAAAAAAAAGGGCCATCACTGATTAAACACTGTACATGCTACCCATTTGCACATAGTGTGTAGTCTTACATTAAAATATGCACTGAAATCCAGTATAAAATAAAAGCATGGTAAAATGTAGAGATTCTATTTAGGAACATCCAGGCAAGATTTTGATTGGGACAATAAGAACATAAGAAGAGCCCTACTGGATCAGGCCAAAGGCCCGTCTAGTCCAGCTTCCTGTATCTCACAGCGGCCCACCAGGTGCCCCAGGGAGCACACAAGACAACAAGTTGCTTGCATCCTGTTGCCACTCTCTTGCACCCGGCACTCTGAAGTAGCCTAATACTAATGTAAGGAGGTTGCACAAGCCATTATGGCCAATAGCCCACAATAAGCTTTTCCTCCAGAAATCTGTCCAATTCCCTTTTAAAAGCATCTAGGCCAGATGTCATCACCACTCAGAGGTGGAGGGAGGGTATGGCAGAGTGGGGCACGAGCCCTGGGGCTTCATAAGGCGGGGGCACTGTTGGCATGCTCCCCAAGCCCCCTGCTGCGCCCCGAGCCGCTCGAGTACTCCAGAGCACAGAGAGCTCGTGCCAGAGCAGCTCCAAGTTGGCATGCACCCTTTCTGCGCAGGCCACTCTGGCGCCAGCTCTCTATGCTCTGGGCGACTCCCCCAGAGCACAGAGAACTTGCACCAGAGCGGCCTGCGCAGAAAGAGGGCGCGCGTGCCAACTTGGAGCCACTCTGGCGCACGCTCTCTGTAGTCTGGGGGACTCAGAGACTCCCCCAGAGCACAGAGAGCTAACGCCAGAGCGGCTCCGAGTCGGCATGCACCCTTTCTGCGCAGGCCGCTCTGGCACTAGCCCTCTGTGCTCTGGGCAACTCCCCGGCTGGCAGAGCATCCATGTGTCTCCCCCGGCTTCAATTGAAGCCGAGGGACATGCACAGAAGCCCCGCCTCTGTCGCTGACATCATGACGCAAGGCATCATGACGTCACAGTGTGGGGCGCAACGCATGCCTTGCCCTGGGCACGGGCAAGGCACGCTACGCCTCTGTCACCACTTCCTGTGGCAAAGATTTCCACAGATTAATTAGCTGCTGGGTAAAAAAGTATTTCCTTTTATCAGTTTTAATTCTCCCAACACTCAATTTTAGCAGATGTCCCCTGGTTCTGGTTAGGTGTTGTGAGAGAGGGTGTGACTGAATATGATGCAAAAGTTTGTATCTTAGAGCCCTGAAAGATTAGATAATATACCCCTCAAAGCCCCAGGATGTCTCTTATAGTCATATAAGATGAAAATATTAGTTTCAGTCAAACACCTTCATATCTTGTACCATTTTTTTGGGGGGGGGGGCAATTTTCCTCCTGTCAGGAGAGATTTGCTCTTGAGATCTCCTAATACTGCACATATATTCCAATGATAAACTATTGGGATCTCTGAAGGACTTATCCTGTCGGTCTTTTATGAGGGACTTTCAAAACATTATAAGATTATTTATTGGGAGCGATAGCCAATTGGACAGTCAGTCCTCATTTTAAAAATGCAAGTGACCTTGGAAACTGAGAACACACTTATACTTTCATTCTACATGCATTTTGACAGCTTCCAGCTTCTGGGACCTACACTTCTTATCATAGCCTTGAGATTATATGGCAGCTAAGGGAGGTAGAATATGATGCAAAATAGCAGTTTGTTCAATAAGAGGTTTTTTTTTTAGTATGCACACAGTACTAAAAACAGAGGTATAGCTAGGGGGGTGCTGGGAGTAGCAATTGCACCAGGCAACAACCTTGATATGGGGGGCAACGAGCTGAGCTTGAAACTAGTGGCAAAAATTGTGAAAAACTTGGTAAGTACAAATAATACCATCATGTTATAGACAGTGGTGAAATTCAGCCAGTTCTCACCAGTTCTGCAGAACCGGTTGCTAATTTATTGATATACAAAAAGTAGTGCTGTAGTTAGAAGCAGTACAAAGAAAGGAGGACATAGAACCGGTTGTTAATTTATTTGAATCCCACCACTGGTTATAGATCTTTGGAAAGGTATTTGTTGCAGAATGCAACAAATCACACTGCGTTCGAATATCTGCATTCTATCAAACGTTATGGCCAACTAACCAGAAAACTTTTTATTTATTTATTTACTTAATATATTAAGTTTGATTTCATTGTGGGGGCCAGGAAGGCTACAAAATCTTATTTGCCCTTGGTAGCAGATACATTAGCTACGCCACTGCTCAGAAATGGAGCCTGCTCAATATTTTATCTGTGCTCCAAACAAATCTGAACAGAGATTAGAACCTGCATTTACAAAAGGTGGAAGGAGGGAGCAACCCCCCCCCCCAAAGCAAACCACAGAAGTAGGTGGGGTGGGCTACTTAGGACTTAGGACTGCTTTTAGATAACTTAGGACTACTTAGGACTGCTTTTAGATAATTGTCAGAGCTACTAGTATCTCTAAAGTGACTTTATACCCACCATTGATCTCCACAGATGTAAATAAAACACCAGTGTAATGCTACCTTTTTCCTTCCTTTAAGATTTCTTCAGAGAGTGTACATCTTCTGTGAAAGTCTTGGGTTTAACCCCTTAGTCCTCATTCTCAGCTGTAACAAAACCAGCATATATTCAATTGAATGTGTGCATATTTGTTCATTTTTAACTTTGTTTCTCTCTTGCCTTCCTTCCTTCCCACCACTGTCAAAATGTAAATTATAAGTTATTTAAGGCAAAGACATTCTACTTTTTAAAGCAACACTCTGCTTAATTTCTGGACTTGGGCAAATATGTGTGCCGTTTTACAAAAACAAACGTAAATCGTTCAGGTTTGAATGACGTTTCAAGAATAAAGCTGTTTACCAAATTTAGCATAATGGCCAAATAGGATACAGAGGGATTTGGGGAGATTCACCTCCCTGCACTCCATCTGGTCTGCCATCATTATGCTGCTTACAAATAGATTAATAGTTGGACATGTTTCAACATAGAGCTAAGATCATCAAATACATTAAAAAAAATTTACAGCACACGTACGCAGAAGCAAATCCTATTGTGTCCAACAGGGCTTAGTCCTCGGAAAGTGTGTGCAGGCCTTATGACCCAATCCTATCCTCAGTTGGCCTGAGGTGGGATGGAGGCACTGATACATGATGGAGAAGAAATTAAACAAAATTCTTACTTACAGACTCTGATGCATCACGGTCCCCAATGGACCTACTAAGATCTGCACCAGATCACAAGTCTGAGTGGATGGGGGGGGGCATGACAAGGCTGGGCAGGTGGCATCGGATGTCAGCAGTGCCTTTGCTGCTAATAACAATAATCCTGTCCTCTACTGACACACCTCCCAGTAGTGCCAAATAGCTGCCCCAATCCTCCCCCTATATGCCTCCTAGCAACCCCAATCCAGACCCTGATCCTCCCCTCTTTGCCCCAATCCTCCCCTTCCCCACCACAGCTCACCTTCCATGTAACTTCCTCTGTCAGTGGTTGAGTGCTCCGGTGCTGCACACAGGATCGCCTTTCATGCTTGCAGCCCAACCACATGCGTTACTGCTGCAGCCACAGTGCCAACAGAGTGGGCCTTCTGCTGGCAGAACACTCATTCCATCAGCAGAAGGTACCTATAGGATTGGACTGTTAATGCTATTAGTCTAGCTATCCTGTAAGAGTGGACAGTATACACACTTACAGAACACCTGAGGGCACCCAGAAGTCCTACCCCCACTGCTGATGCACTCCTTCACTCCATCGCCATCATCCTATCAGTGTCTACTTAGAAGTAAGACCCATTAATAGAACAATGGTTCTCAAACTTTATAGTCCAGGACCGACTTTAAGAATGGCACTCATGTTGCCCCGCCTGGAATTGTCATCATTAACCTGGAAGTGATGTCATAGCTGGAAGTGACATCATCAAGCAAGGAGTGCCGTCATTGTGATGTAATCAAATGACACTCCTGGAATGCAAACTGGCATTATTGGACTGCAGCAACTGCACAACCATGAAACATCTCTGACAAAAAGCAAGCCTAGGTGAAAATTAGGTGAAGTTGGCTGTCTGCCTTCTATTCTGTCCCTCTGGAATACTATCATAGTTTGTTTATTCCCCTGGTCAATTGTTTTCCCACCCGCCAAAGGGCCTGATGAGGAGAATTAGGTCTAGCTTCTTTCTTGAACAGTTTCTGTGTTCCCGTTAAATGTTTATTTTTTTCCCTTCTTTTCTTAATGTTTTACTTATTGTGGTTACATTGTACTTTTGTTTGCTTTGGCATTGGAAAGGCGGGGTATAAATGCTTCAAATACATAAAATAAATACAAAATTATGTAAAAGCACTGAACTAAAAACATTTAAAAAAACACCTCTTGAAAATTCAAACTGTGAACACTCACAAAGAGTTCAGATATAACCTTTGACATATCTTTGACGTATCTACAAAATTTAGTCAGGTATAATGCAAAGATATGTTTTAGTTGCCATCATACATTCATTCCATATTAAATGCATGTTATAAAATGTAACATCCTGATAACCTCATTTTACCACCTCATATCTAAACAGGTTAATCAAGTATTCCTCATGAGCTTACAGCTTACAGTTATTTTAATTTGTATTGATTAAGATATTCATCTCACACGTACCAACCCAAAAGTAAGACTCAAATATCTCATCACCTGCCTCAATCTTAACACAGATATTTTCAAAATTCACCTTTAAGCTTTAGTATGTATTAGCACCATAAAATTAGTACCATCAAACTATTCCTCCTCAGAACATTTGCATCGATATATCTGGCATTGCACGGCCTACTCTTTCTTTCGCTTTACTAACTAATTCATGGTCTCCCCCTTACAAATTGCAAATAATTTTCTTTTATCTCAATTTAGTTATGGAAAACATCTTGCAACAACAATAAAAAATTTCGGATGAAAATTTTCAAAAAAAAATATTTCAGAAGAACATGCATTTTTACTTCATTTACGTTGCAACCTTATGCACACTTACCTGAGTGTAAGCTCCACTGAGTACAATAGGATCTATAACTCAATCCTACATTGGGTTGGCCTTGACTTGTGGGAGGCCATTTTGCAACAAACAAATAGGTGTAGAATTCCAGTGTTAATATACTTCTGAGTGGTTAAAAACCTATTAGTTAAGAAAACTCGGCTGTAAGGCCACACTGTAAGGTCATTCCGATTACCTTAGTGATCTTTTTGCCAAAACAGACATAAATATTTTACAATCATTAAGCAATAGTGTAATGGGCTTATTAGTGTTAACTTTACCAGGTTTTGGTATTTTCATGGTTGTACCCTCTATGCATGTCTCTAGTGATCCCCTTACCATATATCACATTTGTAACCTATATGCATCATCTCCCATGTTCACTCTGTGAACACCCTAAAACAGTGGTTTCCAAAATTCAACGCAGAAGTTGAGAACCAGGTAAGTTTTTGCAGGGGGGTGGAAGAGGCACACTAGGATCACCCTGCTGCTGGGGATGAGAGGGTTCCCCCCCCTCACTAACCTACAGCCAGCACTGCAGTCCTGACAGCTGGGAGGATCTGGGGAGCCCTGCAGAGGGCTCCCCAAGCCTCCAAACATCTAAAAATAACAAAAATGGCACTACTGGTTTTGTAACAAAATTGGAACTGTCCAGTTTTTGTTATGTTTAGATGTCTGGAAAGCCCTCTGCCAGGCTCCACAAACCTCTCCCCCCCCAACCTCCCAGAATTGTAGTGCTGGCTGCAGGTAAGTGAAAAATCCTTCCCGTCCCCAGCCGCAGTGCGATCCTGGGGATCGCGTTACTGCCTTCCTGTCCCTGCCCTTGAAAGGACAGCAACCATGTTTCCCTGGGCTGGTGGATTGTTACCCACCAGTTTGGGAAGCACTATCCTATAGCACTGTGGGATATATCAATCTTTTCCAGGTGCCTTGCAGAGTATTCCTATGCATGATTACTTGAAAGAGACTGAGAGCCCAACCCTATGCATGTCTACTCAGAAGTGAGTCCCATGGTAGTCAATAGAGCTTACTCCCGGAGAGAGGCGGGGCTTGCCAACATGGATGGTCATGCTTCTTCCACCGGGGAAGAAGGGACCATACTCTTGCCTTTTATCTGAAGCCTGATGGGGCATTCAGCCTGTGGTTTTCAGGAAAGGAAACCCAGGGCATAGGCATTTCCCAGCTAAATCCTGGGAATGGCAATCTCAGGAGGAACGCTGGGAGCCTGGAGCATAAGGGCGAGAAGATCCTGCACCATCAACGTGGACTGCAGGCAAATGTTGTTTGCCTCGTTAGAAAAGATCACGGACGGCGTAGAGAATGTTTCCATCTGGATTTGTAATCAAGCCTCTGTTGCAGAATTTGGCGCAGAGAAAGCAGAGAGCAGCAGGAGGAGAAGATGATAGAGGAGGAGAAGAATGGATGATAACTTGGACAAATAAATAATAGACTGAGCAGGTCGCAAAGAGATCAAGCATGGAACTTCCTTTCTGAGCAATG
>JAJKFI010000296.1:0-44235 GCA_029204185.1 Lerista edwardsae
GCTCGGCCTTGGCTATGGCGGTCTCGGTCTCGGATACGGCATTGGGGGCCTGCCAGAAACCTCCGGCCATCTCGGCACCCTGGCCGGAGTCATCCCCTCCTGCGTGAACCAGATCCCGGCAGCAGAGATTGTGATCCAGCCGCCCTCCTCCATGGTGACCATCCCAGGGCACATCCTCTCCGCCAGCTGCGAGCCCACCGCTGTCGGAGGCAACACCCCCTGCGCCGTCGGTGGATCGGGAATTGCCTACAGAAGAGGCCTCTGGTCCCCCAACCTCTTTGGAGGGTACCTCGGAGGGAGGCCCAATGTCTGCCTGCCCCCCTGCTAAGTGCTCAGGGCTTGCCTGCAGGGAACGGAGGCTCCCCAGGCCTTGCTGGGACGTGTTGACGTGTTGCTTGGACGTCTCGTTCATAAACCAACAGGAGGAAGAGGATGCTCAGCATAACTGAAAACTCTGTCCAGATATGCACGGGGTTTTTTTTCCAACTTCCTTCCTATTTTGACTTCTGTTGTTCTCTTGCACAAAGTAAAGGGCAAAGGCAAACACTTAATTCTGTCTACCAAATGGCAGCTCAGTTAAATGGATAAAACCACCTAAAATAGAGGAGTGATGGGAAAGAATGTTCTAGAATTCCATCAAGCAGTCGTCTTGTCTCCCTCTTTCTCCCTTCCCAAATAGCTGCGACAAGGAAGCTGTTTCACTCTCATGTATCCATGTGTTTTATCCTGCTCCAGTCTGTGTATTGGAAATGGTTCACTGAAATTCCTTGTTTTAATGCTCTCCCACATTTTCCCAAATCTGTATTTTCTACTTCTGATTGTTGCATCATTCGTTCATTCGTGGATGGATCTTGGACCTCCTGCCACAGAGTTAAGAGCAAAGATTAGAGCAATTCGCTCTGGTTGTGAAAGGTGAATACTGCTCAATTGGGAAACGATGTCAAAGGGACGTTGTGCAATAAAGGGAAGGATTATTGTTCCGGAAATGTTCTGTAGGCCAGCCTTTATCCCCCCGCTCCACAGACTCTCTCGTGCTCACCATAGGAAAGCTGCCCACCGGTGTCTCTGCCTTGACGGCTGACTTCTGCATGCTGGAAATTCTTCGCTCTCTGTATTTTCATTCCGAGTAAAACCGACTCTGCATCCTAGACCTGGTCTCCTGGTTTTGCTTCCACCTGTGAACGTCCGAGTGGCCTTGAGGGAATCAAGGCCCAGCTCCATAAGAACATAAGAACATAAGAAGAGCCCTGCTGGATCAGGCCAAAGGCCCATCTAGTCCAGCTTCCTGTATCTCACAGCGGCCCACCAGGTGCCCCAGGGAGGCACGAGATAACAAGATGCTTGCATCCTGTTGCCACTCCCTTGCACCTGGTACCAGTAGCCCACCACCTTTGTAAGGAGGTTGCACAACCCATCATGGCCAATAGCCCACGATGTACCTTTCCTCCAGAAATCCATCCAATCCCCTCTTAAAGGCATCCAGACCAGATGCCATCACCACCTCCTGTGGCAAAGAGTTCCACAGATTAACTACCCGCTGGGTAAAAAAGATACTTCCTTTTATCTGTTTTAACTCTCCTTAGCAAAGTCTCTTGCCTCTGACTGCAGGGAGGCAAGTCCCTTTAGCTCCCCCACCCCTCCACCTTGAGGGGATCTCCAGAGCATCCCCAGTGCAGAAGAGCAGCAGCAGGAGCAGGAAATTGAGAGTGACCCAATTAAGGCACAGATGTGCCTCGCCACAGTGCACCTGCGTTTACAGTACTTGTCCACTAGATGCCAACCTTCACCACTCAGTTAATATGTGGCAATGCCTCGCCACAGAGCACCTGCATTTACAGCACTTCTCCACTTCCAGGAGGACCTCCAAGGTCAGGGACAGGCTGAACAAACACCAAACCGCCTCCTTCCGCACCACAAGGCCAAGGAATCTGCATATCTCTGAAAGCCCATCACTCCACACTCATGCCTCCACCTAAGCCCAGCTCTGGCATTCAGAGCGCAGGGTGCATGGCATGGGGCTACGACACATCTTGCTCCCGAGGAGGGTCCTTGGCACACAAACATCCCACTCTACTCTGGTAGCACCATCCTGCACAAAATACTGGGCAGATGCTTGCAGAGACTGTTTGCTAACATCTATCTTCACAGCTCCTTCTTTGCAGGATCCACTTATCAGTAGGCGGACTTCGTGGGTATCAGACTAAGTAAGAGTAGATAGGACAGAGTGCTGCCTGAGGCCACTGCTTCAGTTACTCCCAAGGAACCCCAATGTTGGGGCAGTCAAGGTGCGTCTAGTTACCCTGCCACTGGAAACAGATCATAGACCAAAGACCATAGACCACAGGCCCAAGCCAACCTCCAGTGAAAACAAGATCATTAAGGAAAGTACTTCCTCCTTGTTGATGACACTTCTAGCCATGACATCATCCCAGGTTTATGACATCACATCCTGTGGGTCCCGGACAGATTGTCCTTCTCAAAAGTTGGTCTGGCTGCTGAAACGTTTGTGCACCACTGTTCTGCAGGGACCTACCTACCCCCCTGCTGTCAGAGGCCGCAGACGTTGTCAAGGAACTGCGCCTTGATTCCCCCAAGGCAATTCTGATGTTCTTAGATCAGTGTTTCTCAAACTGGGGGTCGGGAGCCACCACCACCTGACGTCAGGTGGGCTGCGGAAAGCTGGGACTGGGAGCCGCCATCTTGGAAGCCGCAGACCTTAATCTTGCTAAATTCCCTTTGTGAGTGTTAACAGCTTTTAGGGTTATTTATTAGTATTAGTATTAGTATTAGTATTAGTTCAGTGCTTTCACGTAATATTTCGTTCTGATCCTGCTTTCTGACAGGGATGTTTCATGGTTGTGCCATTTCTGCAGTCCAAGAACGCCAGTTTGAATTCCAGGAGTGTCATTTTATTAGGTCACTGCACTTCCTGCTTGATGATGTCACTTCTAGCCATGATGTCACTTCCAGATCAGTGATATCCCTTCTGGTGGGTGCCATTCTAAAAAGTGGGTCCTGACCTAAAAAGTTTCAGAACCGCTGTCTTAGATGAAAGCAAAACCAGGAGACCAGATTAATGATGATGCAGAGCAAGTTTTATTAGGAATGAAAACAGAGAAGAATTTCCAGTAAGCAGAATGAAGGTGGCAAGGGAGACAGGAAGCAAACAGATTCCTGCATTTGAACATTTTGTAAGAGACAGTGAGGGGCGGGTGTTCTACATTTCTAGAACATTCATCCTCCACTTGTATCACACAAAGTTCCTTTGACATAGTTTTCCCGTTCAGCTGCATTCACAGTAACATTTGCAATTGTTGCTCCAACCTTTGTCTTAACTCTGCAGGAAGGAGGTAAAAGATCCTTCCATGAGTGAAGATCTTTGTCGTTGTGACCAACAATCACAAGAAGATAATAAATAGGTGAGAGGCTACAAACAGAAGCATGAAAGATGTAGCTGGGCCAGATGATGAGCACCCCCTTGCTCCTCGTTGACTTAACAGGGCTAGAGGGTGCTCCGCAGAGCTAAACCCAGGCACGCATGTTCCACCGTGGACCGTCCGCTCGTTCCGTTTCCTACGCAGTCAGTCCGTCAGAACTTAGCACGGGAGCAAGCAGACACTGCCTCTGCGACGCCCAAGCAGGCCGCATCCGATATAACCGCCGTAGATCCCTCTGCCAGATCCGTAGCCTCCGGATGAGCCTGATCCTATGATCCCAGAGCCCCCAATGGCGCAGGGGGTGTTGCCTCCGACGGTAACAGGCTGGCAGCTGGAGGAGAGGATGGCTCCGGGGAGGGTCACCACGCAGGGGGGAGGCTGGATGACGACCTCTGCTGGGGGGGGTCTGGTTCACACAGGAGGGGATGACTCCGGGCAGGGTGCCGAGGTTGCCGGAGGTTTCAGCATATCCGTGCCCGTGACCTCCGTAGCCCCATCCGAGACCTCCAGAGCTCCATCCGATACCTCGGCAGCCAGTTGATCCCAAGCCCACGATTGGGGTGGAAGCGCAAGACGGGATTGTGCAGGATGGTCCGCAGTTGGCCATGTCTGAGCGAGGGGGTGAGTCTGAAAGAACCCAGAACCAAGAGGAGCAGATAAGAACATCTAGAGTGCCTTGTTTGATGCATTTGAGTTAGGAGAATAACAGGTCATGTTCTGCATTCAGAAGATGCTAGCTTCAAACTCTGAAACACTCGGTAGAGCAGACTGGGATGGACCCATTTGTGAAATCGCTGTGGATCTGTGCAGATCGACACGGACAAAACTGAGCTGGGTGTGCCACTGGTCCTGACTCAGCGGGCGAGAGCTTTCTATGGAGGCAGGGAGCCCACATAACACTGTTACCTAATGGGAGACTCCCAAAAAGCGCTGGGTTCTGAGGGTGGGCACAGTGATGTCAAAAGACACTCCCAACTCTGTACAAATAGAAAATGGAAAACAGCAAAGCCAGAGCGGTGGAGTCTAATTTTTTGCCTCCTAACGCACCGGTTTTGGTCAAACTGAGAACATTACTCCTGACACCAGTTGTGACAGGAGTGGAAGTCTTGGACTACGGGCGTAGGGGAAAAGCCACCCAGCCTCTGACCAGCCTCGTCTACCTCTCCAGCATACAGGAGGCAGACCGTCACTACACGTTGGTTTCAGTGGTGTCATGCAGGGGGAACGCGGGGGAACTCAGTTCCACTTGTTAAAATTATGGCTGACTCCGCCCACTTCACTCCGCGGTGCTTCCCCCCTCCTCCCCCCTCCCGATTCCTCTGCAAAGAGCTTTTCTTCTTGGTTGTCCGGCACTCAGAGGGTTAAAGGGAGCGACTCCGGATTCCTAGAGGGGCAAAGGGGTCTACCCATTGGAACCAGCCGCGGGTAGACCTGGGCTCCGCCAGCCTCCGGTTTATGATGTCACTTCCGGTGGGCGGGTCCTGACACGTGCCAATCAAAAGTGAGTTCCTGTTCTTAAATAATTTAGATGCCACCACTGGTTGGTTTGATATTCATTGTCACAGCTGTGGCTCTTCCACAAAGAACAATTGAAACTCTAGTTTGTGCCAGGGAAAGTCTGCTGGAGATCCCCACCACCACCAGGCCCCAGAAAAACACTGGCCTCCAGTGTCCCAGGAAGGGAGAGGATGACTAGCGAAGGCTGCAGCGTACTTGAGCCTTTGGCAAGCCAAGCCCTGGGGAGCCACCAGGGCTGAACGTCCCCAGCACAAGTCTGCCCTGTCAAGAGAATGAATGAGATAGGTCTGAGGGGTGAAGATGGAAAACCCTTTGCAGAGGTTCCTAACACATGAAACCCAAGCAAAAAATGGAAGTTCATTATCCGTTGTTGTAAGAGAGAAATGCTCCAATGCCTGGTGAGGAGGCAAGAAGCGGCCTGGACAAGCCTGGACGAGCCTCACTTACCTGGGTCTGGTTCTCCGAGGAGTGAGGAGGCGAGAGGAGGCGAGAGGTGAAGCTGATGGGAGACTGTGGAGGGACGGGAGCTTCTTATACTCTGGCCGTGGCCTCCCGGCTGGCTGAGGGCCGCCCCTTTCCCCTCCTCGCCCTCCTAATTACCCTCCTTCAAAATCTGCTGGTTTCATCACATCCAAAATTACTTTAATAACCTCAAAGGTTTCTGAGAAATGAGCTCTGGTGCTGTCAGCTGACTGCAGTGAAGCACCGCAGGGCTCTCCTCCTCCTGGGCCCCCCGATTTTGGAGCGAGCCTTGCTGGGCACCAGAGGTCTGCGGGAACCTGCCCCTTGGGGGGCTGCTCAGTTGGGGGGCTCTGTGGGAAATGGACTCCTGGCATTGCACCACGTTTGGGTGGCAGGAAATGTGGTGGAATTCCAATGTTACATCTCCCACAAGCTCTTTGAGGAAAAATCCTCCCGTTCCCTCTTTGCACCTTCTTTGTTTTCAGTTTCCCTTACGCTGAAGGAGACCTGCCTGAGCCTTCGAGTTCGGCTGGTGCAAGGGAGGCTCTCTGTCAGCCCAAGAGCTCTAGCTCCAACGCGGGGGTGCCGCTCAGTGCCCCCAAGTTGGCACTAGTAACATAGCGCCTACACAGCGATGTTGCGTCGGCACAACGTCAAGGGCAGGATTGGGCCCTGTGTTGCTACAGTGGGGAGGAGAAGCAGTTCAGAGGATAGGTCTCTATCAACACTGAAGACTGGGTCCTTTTTTTTTCTTTAGTTTGACTTGTTTTTAACCCTCACCCCATTTTGCCTTTGTGATTATGAGCCTTTTGCAAGACAGGACTTCTACCGTTTAGAGAAAAAAATAAATAAGCTGCTCTAACTCTTGGGATAGAACACGCTACTAGTTGAAATAATACTGTGCACAAGCTTGAATAGAGGGCAGGGCTTGATGTGACAATATGCCCATCAGTGGTTGTGGTTGGCTTGCTTGCTTGAGTGTTCATTGTAGTCACATCAACCCATTTCAAAAATTGGCCTTGTGGTTGGTTTGCTTGCTTGAGTGTTCATTGTAGTCACATCAACCCATTTCAAAAATTGGCACGGATCCCCACCAGCTGGGAATGCAAAGAGTCAACACCCCACAGGGGAGTGACACACATCAAAGCAAGGCACACACCACAAATTGCTTGTGACATTCCCATTAAGCATGGCTAATTTTGTGATTTATTTGTTAAGTATTACACATTTTTCTGCTAATTGTTTCTATCTCGGATTCTGGGCCCTCTTAAACCAGCCTTGCTCTTATTTTGAAAAGCTGGTTGAATTTAATCTCTGAAGAAACTGATCATATATTACTCCAATATTGCATCAACTCCAAAAAACTCAATGACACCTTCCAGTTTTCAACTCTAGTCATGTGTGACACCCCACCACACACACCGCCACTGATTGTTCTGTTACTGTTCTAGTGTCTAGTATGAACTTGTCTTGTTTAATGGACTATATGAGCTTCAGAAGCTGCAAGAACAAATCTCAGAAAGAAATGTATAAAACACGCAACAGACTGCACTGAAAAGCAGCTTCAGGAAGTAAATATTGAGACAATCCACAAGTCCACAATGAAGCAGCGGCAGCTCCTGTGTGACCACCGAAGCATGAGCGAGTCTCTTGTCTGCAGACAGGGGTATATCAGATTCCACGCTGCTATGGGAAGGTTTATTTTGGCACAACCAAAAAGGGAAATACACACTGGAACATGAGCGGACGTGAGCAGCATTGTCGCTTGAAACAAGTTCAGGGATCAGCAATGGCGGGACACTCAGTGACAAAAGGTGGACTTTGAACAGGCTGAAGGGTTGTCTGCATTCCCTGTCTGGAGAAGCCGTAGAAGGGGCTGCACAAGCCCCAAAATAATCTGAATAAGCAAGAAGAGACCATGAGAGTAAGTGCTGCCGGGTGACCAGCCTTGAAGGCTGCTCCTACACAGAGAGTAAGGAATGTTACAATCGGCAGCTGAGAGTGCTGCTCCTGATTCAGGGCCGGTCTGGTCAACCTGAGTTCCAGCGTTTGCAGAAGTTACTAAAGGACTGCAGCCTCCGAGGAAACTCAGCAAAACAGTGAGCAAAATGTGAGGTGTGTCAGTTCAGTTTTTAACTTTAGCTTTTTAGTTGCTGGTTTAGTTTTGATTTCTAAGCTTATTAGTTCTGTTTTAGCCATTAGTTTAGGTTTTCAGCTTTTCCAGTTCTTACAGACCAATCCCTTGTCACCAAAAGAGCTGAGTTTAGGGGAATTAATATAGTTTACAGCTGGCAGCTCAACTGAACGCTGGGATAGTAGACAGGGTGATGCAGGAATCCCCGTTTCCTCAAGAAGAGACTGAGAGAAATGCTTTCAATAGAAATTGTGGCTTTATGAAGAGAAAGATACCAGTAGATACTCAAAAGAATTAGTAAGCTAGTGTAATACGTAGATCAGAGTGTACCTATTGTGATGAGTGCAGTGTAGTGCAAGTGTATTTTTGGTGCATCGGATAGAAATCAGGAAAAAAGGGTTTGTAGGGAAGGTTTGCATAATGTAAAATGCAGGTAGAATCCACTGTTTTGGTGCAAAATACAAAAGTACTTGAATTGCATTCAGGAAAGCAAATACAAAATGTGAACACAATGCAAAGATGCTTGACAGGATTACATTTATTTAGAGAGAGTGAGAGTATCATTTTCCTTCCAGGATGTGGATACTGGAAGGTGGGGGGGAAGATGGCTAGAACGTCTTCGGGCTTGACCAATCCGGCCTGTGGAAAGTGTGGCCTGTGCTTCTCAGCGTTCATCCTGCATTCTGGCATCTGTTGCTGTAGGCCTGTGAATTGTTGCTTGATTTCAGAGTCCATGGTATTAATATAACCAGTTATTAATGTAACTTGATTAACATAATCAAGTAAAGAAAGAGGGAGATTTACTGGTTAACTCCCAGGCGTGTCTACTCAGAAGTAAATCCTACCATAGTCATTGGGACTGATTCCCAGCAGCCCTAATTTTTTTAGCATTCGGCTTTTGGTTTTAGTTTTTTGGGGTGTGTTTAGAGCCCTAAACTGGGCAACTTTCCAGCACAGATGCAGCCCCAAATGTCCCCTTACCTGGCGGAGGCCTCCATAAACGTCCCCACCACTGCAGGATGCAGCCCACACACCACTGGGATGGCTACTCAGGGCTGGAAAACTGGACAGGATTTGGCCCTTAGTTCTGGCACAGATTTAGACCGTGGCCCTTAACCCAGAGAGCTTTCTACTGTTCCAACATGGATTCCCGCCATACAAGCCTGAGTATGTTTATGTCCACATCGTACTTTATAACTCTTTCATTTCAAGACAGAGCACTGCCGTACGGCCATCGATCTCATCGGCAACATAGGCGTGCAAAGCAAAAACGGTTTCACCAGGTTAACACCACAAAGCATAAGTATCAAACAAATGCACAGCCTGCATATCAATGAGGTGGTGCATTTATTTTGGGGAGCAATGCAAAGCCAAAGTTTGGAAGGAATAAGGTAAACAGGTCTGGGCCTGGAAAATACTGAGCGTGAGCCGGGGGGGGGCTGTATTTCCAAGCTTGGCGGGGTTTTCCGTTGGTCCCAGACAGAGCTGCTCCGAGACCTCCTGATGCCTGAGGTCAAAAGCTGCCCCTTCCCTGAGGCTGTGCCAGTTTCTGCTTCTCCCCTCCCCAGTGCTCTGGCTCAGTGCTCTGACCCTCCAGATCTCCGCTTGCTCTCTGCCCTCTCTTCCTTCTCCCGTCCAAGGGGGGGGCAGAAGCCGGGGGGCAAGAGGGCAGGCAGAGGCGGGGGCCATTTCCATGGACTGGCTGCTTAAGTGGGCCTCGTGGGTGGGCTGGCCCAGCTCCCAAACGGAGACGTGGAGGGTCTGCTCTGGGTATCCTGACCACACACGACACGTCCCTCGTGCCCGGCTGAGAGGAAACCTCTACACTTTATAGCACATTAATTAGAAATAAATCTCTCTCCCAGAAAGACAGACCAAGCAGAATCGTGGCAAATGCTGAACGCTTTTTTTCACTTTGCCATGGGAAAATTAATATAATATAATTTGGTACAGTTTATTATAATATAATATAATATAATTTGGTGCAGTATAATATAATATAATTTGGTACAGTATGAGATTGTATAATACAGCATAATTATACTTCACGTATATGCTGAATAACAAAGTTATGAAAGAAATTTGGACCCGTCTCCTTCCTGGGCAAGCAATTAGGAGGCATGATAGACGCACTAATGCCGTACTGGGGCCTTGAACCGAGGCCAGGATTTCGTGGGAGAAAACGCCCATCGTTCCTTCTGGCCTCATCTACCGTTTCAGAAGCTGGCAGGGAACATATTGGGGAATGCAATCCATCAACACCCAACAGGAAGTGGCCGGGATCAAGGCAAAGTTCCCCACCACAAATTGCTTGTAATGCTTTCCCATTAAGCGTCGCTGACTTCGTGATCTCTCTGCTAAGTATGATGTTCTCTTCGCTAATCGTTTATCTCAAGGATCCAATAAACAAACCGGCATGTCTCAAGAGGCTCCTTGATTAATGACCTTGAGGAGCTCGTAATATATCACGCCAGTCAAAGGCCACCTTCCGCTTCGCACCTCTTTTCATGACTGCAGCCACAGTGCTTAGGAAACGGCTTTTCCCCATTAGGGGTGGGCAGCTCCTTCATTTCAAGATTTTGTTGTTTAAAATACTACTATTTTTCCTGCGCTCCAAGTGGTGCACAGCCTGTCTATGCGCTCTGTTAATGTGGAGGCCAAGTCAAGTTGAGTCTGAGCAGCTTTGCTAACAAAATGCTGCATCACAGCAGGCTCTGATTCTCTGGGTGTGGTGTACAGTATAGCAAACCTCCACAGTGCAGAACAGCTCCTCTGAACGGCAGCCTGCGGGAGTGACGGTGGCAGAGGAGGAAGTCGTCTTCGCTGCCGTCACTGCCGTAGGGGAGGCGCAAAGTCGTGCTCTTGCCCGAGTGGCGTCAGATTCGCCTTAGGCCCTCCTCCAATGCCGCTCTGGAGGTCTGCTGAGCCCTGTCATAGCCCAGAGATACTTGTTGAGCCAACCAGCCTCCTGGACTCTGTGACCCGGCCAAGGCCACACGGGAACAGTTTCACCCAGTGCTCCGGCCGTTTCCCCACTCAAGTGAATTGCTGGCCCAGTCAGTAGCAGAGAAATCCCCCAAGACTGTCAGGAAAACACCAAACGCCATCCCTCTTGCCATTGGGTGCCCCAACTGTGCAGGGTTCCAGGTGCCAATGGTAGCCCAGCACCCTACCAGGGAGCGATCTGTCCAGGGCAAGGGGGAAGCCTGAAGTGCTTCCACCGCCAGGTCACTTTCCCTCTGCCCAGCAGTGGAAGTCCGGTCCAGCGTGAGCCCAGCCACGTGTGTCAGGGCCACGATTCGCTGGGGCTGGGACTGGGCCATGTTTGCCGTGGTGGCCGTGAAAGGCTAAACATGCGAAGGAGCCAGGCCTACCTCGAGCGCCTTGGCAGGGACCGGAAGCCCCCCAGCGTGATCAGCCGGGGACGTTCCCACCCCCCACCCCCGGCTGGGAGTCTGCTGTGCTCAAGGGGGCCAGTGGGGCATCAGCAGACTCCCCGCCTTGTCCCACCCATCCGGCCCCACACGCCACTGGACGGGACCCCCGGATGGATCCCCGGGGGGGGGGCCAGTGTGACACCACCACTAGCACAGCCTCCGGCTGCCACGGCTGCTGCTGCTGCCCACAAACGCCTGGGGGGCACCCCTGGGGGAAACGGGGGCCCCACCCCCACTGCCGCCTGGCCCCCCCCAGGCCTCCGTGATGCACGTCCGGCCAGCGCCTTCCTCCGGGATCGCATCCTGGGCCAGGCTGGCCTTTTTGTTCCCTGCCCTGGCATCCAGCAGCAGCAGCATCATCTCCAAGCCTGCAGGGACCCCCCCAGTAGGGCCCCCCAGGGAGGAGGCAGAGGCAGGGCCTGTCTTTGGCCAATCCTCCCCCTGCCCCAACTCCACCGCCTCCCCTTCCTTTGCCCATCGGCCTATAGAGGGCGGCCTCCCCCCACCTTCAAAGCACACAGTACCGACCCGAGGGAGGAAGGACTAAGCCACAGTCCACCCCCTGGTCCCTTTCCAGATGGCACTTTCCCTGCCCTGCTCTCTGCAGAGCTGGATGGGGCGGGGGGACCCCCTCCCCATTGCCCATGGGCCATAGACCGTAAGAGCGGACGTGTTTGTGGACATTCCCTGGGAACAAGAGCAAAGTGTGGACTTGATTTCTTCTGCCCTTTTTGCATTATGTGTGCATTATGTGTAGATGATAGTTTCAGGTATTCTTTGGTGTTTCCAGTATTTTTATTTCTAGTATTTTAGTCCATGTAATTAGCTGACCCAAGGCGTTCAGCACCCAGCGTTTCAGCATCCAACGTTCGCCCAAGAAGCGACATCAGCACAAGCAAAGCAAGAGGGTCTTCCCCAGGGAACTCCACAATGACCTTGGTGGGAGGGGTGTGCCCCTGATTTTGGAAAAAATAGGCACCAAGCCAACGGGGTCCCTTGATCTGGGTCACACCTGGGGTGCCCATCCATGGCACTCACTGTGGGGCCCCGGTTCACTGTCCACTCTGTGTGCCTGCTGTGTGCTGGCCTGGCTAAATTTCGCTAAAGAAATGTCTTTACCTGCTTCACAGGTCTGGGATGCGATGGAGAGATGCCAAAAGTGCTCAGACCCTTCTGCTCTTCAGACTCTTCTGCTTGTTCATGGAGGGGACAGCTATGAGCAGGCCGTTTGGCAGGTCAGAGCTCAGACTCAGAGGGTGAACGGCCTGAGGGTTCAGGTGGCGTTCTCATCTATTCTCCCGGTGATGGGTAGAGTTCTTCCAAGGGAGAGAATATTCCAGGTGAATAACTGGGTGCTTTGTTGGGATCCTTGGGAGGGATTTGGTGTCTGGGACCGTGGACTTTGCTTCCTGGGTGAAGTGCTGCTGGCAAGAGTTCGGCTGCATCTCATGTGGAGGAGATTTTTGGGTGGAAAGATGGTGAACCTGATCAGGAGGGCTTTAAACTGAAGGCTGAGAGGGTTGGGATGTAAGCAGTGGTGGCATCTAAATGGTTTAAGAACAGGAACTCACTTTTGATTGGCACGTGTCAGGACCCGCCCACCAGAAGTGATGTCATAAGCCGGAGGCTGGCAGAGCCCAGGTCTACCCGTGGCTGGTCCCTATGGGTAGACTGGTTCCTATGAGTAGACCCCTTTGCCCCTCTAGGAATCCGGAGTCGCTCCCTTTAACCCTCTGAGTGCCGGCCAACCAAGAAGAAAAGCTCTTTGCAGAGGAATCGGGAGGGGGGAGAAGGGGGAAGCACAGCGGAGTGAAGTGGGCGGAGTCAGCCCTAATTTTAACAAGTGGAACTGAGTTCCCCCGCGTTCCCCCTACATGACATCACTGGATGTAAGTCTGAAGTTCCGTTCGCAGGGAGGTGCTCTAGAGGAGAACCCACAGGACACCGCTGTGACCAGAAGTCGTTCGACGAGGCCCAGCCTACCAACAAAGGGGGGATGTTAACCTCGTTGTTGTAACCGCCAGGGCATAGGTTGCATATATACAAATGTGTGGGGTACGGGAAGTAAAGAGGATGAACTTCTAGCAAGTGAAGGTATAACAGCGGAATAACCGAAGCCTAATGGGACGGCTGGGAATCTCGGAGCAGAGGCTCAACGGGCACCTGCTGGAGTTGCTCTGGGGGGAATTTCCTGCCACAGGCAAGAGGGGGTTGGACTAGATGAACTTCTAGGTACCTTCCAACTTTATGATTCTGTGACTGCTTGGAATGCAGAGAAGAAAGTCTGAACGTTCAGGAAGAACAGATGTGGCAAAAGGGGAGGGTGTGGCATTATGTGTTAAAAATGTGTAGAACTGCTCAGAAACCCCACAAAATGGTCAGGATCACCCCAGAGAGAACATGTGGGAAAGAGCCACAAATGCAACATGACGGTGGGGGTCTCCTATAGGTACCGCCAGGCTACGGGGAGTTGGTGGCGGATGCTCTCCTAAAACCACTTACAGTTTGTAACAGGGGACTTTGTCCTGCTGCCTCCTGTCAGGAGATGAGCTCCCCAGCGCAGCCCAAATTCCCCAGCACCAGCCTCACGCTGCCCCCTGTTTGGGGAATTTTGCTGGCTGGAGGTCTCCTCCTCAGTCTGCTGCCTGAGGTGACCAGGTGACACCATGGACAGGCTGGCCCTGGACAAGATCCTGTTTACTAGACCTAAACAACTAAGATGGAAATCAAGTCCCTGCAGAACTCTTCCATCTTGGGCATGTTCACTCAGCCAGAGACCCCCTGAATCTCATAGCCACTGAATCTAATAAGGCATATGCAAAAGTTAGTGGGGCAGATAATGTTGTCCTACATGAAATGCCAACTTGGGCATAAAAAGGGGAAAGAATAACCACCAGGAAGTGTCTTTATGGTGCTGAGCTGAAGACAGCACAAATTATTTGCTGCAAATTATGAAAGCAATTTTGGAGTTGATGAAACCAGCAGATTTTGAAGGTGGGTGATTAAGATCTCGAGTAAAAGGGGCGGCTCTCAGCCAGCCCAGGAGGCCATGGCCAGAGTATAAAAAGCTCCCGTCCCTCCTCCGTCTCCCATCAGCTTCACCTTCTCTCGCCTTCTGTTGCCTCCTCACTCCTCGGAGAACCAGGTAAGCGGGGCTCGTCCAGGCCATTTTCTGCCTAAAGAAATTGGGGGTGACTGAGAATGACAGGAGCCTGGTAGCGATGCGGACTTACCCCCGGTCTGCATCGTGGACCTTCGGGATTCCCCCCACAAGCTCCAGCTCTGTTGCTGAGACCTGAAAGGCAGTGCTGAAAATGTGTCTTCCCTGCCTGGAGAATCCTGAGCGGGTTGAACCGTCTCCCTTCCACTGAGTCCAGGGCGAAGGGAGGCATTAGGCGGCTGTAGTGTGCATGCGCTGACCGAGAACGGAGGAGCTGAACTGCAGAGCAGACCCTGGAACGGCAGGCCCTGTGCAGCTGCCCTGCGACACTCCAGCCCACCGAGCCCTGTTGACTGAGTGCTCTCAAGCCTGACCAGCAGTGGTTCTCCAGGGCTTCAGGCAGGGGTCCTTCCCAGCCCCAGCGCACCTGGGATATCCCACATCCCAGGCAAGAAGGGCTCTTCTGCTGAGGTACGGTCCCAGCTCATCTTGAAAGGCAGGAGAGGCGGCCCTTGTTTTCTCCACCAGGGCCTTGCATACATGTGTCCAAACCCTGGAGAGTGAGTCATCTGCATAATAATTTGCTCATGTGGTGTAATCTCCACCATTCAATCCACCTGGCTTCAGGTGGGCCAGTTTGTACCATCCGGTCGGAAGAGTGGCCTTCGTTGGCCAGTGCTTCATTTTGGCTCCTCGGAGCACCGTCTGTGTCTCACCTGTGCTCTGCTCCCTCCTTCTGCTCTTTCAGACTCAGACATGGCCAACTGCGGACCATCCTGCACAATCCCATCCTGCGCTTCCACCCCAATCGTTGGCTTGGGATCAACTGGCTGCCGAGGTATCGGATGGAGCTCTGGAGGTCTCGGATGGGGCTCTGGAGGTCTCGGATGGGTCTACGGAGGTCACGGGCACGGATATGCTGAAACCTCCGGCAACCTCGGCACCCTGCCCGGAGTCATCCCCTCCTGCGTGAACCAGACCCCCCCCAGCAGAGGTCGTCATCCAGCCTCCCCCCTCCGTGGTGACCCTCCCCGGACCCATCCTCTCCGCCAGCTGCCAGCCTGTTACCGTCGGAGGCAACACCCCCTGCGCCATCGGTGGCTCTGGGATCGTGGGGGCAGGCTCATCCGGAGGCTACGGGTCCGGCAGAGGGATCTACGGCGGTTACATTGGCTGCGGCCTGCTTGGGCGTCGCAGAGGCAGTGTCTGCTTGCTCCCATGCTAAGTTCTGACGGACTGACTGCGTAGGAAAAAGAATTAGTGGAAGGTCCACGGTGGAACATGCGTGCCTGGGTTTAGCTATGCTGAGCACCCTCTAGCCCTGTTAGGTCAACGAGGAACAAGGGGGTGCTCAGCATCCTTCAGAATCCGGCCTGCTACATCCTTTGTGCTTCTGTATGCAATCTGAATGTATCTCAACTGTTTATTCTTCTGATGGTTGATTCATTCAGGGTGCAATCCTAACCTGGAGTTAGGCTAGCCCAGTTAGGCCAGCACAAAGGCCACAGTAAAGCACATCTGAACCATTCTCAGAGTCAGAGAGGCCAGCACACAGACTTGCACCATCCTCCCTGACTCCAAGAGTGGTCCAAACGTGCTTTCTGGTGGGCCTTGTACCAGCCAAACTTTGCTGGCCTAACTGTGCCAGCCTAACTCCAGGTTAAGATTGTGCCCTCAGTCATGGAAGGATCTTGGAGTTCAGCAGAGTTAAGACAAAGATTAGAGCAAGAATTAACTCTGATCATGAAATATGAATGCAGCTGAATTGGGAAACTATGTCAAAGGGGCTTTGTGTAAAAGGGGTGGGGGCGAATTTTCTAGATCCATAGAATACACTCCGCTGCACTGTCCTTTATCAAATATTCAACGTGGAGGAATTTGTTTGCTATTCGTATCCCTTGCCTATGTGTGTCTCGTTCTGCTTACTGAAAATTCTTCATTGTCTGTGTTTTCCTTGCTAATAAAATTGGCTCTGCATCAGCATCGATCTGGTCTTCTGGTTTTGCTTTCATCTCAGAACGTCAGAATCGCCTCGGGGAGTCCAAGTGCAGCTGCCCAGCAATGCCTTCTGCCTCTGACTGCAAGGAGGCAGGATCTGGGGACCCCCAAACATGGAGGGAATCTCAGGGGCAACCCCTGATGCAGGCAAAGGGCAGCAGTAGAAAAAGAAATGGAGAGCGAGCCTCTGGAATGATTTGGGAACTCTGTGCGTTTCATTTTCACCCTAGCGCAGGGGGCCCTTAGGCACGCGGCCCAGTTTGGAGGATTTGGTCCAACTGGCTCAGTGCCGGCCCCGTATCTGTTGTGTGGAATGTGTGGTGTGCTGCTGCCTCCATTGCCGTCTCCATCCTCAAACCAGAAGGGGTGAGAAGCATCCCTGGAGGAGGCAGAATGCCCGGGAACGGAACGGCTCCCCCTGTCCCGGGGCGGTGTGAGGCGGCCCCTCTGCCCTGAGCTCCTCGGGTTCAGCAGCAGCCTCACGTGCAGCAGGATCCCGTGTGCAGTGCAGCCAAAGCGTGGACAACTGAGGTCGGATCCAGGCAAGGGGTTGGTTGGCGCAGCAGCCGCAGCCAGAGAAAAGCCCCCTGGGACGCAGGCAGCGGCATTCCTGGAGGGGGGGGCAAAATGCTAAGTGTTGCAGGATTCTGAGCTCCTCCCCCTCCCATTCAGAGCCACTAACAGCCTGGGGAGCAAAGCCTCTGAACCACAAATGGCTCTGAGAGTGAGGGGAGGGGCCACGCTACACAGGAGCTCAGGCTCCTGCAACACTTAGCACGTGCCTCCCTCTAGCAACACCACTGCTCGTGCTCAGACACGCTTGCTTCTTCCTCAGTTTTTCCTTTTTCAAAAAACTGCCTTCGGATTCCGGAAATATTCCTGTGCTGACAACCGCAGAGTCTGACAGTGTGAGTCTCACTTCACTGATTGCACTCAGGAAAAGGGATCCCTTGATGAAGCAGGAAACGAGGCAGGGAGGATTCTGCAGCGCACCTGGGAGCTGCCACTCCAGCAGTCATCGGGATCAACTGCCCCAAGGCAGGGAGCACAGAACTGGGGGGGGGGGGGGGGCGGGCAATGCATCTCCACGTTGCACCTGCGTTTTCAGTATTTGTCCACTAGATGCCGCCCTTGACCACTCCGCTAGTATTTGGCAATGCGGCTCCACATTGCTCCTGCCAACCTAGCAGCTCGAAAGCACCTAAAAATGCAAGTAGATAAATAGGGTCCACTTCGGTGGGAAGGAAACGGTGTTCCATGCGCTACGGTGTATAGTCACACCGGCCACATGACCACGGAAGCTTGTCCTCGGACAAACGCCGGCTCTTTGACTTAGAAACGGAGATGAGCGCTGCCCCCTACAGTTGCTCACGACTAGACCATTCGTGGGGGGGGAGGGAACCTGTACCTTTTTTTTACCTCCACATTGCACCTGCATTTACAGTATTTGTCCACTAGATGCCGCCCTTGACCACTCAGCCCTAACCCTGAGGCCCAGAAAGGGGATCCACTTGTGGAAGCTGCAGTGTGCAAAGGGGCCTTCCCCGGATGTGCGGGGGGGGGGGGGTCTGAACAGGGCAGGGCCGTCTCATGCCTCTTGCTGCTGCATTGGAATCCAACTGTTTATTGCATGCTTCTGATGTTCTAGACCATGTTCCATGTTCATCCTACCCGGACTCTGAGGTCATGGGCGGGGGGGCTTCTGACTGTGCCGCCACCAGGAGAGGTGAGAGGGATGGGGGCCAGGGCCAGGGCCTTCTTGGTGGTGGCCCCATGACTTTGGAACGCCCTCCCCTTAGAGTTGAGAACTGCTCCCCCTTTGGCAATGTTTCGGCGGGGGCTGAAGACTTTTTTTTTATTTAAACAAGCCTTCAATTGTTGACAGGCTGGCTGGCATTTTACATTTTTTATCTTGCATTTTAAATTGTATCAAATTGTAATTGTGGGATCCACGGGGCTTTCTTGTTTTAAATTTTTAGCTGTTTTAATATTGTTTTTTAACCTTGTTTTAGCTGTTATACTTTGTGGTTTTTTAATGTGATGGTTTTAATGTTGTAAGCCGCCTTGGGTGCCCATGGGGCAGAAAGGCGGGATAAAAATTAAATAAGTAATAATAATAATAAATAATGTGTGCCCAGGTATCAGTGGGGGATGGGTTGCTCCCCCCCCCCCGTGGATACCTGAAACCGTGCATAAGAAGCAGTGGCAGAGTAGAACAGTGGTGTAGCTGAGGGGGTAGCAATTGCACTGGGGGGCAACAAGCTGAGCTTGACACTAGTGGCCACAATTGTGAAAACTTTGGTATGCAGGAAAAATACCATCATGTTACATATCATTGGAAAGGTGATTTAGAGTCCAGTCCTAACCTGGCGTTAGGCTGGCACAGTTAGGCCAGAAAAGTATGGCCAGCACTAGGGATACCATAGAGTATGTTTGGACCACCCTCGGAGTCAGAGAGTTGAGTAGTCCATAGTTAGCACAGACTCCGTCGATGTCAGAGGAGGGAAGAGGGCTGCCTGAAGCAGCTGCTTTAGTTGGCCTCATGAATGGGCCAGGCCCTGTTGCAGAGCCATTATTTTGCCCCAGAGGGTGTTGTTACAGGCAAGCAGCTACTATTGCCTAGTGAAAGAACGTGGAAATGTGTCCAAACACTATGGTTAAAAAGAATCCTCCTTCAGACCTGACTAGATGAGGGGATTTGATGGAATACCCGTCTCTTCACATATTGTAAAAAGTAGATATGTGTGTTCTCTCTCTCTCTCTCTCTCTCTCTCTCTCTCTCTCTCTCTGTGTGTGTGTGTGTGTGTGTGTGTGTGTGTGTGTCAGAGGCGGATCTAAGGGGGGGCAAATCTGTAAGTTTTGCAAGGAGCCCTACCCAGTGGTGTCATTCAAATGATTTAGGAACAGGAACTCACTTTTGATTGGCACTTGTCGGGAACCCGGAACCAGCCATGGAGCCCATTAGGATCCGGAACGCCCGTTCTGGTCCGTTCCCCCTGAATGACATCACTGCCTTTGCCCCCCCCCAGGAATCCAGAGTCGCTCCCTTTAACCCTCTGAGTGCCGGCCAACCAAGAAGAAAATCTCTTTGCAGAGGAATTGGGAGGGGGGAGGGAGAGTGAAGTGGGCGGAGTCAGCCCTAATTTTAACTAGTGGAACTGAGTTCCCCCGCGTTCCCCCTGCATGACATCACTGGCCTTACCCTGTCATGTAAATCCCTCCTCTTCCTTGCTGCTGTAGCCAGTAAGCAATGCCAAGATGTTGCTGTTCCCTGTGAGGATTGGCTAAAACGGTGCAGGAGAGGAGTGTTTTCCACTGCAAGGTAAGGCTTCTTGCAAAACTTACAGATTCCCCCCCCTTGGATCCGCCTCTGGTGTGTGTGTGTGTGTGTGTGTGTGTGTGTGTGTGTAATTATAATTCCAGGCTTATGGGTCCCCATCCCATCAATCTTGGTCTGAAGGCGTGTTGTCAATTTTTGTTCAGCTGATGTGCAATGAACCTGGACACTTTGCATGCCAAGAACAACTTTTGAGAGAGGGTAATTTTGCCACCCAGTAAAGCACCTCTCCATATGTCTTTGAATTCTTTGCCATCTGATGTGGTGATGGATATTAACTTAATTGGCTTTGGGGAAATATTAAAGAAATGCAAGAGGAGATTTCTGCAAACGCCTGTTGGCCAGGAGAGCACCTCCCTGTTTGACACAGAACCAGAGGAAGGGAAGACACCCGAGTAGGGCTCGGGTCCATGCCGACGAGTTCACGATGATATTTACGACAGTGGGGGGGGGGGAAGCCTCTGAACCTCATCAAATGCTCTTTCCAGTGCCGTTTCCCCATCTCTTTTGTCTTCCCTTCAGATTCTGATTCCATTAGCAACTGGGAGCCAGCTTGTCGTTTATTTTGCTATGTCTACCACTCTGTGATTCTTTTAAAAAAATCATTTATATAATTAACTATATGCTAATTGCATAATGAATACTATGACTGGTCACTGGCAGGAAGGGACTGTGGGAAAGGACTGAAGGAAACTTGACTTGCCCCATCAAGATGATACTTGGCTTCTCAGGTGACATTCTTACGACACAAAGACTCTCTCCAGAGCAGCCCAAGGGTGGACATTGCATGTCTCTGCATCCCCTGAAGGCTTCTTTCCACGGTAGGTGCTTATGCTCTGCTAGGTATCTGTAGCTGCTCTCAAGACTCCCCAATTGGGGCTTTGTAGATTAGCTAGCCTACCATTGGAAACAGACAGTAAACCAAAGACCATTGGCCTGATGGCCAGGTCAACTTCCAACAAAAACAAGACCAGACGAATTATGATGCAGAGGAAGTTTTATTAGGAGTGAAAGAAAGCAAGGGGTTTCAGTGAAATGTTTCCAATCAGCAGACTGGAGCAGGATAAAGTCGAGGGACACATGAGAAAAAAACAACTGTCTTGTTCACAATCTTTGGGAAGGAGAAGAGAGAGCGAGAAGATGACTGCTCTCCAGATTTCTGGAATGTGCTTCTTCTACCGATTCAAATGAGTTGCCGTTTCAGACTGAGGGCCCAACCCTAGCCCAATTTCCAGTGCCAGAGAATCTGCAGTGCAGCTCCAAGTAAGGGAACAAACATTCCTTTGCCTTGAGGTGGCCTCTGTGACCAGTTGGCATGGCTGCATCAGCGCTGGCAGGTTGGCGAGGATTGGGCCCTCCGTGATTTCAAACTTATTCCAGTCACCTTTGCCTTTTATCCTGGAGGAAGGGCGCAGAACAGACTGCAAGAAATACTTAAGCGAAAAGAGAAATGAAGAAATGCAGTGGTGAGTTACTTTCGGCTGGACACAGATGCATGGAAAAGATGCATCCTGGCCTGGTGTTCAGGGATGCTGAGCACTCCTGCCCTGCCACTGGCATTCAGAGGAATTTGCTTAGCACATCTGAACACAGGCCTGGATGTCCCCGTGTGGCTCCTTCGGTCATGCCTGGGTCACACACGCTCCGTGGAGAGGAGACAGGCCCTGAGAACTTAGCAGGGGGGCAGGCAGACGTTGGGCCTCCCTCCGAGGTACCCTCCAAAGAGGCTGGGGGACCAGAGGCCTCTTCTGTAGGCAATTCCCGATCCACCGACGGCGCAGGGGGTGTTGCCTCCGACAGCGGTGGGCTCGCAGCTGGCGGAGAGGATGGGCCCCGGGATGGTCACCACGCAGGCGGGTGGCTGGATCACAACCTCTGCTGCCGGGATCTGGTTGATGCAGGAGGGGATGACTCCTTCCAGGGTGCCCAGGCTGCTGGAGGTTTCTCCCACGCCCCCAATGCCGTAGCCGTAACCGAGACCGCCATAGCCAAGGCCCCCAAGGCCAAGCCCCCCAAGAGCAAGGCCTCCAGAGCCTCTGGATCCGAAGCCGACCACAGGGCTGGAAGCGCAGGAGGGGATGGTGCAGGAGGGTCCGCAGCTGGCCATGCCGGAGTCTGAAAGAGCAAAGCATCATCAAAGGCAAACTCCACACAAGAATGACTTTATGGTGTTTCCTTACTGTGGGAAGACCATCGCTCAGTGCGAGAGCTCAGGTTGTGCAGAAGGTCACAAGAGGTGAGGTTCAGGGCTGGTCAGTCCAGCAGCCATCCTCAAAAGAGGATATGTCTCTGCTAACTAACACTAGTGGTCCTTGCAATGTCACTGCTTCTGCCTCATGGGAATCGCAAGCTCTGCTGGGATCTCTGGGCCTCCACAGACATCTAAGCCTTTTGGATTTCATGAGAAGAAGAGGTGACCGCTCAACTCAGCACCGCAGAGCCTTCTAGGTATGCAAGCCAAGACCTGCGAGGAGGCCAAAGTGGTGTCCTTCCCTCCCCCTGCACAAATCTGAGCGGTCCAAAGAATTCAGTAGATGGATTAAGTCTGTGTTGCTATGCCAAGGCAGAAGCTCTCAGTCAAGTCTTCTTTCAGCAGGCAGAAAACGGCAAAGCTGAGCTTACCTGGTTCTCTGAGGAGGGAGAAGGCAAGAGGTGACGATGATGGGAGACCGTGGAGGGATGGAGCTTTTTATACTCTGGCCGTGGCATCCTGGGCTGGTTGAGAGCCGCCCCTCGGTCCTCGTCATCTTAATTACCCACCGTCAAAATGTGCTGCTTCAATCACATCCAAAATTACTTTAATAACGCCAAAGGATTCTGCTGTCATTAGCTGATGATGACGATGAAACCCCAAAATGGTTTTCTTTTCATAGGCCCACTGATTCAGAAATAAGTGTTGTTCTACAAAGTGACAGGTTCCTTTGAACGGATCAGCAGGGAGGAGGAGGCTGTTAATTTCGGGAGCTCTCCAGAGCAGTTGGATCCCAAACTCCTAGGGGGGAAGTTGGGAACCAGGGACGTGTCTGCATGGGTGGGGAGGAGGGCAGGGAGGGGCCGTGGAAGCTTCTCTCTGCTAGTGGGGTTCAAGCCAATGTGTCAGGAGACCCACTTTTAGAATGACAGACTCCCCCGGGCCCACCGGAAGGGATGTCATGATCGGAAGTGCATCATTAAAAGAACATAAGAACATAAGAAGAGCCCTGCTGGATCAGGCCAAAGACCCATCTAGTCCAGCTTCCTGCATCTCACAGCGGCCCACCAGGTGCCCCAGGGAGGCATGAGACAACAAGATGCTTGCATCCGGTTGCCACTCCCTTGCACCCGGTACTCTGAAGTAGCCCACCACCAATGTAAGGAGGTTGCACAATCCATCATTGCCTATAGCCCACGATGGACCTTTCCTCCAGAAATCCATCCAACCCTCTTAAAGGCATCCAGACCAGATGCCATCACCACCTCCTGTGGCAAAGAGTTCCACAGACTAACCACCCGCTAGGTAAAAAAGTGCTTCCTTTTATCAGTTTTAACTCTCCCAACCCTCAGTTTTAGCGGATGCCCCCTGGTTCGGGTGTTCTGAGAGAGGGAAAAGAACATCCCTTTATCGACTATGACGCCATTGTGACGCCAGAGCCTGCTGCTGTCCTGAGAAGGCAGCCATCAGCTGGGTTGTTTCTCAGCCATTTTCCGATCGCAAGGTAATTCAGAGGAAAAAAAAAAAGCCCATTTACAGCCTTGACACCAGCCACACAGCCACACTACACAGCCCACCCCCTTTCCAGTGTCACATCTTCAAATATTTCCAACTACGGCTGCACGAGGTGCTTCGCGACCCACCTGAAATTGGCTCATGACCCGCCTACTGGGCCCCAACACACAGTCTGAGAAGCAGTGGACTAGTGCGTGCCCGCCTGTCAGGAAGTACCCGAGTGCCCACATGGGAACCTCGGGTTCGCCTGCCTGACCGCACTCAATGCCGTGTTAGTTGCGTCAGCATCTACAGTAGCTGCCGGCATTGTTAACCCTGGAAGGTGGGGTCTGCCGGTGAGCACCTCATTGCACGCCAGGGACAGGCCCCCCCCAACCTCTTCTCAGGGGCCTTCTGAAGCTGCTGCCAGGGGTCTTAGACAGGTTCCCTTGGCTGTGGGCCTTCCCATTGGATTTACGCTTGTAATGCTGTGATCGCTGAGTAACAGAGCTGGAGTTCTACCCGTACATAGAACCAGGCTGGACCGACCAACCAACCCCCCAGGACCCATCTCTTCTCAGCCCTGCACGCCCCCCCCCAAGAGCTCCCATTTGTCACCGCACACAAGGCTGCCATTGCATCAAGCTGGGGGTCGGTCAGCCAGGGGCGGAAAGGGTCTTCCCAAGACCCTTTCCTTGGGAAGTGGACAGTAGAGCTGACGAGGGGGTGGCTCCAAAACTCCAGCCGGGTCGGCTTCAGCTTCCCCTGCCAGATGGGCTCAGCACTTGCCCAGGGCTGGGGTGGGACAGTGGAGGCTCCGGGTGGTCCTTCCTCAGGGCTCAGCCCTAGAAGTTAAGCATCTGATCAGGCGGCTGGACTGGTAGGAGGTCTCTTCATCCCAGATCCAGCTCAGCATGGTGTGCCCTGGGCGGGAGAATTCCACAGGGGTCCAGCTACAGGGTCTTTCCCTGCCCTACCTGCAAACTCCAACCCTGAGCCCAGCTTCCTTCAAAGCAGGTGCTATAATGACAGCTTATCACGTTTCCCCTCCTCCAATAGGGCACGGCTGTGTTTAAAATCCGCTGCTGCTGGGCTTTCCGACCGGAAGGTTGGGAGTTCGAGACCACGCAACCGAGTGAGCTCCCGTCGCTTGTCCCAGCTCCTGCCAACCTAGCAGTTCGAAAGCCCCTAAATGCAAATAGATAAACAGGGACCACTTCGGTGGGAAGGGAACGGCGTTCCGTGCGCTACGGCGTAGAGTCATGCCGGCCACATGACCACGGAAGCTTGTCCTTGGACAAACGCCGGCTCTACAGGCTTTGAAACGGAGATGAGCACCGCCCCCTACAGTTGGTCACGACTAGACCATTCGGTCGTGGGGAAACCTTTACATTTATATTTAAAATAGGGCAGCCTAAAATGGTTTAATTTTTTCGGGGATGGCGGTGTTATCCAAAAGTAAAAATGGGTTCTGTCTTTATTCAAAAAGTTACATTGTAATCAATTTTAAAGCATTTTATACATTCTAATCTATGTAATATAGGTTCCATTCTGTCAGCAGATATTGCCATAGGCATAAAAGGCATGAAGCGCCCCCCCCCCCCCCAAAAAAAAATAGTGGCACAGGACAGATGTATAGGCAAAATGCGTCACTTTCTTTAAACTCATGTTTTGAGGCAGTTGGCCAAGCAGCCTACAGTGACCCATTTCAAAATACTGATGAAATCAATCATAGCCATGAACCCTGACAAACCATTGTGCGCACACTGAACCTAATGCTGTCAGACTCCAAGGAAACACCAAAACTTAGCAATTCCAAGCAAGGTTTTAAACACTGAGGCTACCCCTACTTACTGCAGGAGAAAAGGAACATCACAACTTAGCACCTTGATGAATGGGTAAAAAACTGAAGCTGTGCCTATTCTTCATGCAATAGAACTGAACATAGCATGGAAATGCTTTTGAAAACACTGCCAGCTGAAACAATTACCCCTCTAAATACCTTCTAAAAGTAAAGTAGAAGCCCTGTAAACCAGCTTGCTTCCACAGACCCTGCAGCCAGACCTTGGCCAGACAAGCCTTTTTAATGCAATAGGATTTCAAAAGGTGTTCGGAGTTTGGGAGCACGCCCAGTAGTGTCGAAAGATGCCGGGAAGAGAGAGCAGGAGCCCAGGAATGCAAACAAAGGAGCGGAAGAGCAAAGCGCCGCCCTGAGTGCAATTAATGGCTTGCAAATTGCCACTGAGCACTCGAGGTGGCCCAAAGGCTCTGGGCAGCACAACCAACCAGCAGGCAGTTAAAAGGTAAGCTTTGGGTTATTTCTTGGATTCAGCAGGATGTTGGGCCCTTCTTGTGGCTTAAAGAGCCCAATTTCACTTACGTCACATATTCTTAGATCATACTCTTGAGTACGGCCCGGCCACGCATTGGCTGCAGCCCACAGGGCAGTTCCGGGAGTCCAGGGGCTTCCTCAAGGCAAGGGGAATTGGCTCCCTTGCCCCAGGGAAGGGCCTCCTGGCCCAGTGGGTCTACTCGATACCAGCTAGACGCGAGTCTGAGTGGACCGCTCGGAAGCAGATCAGAGCCAGGGAGGGGGCCCGGATCCGGCGGGCGATGCCGTCACCCAGCCCGCTTCCTTCCCAGGTCCCAGCTGACTGTCGAGTCGCCAAAAGGTGTCTCTGATTCATCAGAGGAATTCCGCCCGCCGCACTGCCCACGGGTGGATCAACACGTCCCTCCATAATGACCTTGCCCACCAAGCTCATTTTAGGCCATCAGGCTAATGGATTCACATTATGGGCTCGTTCCTTTGAAGAAGACACGCAAGGCAGTGCGTCCCTCGGCCGTCTCCTGGCAGGAGCAAAGCGAGAGCAAGGTGAACGGTCTTTTGAACCACGTTCCTGGCCTGACTCGCCCTCACCTGCCGGGGCAGGTAGGGATGGGGTGCAGGTAGCCGCTCCTCCCCCTCCCCCCGCCTTCGGAGCCATTCCAGGGGGCGAGTGGCAGAGAATCAATCAATCAATCAATCAATCAATCAATCACTAGTATTTATATACCGCTTTTCAACACAAAGTTCACAAAGCGGTTTACAGGCAAATAATAACATTAAAGTTAAATGGCTCCCTGTCCCAAAAGGGCTCACAAACTAAAAAAAATGCAGACCACCACCAGCAACAGCCACAAGAAAGACACTGCGCAGGGGTGAAGAGGGACAATTGCTCTCCCCCTGCTCAATATAAGAGGAGCACCACTGGCTGAGCAGGCGAGGGGGAGGGCAGCTCACGTGGTGCACGGAGGCACCTGCAAAACCCAGCACAGGCCCCCCCCTCAGGGAACGCCATGGCTGGACCCACCTATCGGGACCCTCCTGGCTTCGGGAGACTAAGAAAAAAATCTAGAACGAAATATTGTGTTATTTATGTGCAAGTAATAATGTATTTCTGTGGGTTTCCCAAAGAGTATACAGGGAGCTTCCGACAGCCCCGGCATTGCGACAAGCGTATTAAAAAAAAAAACACAACTATTTCTGTCTTTGAAAACGTAGCATCCTGTTACCCTTGGACCAGAGCAACTGCACCTCGCTGTATGGTCACCACTGCACAGTTGTGTCTGGATAGGTGCACAGGAGCTGGGGTGGGACAGGTCAGTTGGCTTCCCAGGCATTTCTTCAGCCATCAGCTTCTGTGCTGAAGTAACTCTCTATAGATAGGAGAAGAGTCTGAGAAGATGCCCCCTTTTCTACTTTGTTTTCCTGGTGACATTTTGGAAATATGGCTGTAATACTATGAGCTCTATTTTCCTGGGAGAAAGCCCAGTTGAATGCAGTAAGAAGAGCCCCACTGGATCAGGCCAAAGGCCCATCGGGTCCAGCTTCCTGCGTCTCACAGCGGCCCACCAGATGCCTCAAGGAACACACAAGACACTCTGAGGCAGCCTGACTCTAAAGTAAGGAGGTTGCACTAACCATCATGGCCTGTAGCCTGCGATGGACTTTTCCTCCAGAAATCTGTCCAGCCCCCTTTTAAAGGCATCTTGGCCAGATGCCATCACCCCCTCCTGTGGCAAGGAGTTCCACAGATTAATGACCCGCTGGGTAAAAAAGCATTTGTATTTATTCATCTGTTGATAGCCCACTTTTTTGCCCCCAAGGCACCCAGCGGAGCCTCTGAGCAGGCCTGCCCAGGGTGCTGACGTTTCTCCACAGATGGGAGCATGTCTTGGGCTCCTCTCGCATTCTGGTCCTCCCACAAGCCCTACTTCGGCACAGCCCCAAGCGAGCAGAGAGGCCTCGGCTTCCTGCGGTGAGCGTCACCTTTGCATCCCCCCCAGGGCCAGCCCCTGAAATGGTCACCTCAGTAGCACACCCTCCTCCTCCTCTCGCTCCCTGGCCTGGCGCAGGAAGAAGAGGGAGCATCGCTGGGTAAACGCGGGCAGCATGTGGCACGGCTCCTCAGGCACCGGGAGGCCCCGCCCCTGCCCCGATCCAGCCCGGCCAAAACCGCAGGAGCAGCCACCAGGAGGGACCACCTTGCGTGAGCGACTGGAAACCAGTTCCCAAGCAGCTGGAAGATCTGGACAGGTAGCAGCATCCTTTGCTGGTCTTCCATCTTACTTCCCCCTCAGAGGTGCTGCGCCCACGAAGACCCTCCCTCCCTCCCTCCGATCAACACCCTCCTGGCCCATCACACCTAGTGCCGGGCGCCCAGCAGAGGGCCGCTGAGGAAGGACTGAGGGCTCAGGCTTGTTCCTGTGAAAGGAAGGTTGTCCCTACAAACGAGAGGTACAGGAAAAAAGACTGATATGTTTGCTGCTGTTGTTGTTCAGTCGCTAAGTCGTGCCCTGCTCTCCGCGACCCCCTGGACCGCAGCACGCCAGGCCGCCCTGTCCTCCACCAGCTTCCGGAGTTCGCCCAATCTCATGTTCATCACTTCGGTGACACTCTCTAACCATCTCCTCCTCTGCCGCCCCCTCCTCCTTTGGCCTTCCATCTTTCCCAGCATGAGGGTCTTTTCTAAGGAGTCCTCTCTTCTCATGAGGTGGCCAAAGTACTTGAGCTTCAGCTTCAGGATTTGTCCTTCCAGGGAGCAATCAGGCCGGACTTCCTGGAGGATGGACCGATCGGATCTCCTTGCAGTCCATGTTTGCTGAGAGCCCCCCAAACTGAGAGGCAGGCCTGGCAAAGTAGAGTCGAAGATCAAATGTGATGCGATTTGAGCGCAGTTTACGCAGAATGGCCCTTCCACAGGGCTGGCCTCGTTTCTTTGATCCAAACCAAAACCAGCGCGATAGTCCAAGGAGAGGATCCGTGCTTCGGAATGAAGAGACGGTGTTTATTAAAACACATTAACTCTTTGCTAATTTAAACATTAAGCTAATTTTCAGGACGACGCTGATGAGGCAATTTGCTCGGCAGTAATGAAAACCTCCAGGCAAAGACAGCCGCCTCAGCGCCGCTGACGTTCTGTGAACTGTGCAGGTACATAAACCTCAGGCCCTGGGCAGCGTGTCCAGCGTCCCCTCCTTCCGCTCCGTGGAGAACCAGGTGAGCCTGACTCCGGGAGAGGCCTGCAGTAAGGCCTGCTCTCCCCAGCTCTGGCAATCTCCCCCTGGGTCGCTTACCCGCTGATGGGGTGGGGCTGAGCACTGCAGGACGGTCCACAGTGCCTGGCAGAGCCCTGAGCCGTCTCTTCCGGCGGGGGGTTGGGGGCTGGGGGGGGGTTCCCGCCTCTCCCTGCCCACGTCTTCCTGCGCTTCTATTCTTGCTCCTTCCACTCCCGAAATTGGAAAAGGTGCTGGGGGGGCAGAAATGTGGAGGGGAGGGGAGGGGAGTGATGCGAGAGCACTTGAGAGTGGGCGAAGCAGAGACTGGGCCCCCCTGGGGTCAAGGTGGGGTCACCACTTGGGGTGAGCCTCAGGCATCAGGAGGGCTTGAGCTGGCCCCGGTGCTGGGTAAGAAGGCCCCTGTCTGAAGCCCCGGAGAGCTGGTGCCAGTCAGTCGGTCAGTCAGTCAGTCGAGGGATGGCAATGCTGGCAGAGTTGGGAGGGGTGCAAGAGGGAGCCACAGAGGTGGGGAGGGGTCTGGAAGCCAAACTCTACGAAGAACAATTCAGGCAAGGTGGCTGTTTAGCCTGGTGAAGAGGACCGGGGGTGGGGTGGGGTGGGGGCTATGAGGGACCCCCTCAAGTACCTGAAGGGGCGTCCTACAGAAGGCGGGGAGGAACTGCTCTCTGTGGCTCCTGAGGGCAGGACTAGAACAGTTGCGGGGAGTTCTACAGGGAAACAAGCTTGAAGGATTTTTTCACCATTACAACTGCTGGAGATGCTCTGGGAGGGTTTCCTGCTCCAGGCAGGGGGCTGGACTAGATGGCCTTGCAGGCTCCTGCCAACTCTATGATTCCATGAACTGCAGGACTGCTTCCCTCCCCCCCCCCCAAAAAAAATCAGGAAGGTGTCAAGCGCAGCTTGGAATGGTGCAGGAATTTCTACACTTGCTAGAGAATAGAAATAGGAAGCAGTAGAAATTGGATGCACACCTAGTCCAGGTTACTGGGGATTAGAAAGACTGGAGTGACACGGTGTTTGCACACCTGTGGAGAGGTGAGACAGAATGCACACAGGCTGAACACATCATGGCACAGTCCTAAGTCCCACTGAGTTTAGAGGACCTGTGCCCTGGTGTGCGTATATACTGTATGATTTTAACCTTAGTCACCAGAAAAAAAGAACACAGGCTTCAAAATCAGTATTTTGCTACTGACATCTAAAAGCACAGAACTTGTCTTTATGAAGCATCAGAGCTGTGTTTTGCAGCAGGGGATAAGTCACATCTTATATGGGATGGGATTCTGGCTCTGTTGAATTGGGATTTTACCCCCCCCCCCCAAGGAGATAACAGGAGTGGCCCAGCAGCGCTGGATGAATCCAGCACTCAGACTGGCCCAGCACCACTTTCCCACCACGGTCCACCAGCGGCCTCTGGGGAGCTCAGCAGCGGAAGAGCCGCCACCCGCCAAGGCCGCTGCTGCTCTCCTGCGGACAAGCGGCCACTCGCAGCTGAGCGTGGAGTTGGAGGCACACGGGCTTCCGGACGGGCAGCCACCGATGGGCCGCCCCTTAGCTAAGCCTTTGTATGGTTCAGTTCTTAGCCCAGGTGGATCACCACACCCGGGAAGCGGACGGTTACGGGGTTGGTGCCACAGCACAGCTTGCGCCTAATCTTTCTTGTGTGCCTTTCCTGCCTCATTCCAGATAAGCCCCGTCACTCCGACATGGCCAGCTGCGGACCCTCCTGCACTGTCCCCTCCTGCGCCTCCAGCCCCGTGGTCGGCTTCGGATCCAGAGGCTCTGGGGGCCTGGCTCTTGGGGGGGCTCGGCCTTGGCTATGGTGGTCTCGGTTACGGCTACGGCATTGGGGGCCCGGCAGAAACCTCCGCCAGCCTGGGCACCCTGGAAGGAGTCATCCCTTCCTGCATCAACCAGATCCCCGCGTCAGAGGTTGTGATCCAGCCTCCCCCCTGCGTGGTGACCATCCCAGGGCCCATCCTCTCCGCCAGCTGCGAGCCCACCGCTGTCGGAGGCAACACCCCCTGCGCCGTCGGTGGGTCTGGCATTGCCTACCGCAGAGGCCTCTGGTCCCCCAGCCTCTTTGGAGGGTACCTCGGAGGGAGGCCCAACATCTGCCTGCCCCCATGCTAAGTTCTCAGGGCCTGTCTCCACGGAGCGTGTGTGACCCAGGCATGACCGAAGGAGCCACACGGGAACATCCAGGCCTGTGTTCAGACATGCTAAGCAAATTCCTCTGAATGCCAGTGGCAGGGCAGGAGAGCTCAGCATCCCTGAACACCAGGCCAGGACGCATCTTTTCCATGCATCTGTGTCCAGCCGAAAGTAACTCACCACTGCGTTTCTTCATTTCTCTCTTCGCTTAAGTATTTCTTGCAGTCTGCTCTGCTCTTACAGGACAAAGGGCAAAGGTGACTGAAACTATTACCTCTGCCCTCAAAAGGCAACCATGTTGGATTGATAAAACCACTTTAAAAAAAAAACCACTTAAAAGAGACTCTACAGAAAGAAGCAGCAGGGGGGGGGAGAGAATGTTCTAGAAATGATCAGCCATCTTGTCTCCCTCTCTTCCTTCCCACAGATTCGTAAAGGGGAAGCTGCTTTACTTACTTGAGCTTATTGAAAACAGTTCACTCAAATCCTGTGTTGTCATTTTTGCTCCTAATAAATCTTACTTCGCATCACAGCACCGGTCTTTTGAACGTGTTTTGACATACTTAAAACCAGTTCTCGGAATCTCCTGGACTGAACCGTTCTCAGTTATATGGACTAAGACCTCTAAGCAATAATGTCAAGGACATGAACGAAGAAGAGAATATTCCCAAGCAAACCCCTTCTCTGCCCCCTCCCATAGTACATCCAACCTTGAACTGTGAATTGGGTGCCATCACAGCCACTCTTTCTGGGGGGTGCACCTGAGCCTGCTCTCTGCTAGGTGCGCACCCTTGGCCAGCCTTGCTGTAACAGGAACATAGGAACAGGCACACTGGATCAGGCCAAGGCCCACCTAGTCCAGCTTCCTGCGTCTCCCAGTGGCCCACCAGATGCCTCAGGGGGCACACAAGACAACAGGCTGCCTGCATCCTGTTGCCACTCCCTTGCACCTGGCATTCTGAGGTAAATCTTGAGTAAACACACTAGTGGCCAGTCAAGATTCTCCACAGCATTTCTCTTCGACAGAACCTAGAACCTGATGCTCCTCTTCAGACATGTGCTCACATGTGCCACCCTGGTTGAGAGACTTATAAAGCTAACTGATCTGAGTCAGACTATGGTACAACTGACTCAGACTATGGTACAATGCTGACTCAGCACTTCCTACTCCCATTGGAAGAGGCTTTCCAAGCAGAGCCCAACTTTGGTAACCACTGAGATTGTTCTACTGGAAGAGGCCATAAATTCCGCATTCAAGCCAGCACTGTTCCTAGTTCCTTCAGTAGGGCAGAAAGCTAGGTTTTGCAGGAGCTTGAGCTCCTGCCTAATGCGGCCCCTCCCAGTTGCCTGTGGAGCCATTTGCGGCCTGGAGAGCAAAGACTCCAAATAGCTCTGCAGCAAATAGCTCTGGAGGAGCTGCATTACACAGGAGCCAAAACACAGGTGACATAGATTCAAATTTCTCTAGGCAGATCTGGTGATGCTGCTGCTCTTAGTCAGGCAGAAGATCAAGGACCGGTGAGGAACCAAGCAGAAATCAGGGCTTTACAAAGGGCTATTCACATCATGGTGCAATTTGTGAACAAGATCCTGCTCAAAAGGGGCTTCTCTAGCAAGCAGAGAAATCAGAAGAACCCTTTTCCTCTGGGAAGTTCTACCACCCGGCTAGTCTGACAGAAATCTCCCTTGATTTCCCTCTGTTGTAACAGAGGCTGTTAAAAGCTTTGTGGAAGAAATGAATGCAGGATTCATGCTTTTGTGCTCCTGTAAAAACTCAACCCATAAATCATTTCACTGATCAACATGTTACACATGATGTAATGTGTCTAGTTAAATCTTCAGTTTGAGTAAAGTGCTAAAATTTTAAGTTTGGGTCCAGAAATGGCTTGCCTCTTGAGTGTTTGGCTGTCAGCTGAGAACCTGGGAAGGAGGAAGTCTTGTTGATTTCCCTCCACAGTTTCAAAAGAAATACTTTGAGTCTCTGAGCTGGAGGGAGGGAGGGGCAATATCCACAGGGCTGTTCCTCCCCAGGCCTGGACCTGCTCTGTGTGTGAGGGGGGGGGGGCTTGTTGCAGCTGTGTCACTGCGCAGGCAGGTTTAGAGGCACCCACCAGCTGCACCCTGTGGCGGGAGAGGAGGGGCAAGACAGAGCGACGTTGCCCCAAGGGGCACATCTCCGCCCGCTGCATGTTGGGCCGCACTTGGTGTCAGGCCATGGAAAGCTGGGAGTCGCCGTCTTGCGAGCTGCCGACTCTTCTTCTGTGAGTATTAACAGTTTTAATTTTCAAGTGAAGTATTATTATTATTTATTTATTAGATTTATATCCCGCCTTTTTGCTCGAAGGCACCCAAGGCGGCATTACAACATAAAAATAAAAAAATTAACATTAAAAAACATTTAAAAAACAATATTAAAACAATACAATAAAACAAAATTAAAACAAAGCAATAAAATTTAAAAACAAGAAGCCCTGTGGATCATACGGTATAAAATATAACAAGCCAGCCAGCCAGCCTGTCAACAGTTAAAAGCTTTTTGAAATAAAAAGGTCTTCAGCCCCCGTCGAAATGTTAACAACGAGGGAGCAGTTCTCAATTCTAAGGGGAGGGTATTCCGAAGTTGGGGGGCCACCACCGAGAAGGCCCTCTTCCTGGCCGCCGCCCCTCTCACCTCTCCTGGTGGCGGCACAGTCAAAAGGGCCCCTCCAGATGATCTAAGAGTACGGGTAGGATTATATGGAAGGAGGCGGTCCCTCAAATACCCTAGTAAACTCAAGTAGTCCAGTAAACATGTCATCAGATGTCAGAAAATATCTTACAAAAGGTCTGTCAACTGTTCTTGTCAGTACTCGGTGTGCTGATTGACAGAAAAAAAATTCGGCCACAGTCAGATCACCAGAAGTGGGTGTTCTCCAAGATGGCAGCTGCAGGCCATGCCAACCGGCCAGAATCAAGCACCTGTTTTATTTTTAAGCTTCGGACCTTTTTCTTGTTTCAAACTCAAGGTTCTTCCATGGTCAAGTAATTCATTTCAACCAGTTACTTGGTCCATGGGTTGAAGATTGGATTCCAATGTAATGAGCATTGCAGGTACAACACCAGTCATAACAAATATCAAGTTGTATGTTTTTTTATCGTAATTACATACATTTGAACTCAACTGTTTCCTTTTGTTTTTAAACTACATTTTCAACAAAGAACCCCTTCAACTAGTTTAAGAGAACTGCAGCAATCTGCGGATAACACAGTAATATTAATTTTCTATACTATCCATCGTCATCACTGACCTCTAGGTCACCTGACACCTGGTTGTCCCAACTCGTTACTTGACACTCTCCACATGCAGACCTGAAACTGACACAGAAAGGTCCCACCATATAAACATTAAATAGCTGCCATCTTGGAGAAAACCCACTTCTGGTGATCTGTATGTGGCTGAATTTTTTTCTGTCAATCTGTACACTGAGTACTGACAAAAACAGTTGTCAGTCCTTTTGTTAGACAATTTTGGAGGTTATGGGTTCCCCCTAACCCCCCCTACTGGATTAAAGGATGTGGTTGTTTTTTACTTGCTTTTAGTTCAGTGCTTTTGCACAATATCTTGTCCTAATCTGTCGGTCAGGGATGTGTCTCTGTTATGCAGTTGCTTGCTGCAGTCCACCAACGCCAGTTTGCCTTCCAGGAGGGTCATTTTATTGTGGCACAAGGCTGGCACCTCCTGCTTGGTGATTTTCACTTCTGGCCATGGCATCACTTCGAGGTTACTGACCCCCCTCCTGGTGGGTCCATGCATGAGTTGCCATTCTAGGAAGGGGGTCCCAGCCTAAGAGGCTTGACAGCACAGTCCTGCAGGCGTCGCAGAGCACCTCTAGAGGGTCTCAGGTGTCTGGACAGGCCACTGCCCCTCCCCCCCCCGCCCAGAGTCCTGCAGGCATCGTTGCCAGTGGCGTCCTGAGGGTTTGCATCACCTGGCGCACATCAGCCCCAGGGTGGACCTCCTGCCGTTCCAGGCCATACAGAACAGATCAGAGTATCGTGCACGTAGCCTAAGTGCAGCGGAATCGGTAAGGTTTACTTTATTTATTTACAGTTTTTTAAGCTTTACTTTAATATTCGGGTCCAGAGTGTTTGCTTTGTTTTGATTTTGAATTGCTTTGAGCTTTTTAATATTGTTTACATTGTCATTGCATTTTTTAAATGTTTTTTAAATTGTTAGCCACCTTGGGTCCCCTTCAGTGTGGGAGAAAGGTGGGATAGAAATGCAGTAAGTAAGTAAATGAATAAATACATAAATATAACAGTACAGGTCGCCCAACCCATCAGTAACCCACCAAAAAGGACCAAAGAAAGACTGCAGTGTTTGGGGCTCTTCAGACTAGAAAAAAGGCGCCTGAGGGGGGACATGATTGAGACATACAAAATTATGCACGGAAGGGATAGAGTCGATAGAGGGATGTTCTTTTCCCTCTCTCAAAACACCAGAACCAGGGGGCATCCGCTAAAACTGAGGGTTGGGAGAGTTAGAACAGATAAAAGGAGGTACTGTTTTACCCAGCGGGTGGTTGGTCTGTGGAACTCCTTGCCACAGGAGGTGGTGATGGCATCTGGTCTAGATGCCTTTAAGAAGGGTTTGGACAGATTTCTGGAAGAAGGGTTTGGACGGATTTCCGGGAGAAAAGTTCATCGTGGGCTATAGGCAATGATGGATTGTGCAACCTCCTTACAAAGGTGGTGGGCTACTTCAGAGTACCGGGTGCAAGGGAGTGGCGACAGGATGCAAGCATTTTGTTGTCTCGTGGAAGCTGGACTAGATGGGCCCCGTTTGGCCTGACCCAGCATAGGGGCTCTTCTTACGTTCTTATGTTAACTTGACACTCACACAACTGAATAAGGGTGGGCAATCCTATCCAGCGCTGGGTAGGTGGAGGCTGGAGCCTCCCTGCGGCAAGGGAGCATGCACTCCCTTACCGTAGGGGAGGATCCAGCCTCCCCTATGTGTTCCTCGGATCTGTGCCCGCTAAAGAGCAGGCACCGATCCGAGGAGACCGTGCGGCCCCAATCGGGGCTGTGCAGCCTCCCTGACGGGCTTAGGATGTGGCTGTCTGCCTCCCTCCCTCCCTCCCTCCCTCCAATGCCCCCCCCCCAGCCTCCCTCTAACCCTAACCCTAACCGGAGCGGCTTCAGCTTCGGTGGGTGCGAGAGAGGCAGAGGCGCAGGGCGGGTGCCGCGAGGCTGGCGCTGCCTGCAGTGCCGGTCCTGCTGCCTTAGCACCAACGCGGGATGCCAATTGGCGCTCCCGTTCCGGCGCTCAGGGCGCAGCGTCAGCCCATCCCCGTTGCCCATCCTGACGCTGCGAGCGGTCTAGGATTGCGCTGCCAGAGTTCTGCGCACACTCTGATCCAGGGAAGGGGGGCTGACTCGTGCCAGCCCCCTGGAGGTTCCCTGCGGAGTCAGGGCCGCACCTCGTTGTCTCTGGCAACGATCAGCCTCCCGTCAGTCTCGAGTTAAAGCGGCCGTTTTCGACCTTTTTCAGCTCAGGGCACACTGACAAGTCGCTGACATTCTCAAGGCATACCACCAGTTTTTAAATTACATTAAATTATCATATTAAGCTGAAAAGTACCGTTGTTCCAATTAATAAATTGATGACATCGTCGCATGACCATTGGTCAAATCTTTATCTGAAGTGTCCGCCAGGAAAGGTCGGACCGAACACAGCACGCGGCGCTCTGGAACACTCTGGGGTGGGGCCGGGAGAAGGCGCGACGGGGACGAGCGAGGGGTGGGATTCAAGGGGGGAGGAAGGAGCGAGCAAGCACGTGGGAAGGTGAGCGAGCCTCGGGGAAGTGGGCGGGAGTGAGGGAGGGCTTAGCTGCAAGTGTGAGTTTTCAGGAGGGAGAGGAAGCGACGCTGCATTTGGGGAGGGGGGGGGAATGTGTGCTCTTTGCCTCCTGGCGAGAAGAGGCGTCCCTGGAGGCCGTGCAGACGGACAAACACAGCGGGGAATCGTCTGGGCCCAGGCCGCCTTTGGGGGGGGGGAGCGTCAGGTGGAAATGGCCTCCCCTCCCCCTGCTCTGAAAACTGAATGACAACAACCACCTGCGGCACGTGCAGATTGCGGGGTGGGGGGCGCAGTTCACCAGGCAATTTGCCAGTTCAAGCCTTGCCGACGTGACCTCGAAGCAGACCTGCTCTTCCGGCTGGGGAGACCAACGCCCGCCAGTGGCTCCCTCTCCCCTCGCTTGCTCTCGGGCTTCTCGCCCGCGGCCCCCCCGGCCCTCCTCCATCGCTCGCTTGCGCCTTCTCGCTCATACATAGCCTGGCCCTTCCCGGAGCGCCCCCGTCCATTCCCCCCACCCCGTTCCGCAGATCGCTGGCACTTCGGAGGCAGGTTCTGCTCTGGGAATTGTCCACACGGGCACACTTCCCAGGCTCTTTCCCAAACGCTTCTGCCGGCCGCTTGTTTCGCTGCGCTGCTGCTGGGGTTTGCGCTATGACTTGAGACGGAAGGCAGCTCTTCCAGCCGGGTTTGTGTCTCGGCGTTCCGCTGTACGTTCTGCATCGAGCGGTCTGCAACGTGACGGTGTTGTTCAAACACGGCACAATTTTCCAAAACGTGGCTCCAAGTCCCGTCCCTGCAAGACTCTCCTCCAGCAGTTCTCTAATGATAAGACTCTCGCGAGCCTGACAGGGTGTGCTGATGGCAGCATCCGGCTGTTTGGACCCGCCTGCAGGTATGGGAGAGGCGGGACTCGGAAGCCAGGCTCAAGGCACACCTGCCATCGGCTCTGCTTGGTTGGCCGAGTCCTTCTTCAAAACAGCCTCTGCCTCTTCCAGACCCCAAGGCTGCCCATAGCCCAGGGGGTGCAGTCTCCAAAGAGGCCACTAGAGGGCAGGGTCAGCCTCCTCCAGGTCCGGCCTTTTGAGATCCTTCTCACTGTGAGTAACGATCGCCTTCCGTCTGGGATACTTGTGGTAGAGGCTCCTTGGCTGGGTGCAGCTGAAGCTGTCCTGGCACTGGCAGTGAGACACGGGAGGCCTTTGCCAGATGCGGTGCCAGGCCCCCTCCTCCTCCTCCCACTGTGCCACGTTCTGGCTCAGCTCCACGTTTCCTCTCTCCATTCCACGCACATTTCCTCTTTCTCTCTGCCCCCCCCCCGCCTTTCCCAACTGAGGGAATGGAAGAAGAAGAGAGAACGGTGGAGACAGGTGGGCAGGCAGGGGGGTGCCCCCCTCCTCACCAAGCCACTGCCCAAGGCAACCACTTCAATGAAATACACCTCAGAGCATTGGCTGTTGGGACCTTTGGGTCTGGAGTACGTGCCTGCTTTACTATTGCACAGCTTTGCGCTGAGCCATCTGGGTTACGTGTCAGAAAAGCAGGCTAGGCATCACGCAAGCAGTAGACATAGGTTGACAGGACGTGTGCTACGGGAGCCCTGAAGGGCCAAGGCTTGAAAGCCTTCACAGTGGCAGGGATCAGCAATGTGCAGACACATCTGAATAGCATTCCTTCGCAACATTTGCGCAGGATAAATTTGTGTGTGGTAGAGGGATTTATCCTTCCCCTCATGCTTCATGCAGAGTGTTTCTCTCCTCTTTGAGGAGAAACATGAGCAGCCGGCATGTCCGCTTGAGAGCCACGAGCCCCACAAAGCGCCTGGAGATGTTGTTCTAGTGGAGAACGCTTTAATGCCGCCTTCTCTGGTGACCTGGTCTCTAATTGAGAGGACCCAAACGCAGGCCTGCTGCTCACTTCACACCGCTGTAATTCTGCACTCCATAATTTGGCCACGCCAGTCCCTGGAGTCACGGAGGAACTTGCTCCAAAGCTGATCTTTTGAGGTGGACTAATATTGATGTTCTGCTGACTTAACCGACATTCGTGACTAGAACGTCTTGTTGGCTGAGTGATGAAAGGTCCTTGTGCCTGGCAGCAACGCTCCGGCAGAGCTGGTCCCTTGCAGGCCGTCTGTGATCTTGTGTCGCCCTTGGGGGAGGGCTGCGTCCCTTGCTGGAAGACGCTGGGGGGTTGCCCACAGCGGCTCTTAGCACTTGCCTCACCCCCTTGGCCACCAGGGCCCTCTCCTGCCATGCTGTGCCTTGATCCATGCGCTGTGCATTAAGAACCTAAGAACCTAAGAAGAGCCCTGCTGGATCAGGCCAAAGGCCCTTCTAGTCCAGCTTCCTGTATCTCACAGCAGCCCACCAGATGTAATGCCTCAGGGAGCACACGAGACCACAAGATGCCTGCATCCTGTTGCCACTCCCTTGCACCCGGTACCAGTAGCCCACCACCTTTGTAAGGAGGTTGCACAATCCATCATTGCCTACAGCCCACGATGGACCTTTCCTCCAGAAATCCGTCCAATCCCCTCTTAAAGGCATCAAGACCAGATGCCATCACCACCTCCTGTGGCAAGGAGTTCCACAGATTAACTACCCGCTGGGTAAAAAAGTACTTTTTTATGCATTCCATTGGTGGAGGGTGATACCCAGGCTAGGGCACCAGGCCCATTTGGACGTCCAGCCAGTTGACCCCAAGGCTCAGTCTCTGGGCACCAGATGCTACCAGGCCCTGGCCTCAGAGCTGACTCAGCTGCCCGAGTCACTAGCCCCTGTGAGGGGCCAGCCCAGGCTCCTCCTCCCTGCCCCTGATGGCTGCCGTGGGACTGATCCTGCCCTGCTTGCCTGTGCTTGGGGGCATCGTCATCTTACTGCTGTGCAGTGCGCCGCTTCCTCCGTCTGTGGCCGTCTACCAGGGGGAGGGGGGAGGGCCGCAAGGGACGCCCGGGGGCTCCATGCCCGGCCTGCGTCCCTCTGGGGATGGCCGCTTGGCGCTCGTGACAGGAGTGACGCCGCGGGTGCTGGGCAGCCCGTCCCTGGGTGCAGACTGTGTCGGGACAGGCCCCAGACCTCCCGCTGTCAGAGGCAGCCTGGCCCAGGCAGCCGCCCCCCCCCTCGCCCAGTGCTGGGCTGGCTCTGCTCCTCCCAGTGCAGCGTCTCCGCTGCACACTCCCCTCCCCTCCCCCCTCCTCTCCCTCCCTGCCCCGCCTTCCTTTTCCAGCCTGGGAAGCGGAAGCGGAAGCGGAAGCGGGCGGGAGGGTGGGCGGGCGGGAAGACCCAAGGAGCAGCCCTGGGCTGGCCTCACGGAGGGGAGGGAGGGGAGGGGAGGCAGGCCGGCCGCCCTGTGTTTCTGCACCGAGGCCAGTGTGGGGCGGAGAGTGCGGAGGCAGCCCCCCAACCCCCCCCGTTCCCCAAACAGGCCCTGCAGCCTGCTGGCGCTGGGGGCAGCTCAGGAGGGTCCTTCGGGGAGAGGAGGCTGGAATCCCTGCAAGCTTCTCGCTCCGCAATGGGGCGTCTTGACCGGCGCTGGCAATTTCGCCTGCACAAGTCCAAGGAGAGAGGGGGGGTGGGGAGGCTGCAGAAGAGGGGTGCGGATCAGGCCCTCCTCGTGGCTGCCAGATCTGCCCCTCCGCCCCGCCTTGCCTTGGGGGGCCTCTGCAGGTGTGGAGATGCGCACAGGAGGGTCCGGGCCTCCCCCAGGACTCCGGCAAGGGGCTTCTCCAGGGGCTGCCAGCGAGCCCTCCTCGGCCTCTCTTCAGCAGCCCCTGCAGGCAGGCAGGAAGCAGGACCGCCCACCGCGTCCTCCGTCCTGCACAGGGGGTGGCCCTGCCCGTTGAGTTCAACACGGACGGACGGACTCCAGGGGGTGGGCTTAGCGGCCATGTTGGTACGTCCAAAACATTGCTCATTCCAAGCATTTCAAATGGGTTTTCGCGTGATGTTTAGGGCTGAATCGTTTACTCCTGAAGTAAAAACTTACCCAAATAACAACGTGTGATCGTGGAGAAACGTCATTGGTAACCGTATTATGAGTTAATATGCAATTCCAAGGTTTAATTCCGCGTAATTATATTACTGAACATACCGGACGAAATGCCGCTTGCTGTCTATTTAAACTCGGATTGCACTGCTTTGACAGACTTATTTTTTGAAATCTACACAAGCAGAAATAAAGTGTGAATGGGAAGGGAAGAATAAAAGGGGGAGTGTGGGCAAAAATCAGATAAATATGTAGGAAAATTACATTAAAATCTCTCAATGTATAACACAAGTAGTCAATATGAGAGTAATTCTTTTTTACTTCTAGGCTATTAAGTGTATTTTTTAAAACTTCTACACTCACCCCCCCCCATAAAACAAACTCTGTTAATGTTCAGAATTTCAAAAATATTACATATTTTTATTTTTATTTTTACTTTATTTCTTCATATCTACTTCAGTTTGTGAAGGGCTGCATACTTTATGAGGTAATATTTTTCAGTATCAATTAATCACAATGATTTTAAGTACCTGTGGAAAGTAATCCCATTTTTCGTCCAGCGATTCGCACACCCGTATGCAGAACACGAAGGCATGCTTAAAGACGTTGAAATAAACTTTTACACACGGGCAGGGAGATTTACTTTTACACGCGCGCCGTGCGAGCGAGAGAGCCCCTTTCGCGGCGCTGATCTGAGTCAGCCATATTTGTAAGTCGGCTTCAAGTCTGTGACGTCATGTTCCCTCCTGTCAAATAATAACTCCATGGTCCTGCAGGAGGGTCTTCTTCGGGGGGGCTCTTTGGCTCTTACCTTTTTGTCCTTTTCATTTCGCCACTGCCAGGCCTGTCCCGTCCTCAGAACAGCGGCTGCCCCAATACATATTTAGAGACCCAGGCAACGCGAGCCAGGATGCGGCCCGGCCGAGGCGAGACTTGTCTTGGCTCTTGTCAACGTCACGGAAGTGTCAGGAAAACCCTTGTGCTTCGGGGACGGAGTGTCCTTGCTGTGGGGCAGAGAGAGACAGGCAGGGCTTCTCTGCCCCCCAGCGTGAAACTCAGGCAGCAGCTGGCAGTGAGAAAATCACACGGCGCAAAGGCCGTCATTTCCCCCCCCTCCTCCTCCTCCTGCGGGCTTTGATGTGCTCCCTTCCTTCCCCTCTGGCCCTTCCCGGTTCCTCTTTCCCAGGGTAGACGTCAGGAAGTGGCACCAGCTGCGTGAGCCCAGTGCAGATCTGGGCACGGCTGCTTCAGGATCCTGCCCCCAAGGACCTGGTCCACGGTCAGGCCACACTGCGCCCCAGCGCTAATGACACCCTCTTTGAACCCCATCGTGTGGGCATTGATTCAGGCTGATGAGGACGAGCACTTCCTGTGGGGGAGGAGAACCTCGTCTGTCTACCCTGGTGGAGCGAAATCTGGACAGGCACCTGGTCTTGACCCACTCCTGTGTGTGAGGGAGGTGAATGCACCACCACCCCATGCGCGTGGCTGCAGGTTGTTTGCCCCCGGAAGGGAGAAGTCAGGGGGCTCCGTGCAGTGGTGTCATTCAGATGATTTAGGAACAGGAACTCACTTTTGATTGGCACCTGTCGGGAACCTGGAACCAGCCACAAAGGAGCCCGTTAGGATCCGGAACGCCCGTTCTGGTCCGGTCCCCCTGAATGACATCACTGGCTCCGTGGCTTTGTGAGCTGGTTTTGGAGGAGGGTTTCTGGTGGCAGGTGGGAACCTGGATTGGGACCAGCCCTTCCATGAGGCCGACTGAAGCAGGGTGAGCCCCATCCTCCGAAGCTCTTCCGCAGACCCCCCCGTTTCCACTGAGTTCCTCCCACCACCCTAAATCCCCGCCGTGGTCCCCTTCGGCTGCAGCCGGTCTGCCTCGCCAGCCCTGACCCCCTCCCTTGCGTCTACACCGAGGGCCGTGACAGCCGTCAGCAGCCCCTTCCGGCCACGCAAGGAGGCGCTCTGTGGCGACACGGCCGGCCTCTCCTCTCCTCTCCTCTCCTCTCCAGGGTCCTCCTCACCCTAACCTGCTGCCTGGCTTGTGACAGCAAAGGGGCTCGGCTGCAGGGGCGGTTGGCAGCAGTTCTTCCCCATCCAGCAGCAGCCTGTTCAGCCCTTGATGCCGTCTCACCGGCCCTGTCAGTTTGGCAACCCAACAAAAAATGGGTCACAACCCACTGGTGTCATTCAAATGATTTAGGAACAGGAACTCACTTTTGATGGGCACTTGTCGGGAACCCGGAACCAGCCACAGAGCCCGTTAGGATCCGGAACGCCCGTTCTGATCCGTTCCCCCTGAATGACATCACTGCCTTCGCCCCCCCCCCTAGGAATCCGGAGTTGCTCCCTTTAACCCTCTGAGTGCCGGCCAGCCAAGAGGAAAAGCTCTTTGCAGAGGAATTGGGACGGGGGAGGAGGGAGAGTGAAGTGGGCGGAGTCAGCCCTAATTTTAACTAGTGGAACTGAGTTCCCCCGCATTCCCCCCTGCATGACATCACTGGTCACAACACACTGGTGAGTCCTGGCCCGACGGTTTGAGAGTCACATGATCAGCTGTCTCCTTAAGCAGGGCCAGCTCAAGAGCTCCTCCGGTTCCTGGTGGCGCAGGCCAGGTGCTGCCCCCTTACCCAGTGACGTGCCGGCTTCTGCACATCATTTGCACAGCGCTGTCGCTCATTTGCCCAACCCCCCCCCCACGCATTTCCTCTTCCTCTCCACCCTCCTTTTCAATGGCAGCAGTTTCAGGAGGAGTGGAGGCAGGTTGGTGGGCGGGCTGGGTGTCGGTCCTCGTATGGGCATGAGCCCCCCAAGTGCCCCACCACTTCCCCTCTGCAGAGCTGTCCTCGCTTTTGTCATGTGCATTCCCAGTCGACAACTGCGGTGTGCAGAGCCAGGGCCACCCTGCCCAGCCTCACATCCGAGCACGCGTCAAGCAGCCGGGAAAGGCTCACGTGATCCAGAAATGAAGCGCAGCGTGGAGGAAGGAAGGAAGGAAGGAAGGAGCAGAGGCTTGGGTGTCAAACGTTCCAGGTTGCTTCCCCGTGAGGTTATCTGGGTTTAAGACACGCTAATGATAGCTTCCAAACTCTGCCCCTGCCCGCCGGCTTATTAAAATAATTTGGCCCGTTTGAGAGAATTTGTTGGCAGCTAAATTAAAAAAAAAACCTGCAGGGGAAAATGGGCCACCACCTCTCCCGTCAGAATGGTATAAAGAGCTCCCCCTGCTCCAGGTTCTGTCACCAGCTTTGCTCGCCTGCCTCTATCGCCTCCTCTTAGCATCTCCTCCTCCAGGAAACAGGTAAGTGCTGCAGCATTTTAGACCTTCAGTGGCCAACTGCGGCAGGAGAGTCCCTAGCTCCATCCTTCAGAGCTCTCTCTGCAGGCCCACCTTTTCCACTAGGCTTCTCCCACCACCCTAAGTTCCAGTCCCAACGGCAGAAGCCTTGTTTTTAACTAGCACAATGCGGTTTTGGGGGTGTGTGTGTGTGTGTGTGTGTGTGTGTGTGTGTGTGTGTGTGTGTG
>JAJKFI010000297.1:0-13280 GCA_029204185.1 Lerista edwardsae
GAAACCCGAAGGTTTTTACAATTTTTACAGAAATGTTCTATCTTTCAAGAACTGCACAGATACAGATGGATCTTTCTGGATTTAGTCCTTCTTTCTGGCCACCCGTTTGTCTTTTTGCTGGCTGATAAACGGCTTCCCTGCTCCCACCAGAGAAGCAGCTGAACTTCAGCACAACTCCCCCTCACACAAGGCAGCCGAAGCCCAGCTGTTAATCAGTCGCAATTAACAAGGTCTGCCGCTCACAGAGACTTCCGGCTGTCCCGAACTGGCGACCTTCAGCTCTTATCTTCAGGCAAACAGAGGCATTAACCCTCTCGAATAAATCTTCTGCTTGTTTAGAAACAATTATTCCATTTTGGATTTCATATGTATTCCAGTGAGTATACATCACAGAAGGGTATATACCACAGTGCTTTTATACAGATGTGTATATACCAGAGTGCTTTTTACAAGGACTGTAAGGCAGTCTCTGCTGGTGGAACCCTAATTCCGCCAGAGGATAAGCCAATAAGAGTGGGCTGACAATTGCCCAACCCTTTCTTCCTTTTCCACAGCTAACTACTGTGACGTGGTGGTGCAGCAGGTTAAACTGCTGCTGCTGGGCTTTCCGACCGGAAGGTTGGGAATTCAAGACTGTGTGACGGAGTGAGCTCCTGTTGCTTGTCCCAGCTCCTGCCAACCTAGCAGTTCAAAAGCACCTAAATGCAAGTAGATAAATAGGGACCACTTCGGTGGGAAGGTAAAGGCGTTCTGTGTGCTACCCTGTATAGTCACGCCGGCCACATGATCATGGAAGCTTGTCCTCGGACAAAATGCCAGCTCTACAGGCTTTGAAATGGAGATGAGCACCGCCCCCTATAGTCGGTCACGACTAGACCATTCTGTTGTGGGGAAACCTTTACCTTTAACTACTGTGAAGGCCTGTTCTTTTGTGAATGTCAGATACTCCAATTTTTGCTGTTGATGCCCTAATGCTAATCCTGTGTGGTTATGATTTTCAAAATTGCAGCATTGCCAGAAAGAGAGAGAATGGTCACTACCCACAGAATTTCAGGGGGGACAGAAAGGTAATTCCCAGATACTGCTTTCTCTCCCTCCCCCCCCATCGTGTTCCCAGGGGGGTTCTCCCCCGGTCTCCCCCTGGCATCACGGGATGTTTGTCCCTCCAGGCCCTCTGCTTGCCAACCGGCCTGTAGCCAAACCTGTAGCCATTACCTGAAGCACTCAGTAGCGCTGCGTAGCGTCAAGACTGGACTTAGCTAACTTCTGGGTTCAGACACGAGGCACACCGTGAGTAAACAACGGAATGATTTATTAAACTACAGATAGCAATACAGAGGCTTTAAAAGGCCTTTAAAGCATGCCCAAAACATGGTATAACTATAGGCTTAATGCAAAATAATAAAGCGATGTCTCCTAGCACTTACATGGCTTCCTAACACTCACCAAGACAAAGGACGACTGCTGGCAAAAGTCAAGCCTCAAACAGGAAAAAAGTGGCGTTTTACTCTGTCCCGTCCCCCGCCTTCTGGTTCCGCCAGAAGAGAAAACACAGGCTTCAAAGCAGACAAGCTCTCTCTGGGTTATCTCCCGGCGCCTGGGAACAATGCGGAAAGTATGTACACAATGAGCCAGAGCTCGCTAGTACTGGAATAGAGGGGAACGTGAAGCAGGCCTGGGTCTCTTTTTGGCCTGGCCACTGTTTTTCGGGCCTGGTCGTTGGCTGCTTGTCACACCCCTAAAACAGGGCATACTGCATGCTCACTCAGATGTCACCAGAGGTATTTGTTTTGATAATAATGCAGACAAATACAGGAAAAAAATACACTAAGGTTGCACACAAGAATATTTGCTTTTTATTTAAGTTACTCTTTCATAGTAGTTGTTACTTAGAGGTAATGAACTACCATGATTTAACTTTTCTCCCCCTAAAACCACTACAGTAGGAATTGGAAGTGATATAGATATAATATTATTTTATCTCTCTTCAAGAGATACTTTTTTTAAAAAATACCTTTTTTAAAAAAACTTTGTTTCTTAGACTATCAGGATATTATGTCACTTATTTCTCTGTCCTGTCGACTTCTTGAGCTGCAGTGTTGCTATATTTATCATTCTTTCTTCATTGTTATAAATAGCGCGCGTGTGTGTCTGGGGAAGCATAAATGCATTCAGCAGGGTGATAGGGAGACAAATACTTTGTTCCATAACAGTTTTGATCCACATTGCGATCTACTCCTGTGCAAGATTTATTTTTTTTTAAGTTTCCATTGGCAGCAGTTGGGTCTAATGGGTATTAGAGGGTCGTTTCTTTAATCAGTTTAGTACTTTGGTCACTTACCCACAGCAAGTAAGTGCAGGTACAGAAGGACTACCATAGGACAGGCACTGGAAAGCACCCAGAGGCATTAGTTAAATGAAAAGGGGATTTTTCATGGACCAGCTCCAGACTTTTGGAGCCAAATAGGACAGGAAGTGGAATCCCTTTAATGGAATCAGTAGTGTTGCGAGGTGGGGTGTGTGGGGGTGGGGTGTGTGGATCGCACCACTGGCCATAATTGTGAAGGTATTTTTGAATCATGTTATATATCATTCAACATGTAATTTAATGCAGAATGCAATTAAACAAACTACGTTGAAATATCTGTATTCCATCAAATGTTATAACCAAGCAACCAGCAAAGGAAAACACAACCGCCTTAGGTAACAAACAGTGGATTTTCTTAACTCAAAACTGACCAATGAGACAAATTGTTCCAAGAGCCAACAAGGTGTTATTATGACACAGCAGGGAACAAATAAATGTTAATATGAGCCAGCTCTCATTTCCATGTACTAAAGCTAATATTAGAACTCTTATTTAATTGTGTGCCATCACGTTGGCCACTGTTTTTGTTTGTTTGTTTGTTTTGCTGGTTACTGATTTGTTGGGTGACTTGTACTGTAATACATTAAAATAAATTAATTGAATTGGGGATTGGGGCACACCACCCTCAGAGATGCCACTGCATTTAGTTTGTGCATATATGATATTGTAATTTATCCTGTATATAGTCTAGTACTGGAGAAGGTCCACCATGGGGGTGATGCCATGAGCTCCTGCACAGGTGACACAAACCCTATTGACATACTGAGTGGAATTGCTTGCCTTACCCCCTCAGAGCCATAGTGGGCAAATATGGTGACTTGGGCAAAAGCCCCTTAGCACAGCTTGGCAATGGGGGGGGGGCAGCTAGGTGTCTGCTCCTGTACTCAGAAATCAGCTTACTCACCCAAGAAGGGGGAAGCAATAGTCATATTCCTGAAGCTGGTTCGGTGCCATTGTACTGGCACTATATCCCAAGTTCATACATTGCACATCTCTGTTATAATTGACTAAAGGCCCAATCCTACTGGGCTTAGTGCCAGCTGTAAAACCAGCACCATTGTCACACAAATGCCATAAGGTATGTCTATACTTTGACTTGATCACATTTCTTGTTACTTCAAGGTGGTAAAACCCAAGCAACATGTGCAGGGTTCTGAAAAGATCTTCTCATTCTGGGCAGCAAAATGGCATATAAAATTTAATGACAATAATTGTAAAGTGATGCACCTGGGAGCAAACATCAAAGCTTCACATATCCATTGATGAGATCTGGAACAGGTGGTGACTCAGTGGGAAAAAGATGCTGGGGTCATGCTAGGTAACTCAGTGAAAACAAATTCAGTGGGCGGCTGTTGTAAGAAGGACACATTCCTTGTTAGAGATGATTACAAAAAGGACGAGAGATCAAACTGCTAGTAATGCCTGCCTGTAATGCCATTATACAAATCTGTGGCACAGCCACATTGTGTACAGTTCTGGATGTCCCATTTCAAAAGACATTATAGAGTGCAGAAAAAACATAGCTAAGTGAGCAGGGGACTGGAATATCCTCTCTACAAGGACAGGCTAAAACATTTGGAGCTCTTTGTTATAGCAAAAAAGGTGACCAGCAATACTATGCACACTTACCTGGGAACAAACGCCATTGAGTTATAGAATTGGAAAGTATCCACGAGGTCATCTAGTCCAACCCCTGCCTGCCGCAGGAAATCCTCCAGCAGGTACCCATCAAATTTCTGCCTGAAGATCTTCAGTGAGGAAGAATCTACTAACTCTCTTGGTATTCTGTTCCACTGCCAAACTGCCCTTACCACCAAAAATTTCTTCCTGATGTTCTACTACTCTCTTGCAGTTTGTACCCATTGGATCTACCATAATTCTACTCTGAGACAGTTGAGAACATCACGTTTTCCATACGATAGCCCTTCAGGCATTTGAAGACTCCTTTCATATCCCTTCTCAGCCTTCTCTTCTCCAGGCTTGAACTCAATGGCACCTACTTCTGACTAGACGTGTCCAGGACTATATCGTTAGTTGCCTTGGCTTGTTGTGGCCATAAGTGCTCTTTAAAGTTTCAGATGCTTCCTGCTTCCAGTGATGGCCTCTTTACTGTATATATTGACAACTGACCTGTTATTGCCAAAAATTCAGTACTGCCTATGTACTTGTCTTAGAACCCTATAATATTTGCCCCCAAAATGCCTTTTTAACCATACCCATTGCTGCATAGACACTTGTCTCTAGTCCTACATTTCCCACCACTTGTCATCCCCTGCTGACTGGGCAAGAGGCACTTTTTCAAGTGGTGTTCCTCTTATATTTAGCAGGGGGAGAGTAACAGTCCCTCTTCATCCCAGCACAGTGTCTTTTCTAGTGGCTGCTGCGATGGTGTTCTGCATTTTTTTTTAAGATTGTGAGCCCTTTTGGGACAGGGAGCCATTTAACTTTATTTTTTTGCCTGTAAACTGCTTTGTGAACTTTTTGTTGAAAAGCGGTATATAAATACTGCTTGCTTGCTTGCTTGTGTAGGGAACCTCGTGCAATTCCTCAGAATTAAGCCTTTAAAAAACACACAAATCCAGAGTAGAACTTCTGCTTTCAATTTGCAGTTAAACCAGCTCTGTAGGGCTACACTTACTCTCCTGGGAGTAAGTGCTACTGAATACAATGGCCCTTCTGAGTAAACATGCATAGGTTTGGGCAGCAACTCCTGTTATTGAAAATGGGCCATAGTGTCACCACTCCAGCTCTCTTCCAGCGGTGTCCTGTTTGCTACTGAAAGTCTCTTCACGGTAAAATAAAACAAAACTATTTGGTGGGGTAGCCAGATGTCATAAGCACAAAGGAGGACACAGCACCCCAAAATGTAGGACATTCCCAAAAAATGTAGGACATTACAAAATAAAAGCTAAAAACACTCTTATATATCAATTTTGGGGTGCCTGGTCCTCCTTTAATGCAACCCAATGAACGAAGGAACAAACAAACAAACATGGAAGGCCCAATATCCTGGGGCCTGGAACAAGCTAAGTCAATTATTAAGCAGAGAGTACTCGATACTGAGAGGCAGAAAGAGCTTAGTTAGTGTCCAAATTTTCTTGTGTCTGAAGAAAGTAAATATGTAACTAAGACCCTCGCTTATTTATCTTTACTAGAAATACCATCTCATAGAAGGGCTTTCTTTCTTGCCAGATGGGGATTCCTTCCATCAGCTGTTTTGGAGGGCAAGCTTAATGGAACCCCCTTAGGGTTTGCCCCTGTGGCTCGGGGGAGGTAGAATCCACTGACCATGTTCTCTTTCAATATATATTCTATTGTGGTATTCGCGAGAAATTTATTCACCCTCTGACCAAGAAATTTCTGAATATTGAGATCCGGGAGATGTCTAGACTGCTACTTACTGGCCGTAATAGTCAGGCATTAAAGTTTACTGCTAGTTTTTTGGCGGCCGCAGTTAAAATACGTGTAGCTTTGCTGGCTCAAGGGAGAGAATAATAACCCATTAAATTTAGGATTGTATTTATTATTTGTTTACACATTTATAAATTTATATACTAATTTTAATTACATGCTTATCTTTGGATATGTGAATTTACCTGTATATCTGGTCTTTGACTGTAATAAAACTGAACTGAAACAAGTGATGCGGGCAGCCCTTGTCTGTCTTGAAATGTAGGACATTTTGAAATTAGCCCAGGACAGAAGGTTGGAATGTAGGACACGACCTGGAAAAAGAGGACATCTGGTCACCCCGGGGTAACCCAATTAAGCAACCGGGCAAGAGAAGGAAGGACCCTGGTAAAAGAGGTGGCAGAGCTGGGGACGATGGAAGGAATCAAACTGAACTGCGGAAAAATGGGCTACGCGACCACAAGCAGGGACACTACAAACGAGTTTCGGTCCTGAAGTTCTTCCGCTAGACATCCAAGGCCTCATCAAGCCGCCTTGTTTCCATCGGCTGGGTTGTTAACAGCTCTACGACTTTAAATGTAACCTGCATGCGAAAAGCGACTGAGGGGGTGGAAGGTTTAGCCGGCGTGCACCCTCCTCAGGCGGTCTGTCTTCTCCGCAGGAGAGGGCGAGGCTTTCGAAGCACGTGGGGGCGGGTCTGCCAAAGCACCGGGTGGAGGTTGGCTGCAAAACCCCAAAGGCGTGTTCTATACACCACCGAGAAAGAGAGCCCACCGCGGTCCTGGGAAGAGCACCGCTTCCCCTCCACCTCCGTAAAGGAAGCGGTCGGTGGCTAATGACGTCTCAGAAGCTGCAGATCACCTGGCTAGTAGTGAGAGGTAGGAAAGAGTAGAGGCTGCTGAGGCTGGAAGGTAGGCGGTGCTATGCAGATTAAGCCCGTTGATTGGTTAGAGGGCTGGGAAACCTACCTTTCGCAGAAGAGGAAGGCGGAGAATGACCGCGTATGCGCTCGCGGGGCAGTGCCGGCAACAATGGAGGGGCGGGGCGAGAACGCGTTCTTTATTGGCTCTCCCCGTGACGAAGCGTGGCCGAAAGGACCGCCCTCTCTCCATTCTATAAAACGTGGGGGGGTGCGTGAGCGCCTTCTTCTGCAGCAGTTTTCGATCGCCCGTGGTTGCAGCTGTTTTGCGTGGGCGCTCCCACGGGCGGACGGTCGATCGACCGACGCGACCTCGCGCTGTCTGCTTAGCGCAGAAAAAAAACCCAGAGGAAGGATCTGCGAGAATAGAGGCCGACTATGTGAGTAGGGAGGGATGGCGCTTGCCGGGTCTTGCCTACTTTGTCCCCGCTAGTGCGCTGCAGCTTTCCCTGCACGGTTGCGGCACCTGCCGAGTGGCGCATTGCAGCACCGGCTTTTCTCCACCCCCCCCCTCTCCGCGCCCCGTTCTTCTCTCCATCATCCGCCCCTGTCCGGTGTCGAAATGAGATGGGGTGGGAGGAGCGGGGAACAATCACGCTTCATCCCATTCCATCCGTTAGTGGTCCGCCAGCCAGCTTGGTACTTGCTGCAGTTTCCCCGTTCTGTCCATTTCTTTCTCCTGTTCTACCCGTCTAGTCCTCGGCCACGGAATCATTTGCCTTTGAAACGTTGGTTGTCCGTAAAGAGGCCACGGGCGGCCACAGTGACAGTGCTGGGGGTGGGAGGAGTGAAGGAGGAATTGGGATCTGAGAGCATTTTCACACGTGATGCTGTAAGAAGTCTTTGAAATTCTACCTTTGCCTGCCTGCGTGACTATCCTGTCATATTTGGCTAGAACAGGGTCTTTCTATCGGTATAGACTCACATGAAAAGCCGACGGGAATGTAGCAAGAAGCGATAAGTGTAGACTTTGCAAGGTGGCATTTCTGTTTTGCGAGCTGATCCTTAATCTCACAGTCCCGACGGAATGGAGGGAGAGGTGTGTCTGTATGCGCATCCGGGATTTGGGTAGCAAAGGCAAGAGTGGACATTTCTGTGCTGCCTTCCTGTGTACCTGTACTTCTTGACTGCTCCCTATAAATATACCCATTTGCTTAATTTTATCTGTGTGCCTAGCTAATTGCTAGAGCATCCTCTCTACAAAGGGCATAGCTAGGGTCACGCTAGCTAGCCATTGGGCTGACATGTTCTGCAATGCTAGTGGTGGTACTTCATTCATTCCCCTGTTGCCTTGGTCAGAATACAGTGCACCCTTCCTCTCTCTGAACTGGCAGCAGAACTACTGGCTTCTCTGACCTTTCCTTTCTGTCCTTCTGCTCCAGGAAGGAAAATGGCTGCAAAATCAAGACAATTGGTAACTGTTTTTCCCCTGGTGGTAAAATGGCCCTGCCTTGTGACACAGCAATAGCTTCATGTTTGCCCAAACCTTAGCAGACCTGGGATCTCTCCCTGTTTTCCTCGATGATAAAGGAGGAGTCTCCCTGTGACCTTGTTCCTTTAACGTTTGTCCTGATGGTGTAATTGTAGGCATCATACTTGATATTTAGGGAGTGCATTTCAAGTGTTCTAAGCACCTATTCAGTAATCCTGACAACAGCTCTAAAAGGTAGGCCAGTATTTCTGTATTGCAGAAATGGGGGGGGGGTGTAGTTGGAAGCAGAGAATTGCTTGCCTACAGCCACTTAAAGACGCACTGCCCGGTAACATCCTGGGTTATGCTTGCCTACTCAACTAGCTTGGATCCCCTTTGGTAGAGAGGCTCTGGATGAAAATGCTTTGGAATCATTGCAAGATGTATTCCCATGTGGTCTGCTGTTGCAATCGCTGCACCATTTCTTGCATCCTAAAAAGCATTGGAAGAGCCCCTTTGGATTAGATCAGAGGTCCTGCTAGTCTCCAACAGCATCTAGACAGACACTTGCTGGATGCCTACAAGCTGGTTGTGAGAGCACAAGACTGGTGGAATTGAAGCACACTGCCTCTGAATGGGAGATTTCATTTGGCTATTCTAGCTATGACCCATCCTCCTCTATAGCTGAGGCCAATCAGATCTTGTAGTATTGATTTGAAGAATGTCCTGTCCTGAGCCTCTTGCTGAGTAAGTTCAGTGGGTGACCCTGGGTTATGAGTTTCTCTTGATTATCATGCATAATTTTCTGAATCCTTCATGTTTCTGCTTAGTATTTTGTTTTCCCTTTAATCTTGTTGGGCCTCTTCCTTCCCTCTTGGTTACTTTAGTTGCCCCCTTGTATACAGTTTCCAGTTTGATGATTATCCATGGCCGTCTGATGTGCTGATCTCAGTGTAACATTTGGGGCAGTTTCCTCTCATAGGGCATCTGTTTTTGGGTGGGAATTGGTATGTATTGTTGTGTCCATGCCCACCTTCTGTATTTGACCTGTCTCCACAGGTCTGATCCAGCTCAGCAGCCTGGAGCAGGAGAAGGAGGAGAAAATGCTGGAGGTCCCCCAGGACCACCTCCAAACTTGACCAGCAATCGCCGCCTGCAGCAGACTCAAGCACAGGTGGAAGAAGTAAGTTGGGAACGTCCTGAGTTGTTCACAACTGGCCTGTCCTTCCCTCCCCCCATTGATCTGTAAGCTGTCCTTTCTCTTCAGGTGGTGGATATAATGCGTGTGAATGTGGATAAAGTCTTGGAACGAGATCAGAAGCTATCGGAGCTCGATGAACGAGCAGACGCACTCCAAGCTGGTGCCCAAGTGTTTGAAAGCAGTGCAGCAGCGCTCAAGAGGAAGTACTGGTGGAAGAACTGTAAGGTGAGCCTGCAGTGGACAGTTCCCTGGTCTGTGCATAGGTGTACAGCTGCAGTCCAAGACAGCAGCACTCTGTTGCATGGGCGGCAGCAGCTTGTTTCCTGAACAATGAGTGGGTGGAGCCCATTGGGCAGAAGTAGAGCACCTGGTTCTAGGTATAATCTCTGGCATCTCCAGTGAAAAAGATTTGGGTAGCAACACTTGAAAATGGTATCTACCTGAGACCTTGGACAGGAGCCACCAATTGGGGATGGACGGAACTGGGATAGATGGACCAGTTGTTGAACTTGCTAGGAGGCAGCATTGGTGGCCCTGATCGTCAGTGGCTCATAATTGTGCGAGGCCTTTGGTGTGACCAAAGTATGTTGAGAGTAGGACACATTATATGGGACACAATTCATATGTGAGAAATGGTGTTGTGAGTAGTAGGGATATGTGCTGTTGGATGGTTATGTCTAGCTTCATCATGACTTTTTTTTACTCTCTAGATGATGATCATGCTGGGAGTTATCGGTGCCATTGTGGTGATCGCAATTGCACGTAAGTACCATAGGGCACCAGGATACTGGGTTTGAGAGCTGCAACCAGTCGATAAAGAGTACCGCCTGCCTGCCATTTATAGGTGTTGGAAATGGTATTGGCTAGCGCTCTGTCATCTGAGCAACAACAAAGACCTATGGAATAAGTGAGCCTGGTGCCCTTTGGGATAATGGGAATGTTTTGCCTGCTGGACGAGAGACAGAGGCCTGGCAATATGGGAGGTCTTCCCTTGGATGTGCAGCAGCCTCTGTCCTCCAGTGTGGGTTGGTTGGTGTAACGTGCCCTCTTGTTTTCTCCTTTTCTTTTCCTTCTGTTCTCAGTCTACTATTTTACCTGAGAATGTGGTCCCTTCCCCTTCTCTCCTTCTTCCCCCTCCGTCTGTAGACTCCCTTTCGTGTCCCTATTCCTCCTCTTTCCTTCCCTCCCCTTCATTCTGGCTTTGACATCAGTTTTCCTTTGAGTTTTGTTTGCCTTCCATGTGAGACTTTAATGCACTCTTTCCAGATTTGAGTTGAACCCCTTCACAGATGCCGCAGCCCTTGAGAAGGCCAACTCTTTGGAGGGTAGCAGTGGGCTTGGTGGGAGAGGTACATGTAAGTGTATGGGCAGGCTGCTGCCCTCTTAACACACGGGTTTCACGTATAGTTTGAGGCATGTTGTAGCCATCATTTCTCTTGCAACACTGTTGCGAGAGAATTTGCCCTGGTTTTCTAGAAATAATTGGCTAGTAATAGGTGAGGGAAGGGGGGGGGGTTCCCCAGCAGTGTGGCCAGAGAGATAATTTTGATACTGTGACCCAGAATTAGTGCATGTTTCAGCCTGTGAGATCTAAGCTCCTGATCAGGGCTACTCTGTCTACACAAGAGCTGGTTTTCCAGTGACCAGCATCCTTCCTTATGGCAACACTTGGCCTCATGGATGTAGTACAAAAAATGTTGGTTTGGTTCATTCTCTAGTTCCCAAAACAGATTCACCTCCACCGATCATATGAAGAGCCCTGTAATCCCCATAGAGTTGGAACTAGAGGAGAACTAAAATATATTTTCTATCACTGTGAGGCTTGCTTTACCACACTTTGGCAAGCAGATGGTGTACCATTGGAGTAATACATCCTACACTACCCACTCCTTAGTTGTAGAAAAGCAAATGCAGCAGCTCATCATTGGTTGTGTGTTTTGAGACCTCTGCTTTTTTTTTTTTGTCCTTTTTGCTTGGTAGGCATAATGAGGACTTGTTCTTGGAGGCAGTTGGCATTGCTAGATGATAGGTCTGGATTCTTGTCTGGTTAAGAGATGATTTGATAACTCTGCCATAGTTCCTGAGTTCTGATTCACACATGCCTCTCATTGCTGCTAGTTTATGTGCTGACAGTCTTTCCCATGCAGATTTATCACTTGAGGCTGCTGTCAAGAGTGGTGAGCATGGCATACATAACTACACACGGACTTCCAGCCCAACATGGTTAAGGTTGTTTTGCTCCTAATGGAAAGGAGTTCAGAGTAGTGGTTATAAGCTTGTCTATGCTCCTGAATGAGCATTGCCATATCTGCCAAACAGGCAATGGCACAGCTGTGAAGCATGGTCTTGGAGGCCTGCAAAAGGGGAACACACAGACATCTCTTCGCATATAGAATTAGGGTTTGGCTAGAGAGAGTCTGTTAAAGGAGTACAAAGGCTGTGGCTGTAGGCAGAGACGAACCGAGCGCTGAGTGCGCACGTGACAGGGCGACAAAACTGCGCCCCCAGCATGTCACCCTGCCCCCGTGTGTTGCCATGCCTCTCTGTGCCCGGAATAGCTCCATTTTGGAGCGAAATGGACACCAAGGAGGGTGGGCGGGCCAAACAGCACGGGTTACTCTGCGCAATGGCGCCCTGCTGCTGCTGGCGCCCATGGCTTGCGCCACCCTGGGCTATACCCACGCTCTGCCTCTGGCTGTAGAACAGGGATTGTCAGTCGATGGTCTGTGGGCAGAGTATGGCCCTCAAAGCCATTTCATTTGGCCTCTACCAAGTTCTTAATCCAGGTGTGCTAGGGATCGCCTCTGTTCTCCCCTTAGCATGCTGCGAAGGAGCTGATTTTTTTGCATGCTCACTGCCGTGCACCAGCATTTCATTTGCAGAGCATCTTTTTGCAATTCCCCATCGTTCTCCACCTTGGGGGATGATGGAGAAGAACAGGAACGAAGCTCCCACCTTCTCCGAACCAACCTGTCCTATCTCGGTGGAACTGTGCTGATGGAAGTGCAACAGCTGAAGAGGAGCCCTGGTCTGATCATGATGCTGCTGTCAATATGAGAGGAAGCACAGGAAAGGGTACAGGTCCCCCTTGATCTCTCCTGGACAAGAGTGTGGGTTGATCTGCTGCCACCTTGAGAGAAGCCCTCCTGGCTGCTTTCTTCTGCTTTTCTTGTCCGTTCTCATGGATGTTGTCTGTTGCTCCTCTTTCCCTTCTACCTCTCCACTGCTCCATCTCTTTATGCATGGGCAAATAGATACACCCTGCCCCCAGGCCCTCTGTGCCTAAAGCAAGGGACTACTTTCTCTATGCACAGGACTTCAGCCGCTTTCTCACGCACGCACCTGTGTCTTCTGTCTTTGAGGAACGCAGCTGTAGCCTTTCCTCTGGCATGTATAATTACCAGCTCATGTACTCTTAACAATCTCTGCTAACAAACACTTTTCTGCCACTTGAATGAGTCTGGTCCATCTGTCTGAGTCTGGAGGGATGGGTGGTTCTATTTGCAGTGGCGAGGCAAAAAAAAAAAAAGCCAGACTAAAATGATTCCTGCTACATTTATAGACTGTAGAATCTACTGTCTGTCGCCTGCGGGTGGGCACTGGGGTACAGATGCTATAGGGGTTGTGGGCTGTAGACGTCTGACATATGTGGGCTGGTACAGCAGAATCCATAGGCGCATCTGTGGCACAGACCCAACTATGATCCTTGCTACATCTGTAGGTGCAATGCTGTGCTTGCTTCCTGGCTCAGTATATTAAAATAAAACTGCTTGCTGGCAGAAGAGGCTTGCATATTTACTCTAGGAGTTGAGTGACAACTTTGCACTAGATATGTACTCTTCCAACCAAATTCTGGGTATTTAGTCCAGTTCCTTACCAGCGCACTTACCATATCAAATCAAAAGAATTCAAACGAAAGCCCTCTCAACTGGATTCGACAGTACTAGGTGTGCATATTGCCAGGATGAAA
>JAJKFI010000297.1:13680-27651 GCA_029204185.1 Lerista edwardsae
TTTCATCCTGGCAATATGCACACCTAGTACTGTCGAATCCAGTTGAGGGCTTTCGTTTGAATTCTTTTGATTTGATATGGTAAGTGCGCTGGACTAATTAGTGTTTGGAAGTGTTATCCTCAGATTTGGGCTGAGCCAGAGTGTAACCCCTTATGAGGGCCTAAACATCCATCTCATGCTTAGTTTATTGGTGTAATATATTCTAGATTTTTTTTTTTGCACAAGTGGCTAAAATCAGAATAAATTGTCCAGATAACCAAATACTTGGAATGCGGTTTTCCTAATTCAGCTTAGGGCAGAGCTGTGGAAACAGTCGGTGTAATACTTGCACCTCTGACTCCTGCAGTGGGGAGTACATGAGGCTGTTCAGACACACCCAGTCAAATGTGCTGCTGCCTTATGCAGGGGGAGAAGTGGGTGGTGGGCTTAAGTGGAAAATGGGCTCCTTTCCCCACACTTCATATGCAACAGATTAGACTGCAAGTCACATTGTTCGTCCTGAGGAGAGCCCTAAATAAGTGTGATTCTCCCCAGGCAGGCAAAGCACACCCAACCAGTGGATACAAAAGAGTGCCTGGATGCAATGGGGGGAGCTTACCCACCCATCAACACACACAATTTAACTTGCCTTTGTACTACTTCTGTTGAAATACGTAAGCAGGGGATTATAAAAGGAAATGAGAGAAGCATTTCAGGGGTGCTGTTCTGCGTCACTGCTGTCTTTGTTATATGTGGGAGTGGTGCTCGAGGGTCCTACACAGCTGGTGTTAAACACAAGTTTATACATGTAAAGGTACCAAAATCAGGGCAATATCTGTCTTTTGTCGTGTGTGGATGATGTGGCAAATGAAAATAGGACCATGATTGTGTACTTGTGATGCCTGTGTTCACACCAAGGATTACTCCCTCATTATTGCATGTTGCTGGAGGCTCTTTTTTCCCTGCTGTATGATGTATTTTCTCGACAGTAACATGTCCTCCACCAATTTAAAGCAAGGAGAGTGTGTTATTTTTGCTACAGATATACTGGAAAAAAAACCATAATTGTCCTATAATATTAAACAGTTCAACAAATTATTCCCAGCTACAGTGTGTGAAATGGCTGTGTACGTGCGCGCGCGCATGTGTTTCCCCATGCATGCACACTAGAGTCAAAGATACACTTGTTTCTTGCTCTGATACGTACTTTCTGTAGTATCTGGAGGAGGGTTTTTAAAATGGGAAAATGGAAACTGAACACTAACTGTTTGTTTTTTTTATAAAGGCATCATCGAAAGACTACCTACAGGTTGACTTACCGGGAAATCTGGACTAGCCTATGGAATGTATGCTCTAGTGGCTTTCAGTCTTCCAAGTTATCCATGTTCTCATGGAAATCTGCCATACTTGACTGAGAAGATGCATATGGTTTTCACTAAGTAGATTTAATACATAAGGAATGCATAGTAAAAAAAGTGGGAATCTTAATGAGGGAAGTCTAGCCAATTCACCGCTGGTAAGGAGTTCTGAGCAACCTGTCACACACAAGCTATACCAAAGGATCTGTGAAAGATGGTCTTGGTTATTGGTAGTGGAGCCTTCTCCCCCGCCCCACAATCTGGTGTAGCTAGGTGCTGCTCTTGTTACAGTTGCGATGAAAGAGTTGAGGTAGTACAGGCCGTACATGAGGGAAGCAAAACTGAGAGGCGAGCAAGAGCACAGGGAGATCGTGGGACATCGGCCCACTGAAGCAATTGGCTCCTTTCTGCATCCGGCAGCAGTTGGACAGCTCCATGCTCTGTGGGAATGACTGAGGGCTCAATCCTAACCAACTTTTCCAGTACTGACATAGCTGTGCCAATGGGGCATGTGCTGCATCCTGCAGTTAGGGGACAGTCACAGAGGCCTCCTCAAGGTAAGGGGAATGATTGTACCCTTACCCCTTACATTGCCCTTACCCCAGTGCTGGAAAGTTGGTTAGGATTGTACCCTGAGATGTCTAATGTTAGTGAGGAAATGGTTTAAATGAGAGGGGCTATTGGACCAGCCTCTTGTCCTGAAGGGCAAATATAGGGCTCTTTGGAGCGTGTGTGTGTGTGTGTGTGTGGGGGGTGTTATATGCTCCTTGTGCTGTAATGTTGCTTGTCCTCAATAGGTCAGAATTTCTTGTATAGCAGCTTGATGATATTTCAAATTTTCTATATACTCGGAACTAAAGGCCAGCAGGAGGTTTTCGAACTCTAGCATCAAAAGGGACAGAAATAGAAAAGGAGTGTTTTTGCCTGCTGGGTCCTTCCCAGAGCAAAGGTGTACAAAGTTCTATAATAAACCAGCTGAGACCATGGCCAAAAGAGTAATGGAGTCGTTGTGTGTAGGGCATACGTCCTCACTGTTCTCCATCCCTAAAGAGTAATGAGGACACCTCAACTAGGCGTACCTTTTTTTTTTTTCTGGAGTTAAGTAGGAATGAGAGAAGGCCCAGGCCTGCCTGTGAAGGGGTGGAGCCGAGTAAGTTTCTGAAGTGGAAGACAGCAGCTAGCCATAGGGCCAGAGATCGCATACAACACTGCATGTACCCTTCAAAGTGTGCAAAGAAAGAGAAGTGGTTTGAAATAGAAATGGGCCCAGTTTGAAGCAATCCTAGGACTCCTGTACACCACCCCAAAAGATGTGCTCTTTGGGGCTGTTGCTTTACAGAAAACTGGGACCTTTTCTAATATAGAGAAGCCAAGGGAAATAGCCCTGTCATTGAAGCTGAAGGAAAATTAATCCTCCCTGGTACTCCCTGAGTTATGTTATCCAAGTGATGGTGCTGGCCTTAATTAGGGACATGCTTCACTGCTTTATTCCTAGAGAGAAAGTCTTTTTGATCAGTTCCCAGAAAAGGGATGGGCCTCCTTGCAGCCAGTTAATCTTGCCTCCCTGTTTCATCTGGTCCTTTGCTAGGTAAGTCAGGATGGGACTATGCATGCTTTCAAGGCAACAGTGATGCTTTTGGAATACGTACGCAGCAGTTGGCCATGGAAGGGGTAGTACTGGAGACTCCCAGTGTAGACTGTTTTGCGGCTAACATCTTGGTGGGTGTGTTTGCATATCAGTGCTGTAGGAGGGGCATAGAGCATGGGGAATGTCCAATATTACAGCTTCATTTTTCAAGGCACTCTTCAGGCTCTTTTATTATGTGCAGCTTGGGCATTGCTGCTCTTATGGACGCCGCTGGAATTCTGATACGAGTACATTCCAAGCTGCAGCTTGACTTTTCTCTGGGGCCAGGGCACATCACACACTATACTACAAAAGGGATCTCCAAACTGTTAGCTGGATGGATGGCCTTGATGAGGTCTGTCTTGGTGTAAGCTATGGCACAGAGTCCTATTTTCTGTTTGTGGATAGTGCGGAAGCGTGCACTATTATTCTTATTAACAGTATTTATAGAGTGCTTTTCAATAAAAAAAGTTCACAAACCAATTTACAGAAAAATCAAATGGTTCCCTATCCCAAAAGGGCTCACAATCTAAAATGATGCTGAACCCCAGCAGGTAGCTAAAATGATATTGAACCCCAGACATTGTGCTAGGGTCAAAAGGGACAATTACTCTCCCCCTGCTATGTATAAGAAGAGCACCCCTTGAAAAGGCACAGCCAACCAGTGGATACAAAAGAATAACTAGAAGCCTCTTGCCGAGTTAGCAGGGGCTGTATGCACTGCAAAGGATGATTCCTTTGAACTTAGTTTTCTCAAATCCTATTGCGAAACATGAACGTCTAAGAAAGGTACGGTGTCATTGTAACAAATATCTGGCTGGTCTTTGAAGAAGGTGATAACTTGTGGGGAGAGGGATGGGTGGATGTTCTGTGCAATGCTCTCCATGCTTTTTCCTGCTCAGTGTACTTGCATTCTAGGGGTCTTACCTAGCCAGCCTCACAGGTACAAAAATTAAACCATCTTCATTTTGGGGGGATATGCACAACCTATTTCTTTAATGTGGCTTTATTTTTAGGCAGAGGTGATGTGGTTGAGTAACACAAAGCCAAAGCGTAGGCAAAGGAGCGCTTCCAAGACTCTTGGTTCTGCACAAGCCATAACTTCATGTTCATAACTCTGCAAGGAACCATTTCATCCCACTCTGGCCTGTGGCCATATCAGAAGCTGCCTAATTTTACGAGTCTTTATGCCCATGTGGAGATGTGCATCTTAATGCTTCAAGGCTCAAGCAGGCCTTCCTAGTCTGGGCCTCATTCCGTTCTCCTGAAGGAAATTATGGGTGGGCCTGGAAGCTCTAAGCTGTTATAGGATGGGAGTGTCGTAACCCCAGTTTCAACAGGGATGTGCTTTGGGGTGCCCGGAGCAGGAATCCCACTGCAGAAGGCACTGTTGTCTTGGCTGCTGGCACGGAGGCCAGAGGAACGATGCAGGAAGAGCCATTGGAAAGCCAGAATGCAGGTAATGGCAATAAAATCCAAGATCAATTCTGCCAGCTCTATCACTGAGAGAACAGATGAACCAAACCAAAGGCTCCACTGGTTCCCCAGCTGTGAAAGTAATGTCACTACCTGTGCAATGGAGATAAGAGAAGGGGGAGAGTGAATAGTCTCAAAAAGGCCTATTTTGAGATTGGTCTTTGATGGAGATTGGAAGAGCTGCTACTCGTTGCCTTTGGGCCATCCCAGACAATCAGTTTTAAGTGTACAATTATGCCTCAGTATTCGCGGCAGTTACTAGAAGCCCTGCGGATACTGAAATTCTCAGAAAATCAAATCCACAGATTTCGGAACGCCTACCCTATGAACTATTCCAGAAGGTATTTGAGGCCTGAGGGCCTCAGAATGGCCACTTAGGCAACAAACCAAACCAAAACTTGCACTTCTGGTTTCTGGACGGAAATGGCGAGTGATATTTATGCCTTTTTTAGGCATTGCGAGGCCCAGGGCATGTCTTTAGCTCTGGAAACTACTGTAAAAATATTGTAAAAGGCCCGTAAACAAAAGGACTGTTGGTGCTGGGGAAAGCAGTGTTTAGATAGCTGGCACAATGTAGTGATGAATGGAATACCTACTGTGAAAGCAGGAGTTTCTCCGTTGCTTTTATGGTGCCACTCTTCAAAAAATATATTCACTTTGGCAATTCCATTCCTGCAATGAAAGAGGGATTGAGTGAACACAGGCCTGCTGAAATGTGTTTTATCCGCGTCTCTCCCAACACTAACTCTTACATCCCTTTCCAAATCCAGCAGCCAACATCCTCAAATCCTCAGCAGTGTTTCAAAATTGCAAGTATTTATTTCTGGTACCCTAATTTTATGTCATGCAAACACTTGAAAACAATACAGGCATCAACTAAGATACCCAAAAGATACAGAATACCTCTGCTTTGGTTCAGTTCATTATTAAAGCCCCCCCCCCCACTAATGAGCTTTTTACATATCTGGATCTGGACCTTCATGTCCCAGCATCTCTCTTCAGTTGATAGTAATCATGCAGCCCAATCCCATGTCTTTCCAGTTCCTTCTCCTTTGTTTAGAGTGGATTCAGCGCTTATTCAAATGTGAAGGCAGGCTGATGTTACTATCTTCCTTTGGTTAACCAGCGGAGTCACCTACTCGAAAGCACCTCTTTCAGAGTTTTCTTGCACATAACAAGCTTGTTCTTCATGGTATGTTGGCTAAGCCAGAAGACATTGGCTTGACATATTATCTTTCAACATGGAGGGGGTGCAGTTGCTGTGTAAGCACTTTCATAGCTGCGGCACATTGCCTGAGGTAGGATTATCTGTGAGGGGCCAGTACCACATTTAAATTGGCTTAGATATCTGTTTAGTCATGTGGCAACAGAGGAGCCTTATTCCCATCTGTAGCCATAGGAGATGATGAAACCTTGCGATGAATCAGCATATGATTTCAGGTCAACCTGTGAAAACTGCCATTGCCCGGTGAATTAACACAGGTGCCTGAATGCACAATTACTCAGGGTGGGGATTTGATTACCTATACTGTACTTTTTCACCATGATGAGGGTACCTGTACACTGTGAGGAGCATTGTGACCGATCTCTGGACTCACAAGTCCCTGTCATTTGGCTGTGACACAATACATCGTTCAGAAGCAGAGTGCATACATTTTGGGCCCAATCTATTTTTATTTGTGAACTATTGGATCCATGAAATGCCTAGTTGTCCTGATTGAGGGGTATATCCCCAACCACAATAAAAGCCCCATCCAGGCATTTATCGTCAGCTTTCTTTGCCATAAGCTGAATGAAGTGAGGGGAAATAGGGAAATTAACAGGGGAAATAAATTCAGAATGCAATCCTAACCTGAAGTTAGGCTGGCATAGATAGGCCAGCAAAGTTTGGCTGGGCCACAAGGGCCACCGTAAAGCGGTTTGGACCACTCTCGGAGTCAGGGAGGATGGTGCATGTCTGTGTGCTGGCATCTGACTCTGAAAGTGGTCCAAACATACTTTACATTGTCCCTTGTGCCCGCCAAATTGTGCTGGCCTAACTCCAGTTTAGGATTGCGCCCTCATTGTCCTAGCCTTTTGCAGCACTGCATTGAATTAGTTAGCAGTGTGATCTTATGCAGGCCTACTCAAAAGTAAGCATCACTGAGTTTACTTATTCCCAGATTAGTGGTATAGGATTGTGGCCTAAAACTACTACTGTAATCTCAATGGCTAGGTAAAGTTCAAGCCTTCAGCTTCATCTGTCTCTGCTTATTCTGATCCAAGACTGGTTCTCTTGGGCTACTCAGCAATCTGTGGTTGCTAATTAAAACTTCTAATATTCTGTGGAGGAATAGATCGTATTGCTTCTTGCACCAGAAATCCTCTCTATGGTTCCAGAAAACATGCACAGATCCAGAAACCTGGTTTTAAGCTTTATTCCAAACAATTTATTCCTCAGTTCTAGAATTCAATGCACTCCTTTTCCATCCTGCTCCAGTTATAGGACTGGGTGCTTTGTTACATCTGTCATCTCTTGCCTCATCAATGTGTGTATCTGTGCTCCTCCCTGCTCATTTGCTCCTTTGATATGACATTTTCCCCTTAGTGAATTTGTCTCCCATGCAGAATTCTCATTTCGTCAGCAGGTGGCGCTCTTACCTTTTGGGTTTGGTGTACTTATTCTGCCGAGACAGCATATGAAACACCCAGGCCTGGAACAACAGTAATGTCCACGTTGGTGAAAATAGGCAACATATGCAGCAAAGGGGTTAATTACATATTTACTTACTTACTTATATATTTATTGTATTTCTATCCTGCCTTTCTCCCATACTGAAGAGGACCAAGGCAATTAACAATTTAAAAAAAATAAATACAAATACAATTACAATAAAAGCGATATGAAAAAGCTTAAAACAATTAAAAATTAAAACAAAACTAACACCCTGGACCCCACTATTAAAATACAGCTCAATAAAAACGCCAGCCCACAGTGTCAGTAAAAGCTTTAACAAATAAAAAGGTCCTTAAGGCCCTCCCGAAAAGTCTGCTTTTCAGGCAGGAGCTGCTCTTAATTCCAGGGGAATTCCACAAGCAAGGCGCCACTACCTAGAAGGCCCTGTTCTGAGCTGCCAGCCCCTCACCTCTCCTGGTGGTGGCACAGACAGAAGAGCCCCCTCAGATGACTGGAGAGGACGGGTATATGCACGAAGGACAAATACCCTGGTTCTGAGCTGTAAAGGGCTTTAAAAGTAAAAACTAGCGCTTTCAATTCAGCCTGGAAACAAACCGGCGGTCAGTGGAGCCACTGAAGCAGCGGCCCAACTGAGTCGAGCCAACGAGTTCCAGCAAACACAACAAGGGCACCCACGTTCTGCACTAGTTGCAGTGTCTGGATAGTCTGCCGAGGCAGCGCCCCGTAGATTATAGTAATATAATAAAGCTGTCACTAGAAAATGGGTCATCGTGGCCAGGTCTGAGAGACCCAGGTATGGTCGCAGCTGGTGAATCTGTCAACGCTGAGCAAAGGCTCCCCTGGCCACTGCTGCCACCTGGGAGTCCAGGAGCAGCTGCGGATCCAGGAGAACCCCCAAGCTGCGGACTTGCTCCTTCAGAGGGAGTGCAACCCCTTTCAGAGCAGGATGATAGTCCAATACCCGAGTTGTGGACCACCTTCTGGAACTATTGGCTGGGAAGGAGCGGAACCACCACAAAACGGTGCCTCCCAGCCCCCACTCAGCCAACTGACCCAGAAGGACACCATGGCCGATGTTGTCGAAAGCTGCTGAGAGGTTCAGCAGGACTAACGGGTGCACTCCCCCTGTCCATCCACCAAGGCAGTCTCTGTCCCAAACTCTGGCCTGAAGCCAGACTGGAATGGATCCAGATAATCTGCTTCCTCCAGGACCCTCTGACCATCACCCACTCCAGGGCCGTATTAACCAATGCTGGGCCTCTAGGCTTTCAAGTATTTTGGGGCCCCCTAAGAAACTCTTCAGGAAAGCATCTGCCACACTAAATGGAAGCCTCTGGTGGATGGGGGAGGTGGGAGGGAGGGCATGGCTCTCCTCCTCCTCCTCAAACAAGGCCTCTGCAGCTTAGCTAATGCATCACTTTCACCCCTCTATTGAATTGTAACAAAGCACAAGCCAACCCTCAATCTTAGGCAAACCAGCCGCAGGTGGACTTCTCCTCACAAACAAACCCAGACTTGCATGGAAGCGCCTCACTCCCCCCCCACTCCTTAAATAGAAGCAACACAGACAGAATTCTGAGGGACAAGGAACGGAGAAACCAGGCACTTCTATGTTATGCCCCAAAGGGGAAAAATGGACAAACGGACCCAGGCCTGCATGGAAGCTCCCCAGCAATGCAGTCTTCATGTGCAGCCCAGCTCAGTCCCTGGAGGCGGAGCTTGCCCCATGTGGTTCTTGGAGAGCTCTGCAAGCCTCACCTTTTCAAGGTCAGACTTGCTGTAGTGTAGTCTCTTGCCAGCTGGAGGGTTGGCGGGCTGGATGGAGAGTCCCTGGGGGCCAGATCTGGAGACCCAGGCATTAGGCTGATGCCTCGACATGCCACCTTCATGGTCCCTGGTCCCTGTGGGGCCCCTACGCTTTAGCCTACTCAGCCTAATGGATAATGCTGCCCTGACCCACTTGATCACTTTGCCCCAAAACAGGATATTTGACACTGGACAAAAGTTCTTCAGATTAGTGGGATCCAAGGATATTACATGCAAACGTATGTAATGGAACATCAGTGTCAGTATTTAAAATGAAAAGCCCTTCAGAAGGGCTTTTCATTTTAAAGAAAAGTTGTAGCAGGGAGAAGACTGGCAATTAATCTTGCCTCTGTTCATGTTTTTTCTTCTTCCAAATTGCCTGCCCCAAGTTTTCACACATAAGAAACACAGGCACACTTAGGGTGCAATCCTAACCAACTTTCCCACACTGACACTGCAGTGCCCATGGGGCATGTGCTGCATCTTGCAGTGGAGTAGTAGTCGTGGAGGCCTCCTCACCTTTGTTTCCTCACCTTGAAGCTGCATTGCCCTTACCCTGGTGCTGGAAAGTTGGTTAGAACTGCACCTTTATGAACATAAGAAGAGCCCTGCTGGATCAGGCCAAGGGCCCATCTAGACCAGCTTCCTGTATCTCACTGTGGTACACCAGATTGAAACCCCAGATGCAGAGAAAAGGTTAAGCATTCCCTTCCTCCATTAAATGTCTCCTGCCTGAAGTGGTTTTTTCCTTTTAAAATCTGGCTTTGGGATTCAGTTACACAGTGGCGTCTCTACAGGGAGGGCAGAGCTCTAAGTTTTGCAAGGAGCCTTACCCTGTCAGGTAAATCCCTCCTCTCCCTTGCTGCTGTAGCCAGTAAGCAACGCCAAGATGTTGCTTTTCCCTGTGAGGATTGGCTAAAACGGTGCAGGAGAGGAGTGATTTCCACAGCAAGGTAAGGCTTCTTGCAAAACTTAGAGCTCTGCTCTCCTTGTAGAGACGCCACTGTTTGTGCGAACACACAGTTAGCCTCTCAGTAGTTTCCAAAAGCATGCGTTCACATAGAACCAGAAAACCATTTTTTTACCTCAGACTTAACAGAAGGCCAGCGTGAGTATCCAGCTACCAGCTGGTATTCAGTCACCCTAAAGAAAGGCACAGGAGAAATTTAGTTAGAACCACATTGCAGGCTTATCCATTATTCCTCCTGTTCAAGCCCTTGTGCCCAGCTTCCATCCTTTGGCTAATTCATATACCAAACTTGGCTAACAGTGGTGACATAATCTTCCACAGCTTCTGTGTAGTGCATTGGAACTGGAGTCATAAAACTGTTGAAATACAGTGATAGATCCCCCATTAGTGAATCGGAAAACCCTGCATTTCTGGGCTTCTGGGGAATGTTTGGGGTTAGGAACTTCTGTGTGTTTTTTTAAAATCAGAGTTCCAGTGACGTGTTGGGTCCAAACCCTGTCTTGCTCCATTTCTCTGGATATTTTCAATTGCCAAGCAAGGTCTGTGGAATGTGACCAGCTCTAGGAATGCCACTCCACAAGTTTTTTTTTTTTTTAATCTTACTTGCAAGGTTTCCGACATTTGGTGAAACAGCTTGCTTTGAATTCAGCCTGGAGTTTATAATAACAATAACCTTGAGAGAAAAGAAAAGAACATGAGTTTAATTATGCAAAATATGCGCATTGGATGGGAGCCCCAGCATCTTGCACCCAAGAAAATAAAGAGTGAAGCAGACTGGTGGTGGCCTCAGAGAAACAAGGGGCAGGCTTGTGGACTCCTTCCTGCCCTTCTTCTGCACTTACCCCAGGCCACATGTTTAGTGTAGTCACAATAAACTGCTCCAGGTGGCAAGGGGTAGAAGTAATGGCCACAGCCACACCGGGCCACCATATAGCTCTGAAAACAGGAACGAATGCAGACCTAGGAGAAGGGAAAGAAGAATCCTGATGACGTGGCATGTAATACTGTATTGTCAATAGGAATAAATCCGACATGGTTTGGTCCCAGGGCTTGGGTTCATGTACCAGTCATGGAGTGCAGTTAAGTGAACAGATGGAGAGGCTGAAGCTACCTGCGCCGTATAACGGGATGGGTAGAGAATCTTCACTGGCACATCCTTCCCATCTTCTGTGCAGTCACTGTAGCTTCCCCCAAGCCGGATCGTTGTTTCCTGACAATCAAGTTGCACCTTGTCAAATCAATGCTGTTTTCTTCCTTTCCTCCTCTGACTTGCCCTTGCCTGTTATGCCAAGATGCCTTTCTCTTCCCCTTCCCATTTGTGAATGGATTGCTTGAGTCCAGCACTTGAAATGGGAAACTCATTAGTTTTGTGTGCTCAGGGTCCCCCTTGGACAGAGACCAGTCCCTACAGTGTGATATACAGCAGATAAGCAGCATAAAACTTCTGGACTGGCAGGACCAGATAGAAATACTAGGGTGTTGGCTGTTTGTTGACACTCTTGTTATGAAACGATATAGTAATGGAAGTTGTTTTAGTATTACTTGTTACGATCTATGAATCCAAACAAATTCTGAACTGAATGGGATTGGATCTTATTGCAGCAGTGTGCTTGCTCCTCTGTTCCTCGCACCAAAAGGTACCCACCCACAGGCAAAAGCCGTACCCCACCCTTCCTTCCCCTTCCCACCTTTCTCATGCTGATGGATGTTTCTACACCAGGACGGACATTGAAGCCCCCCTCATCCATGAAGGCGGGCTCATTCTGATTGTGGACCATCACGCGGGCTCCTGCCACTGTGGACAGTAGTGGGATAAAGTCATTTTGCTCAGTGCGGACCACCAGAGAGAGGCCTGTGGGAAAAAAACAGAAGATCTATGGTAGTCCTGGTCAGAGGCTGTGGCAGAATGGAAGCGTGCAGTGCTGAATCCAGTTTTTTGGGGTGGGGTGGGGAAAAGTCCTGCGAAGACCCCCTATATGGTGCATTAACCCCATGCTTTGGAACAACATGTGTGCACCATCTTCCTCCCCGTATGGTGCTTGGGAACCAGCCAGAGGATGGGCGTCAGTCCTCCTTCATGGATGCTGCAACAGTGACAATGCAAAGGAGAACTTGCATCCACTCCTGGTTATCTGGTCCTTACCCCCCTTTGGTAACCCTCTCCTTTTAGGCACTGGACCCGAATTGCTTACTGGATGATGATGATGAACAGCAGAAGCCGCAGGGTTTGTCAAACCCTGGGAAAGAAGGATGAGGATGGTCTGCTATTCCGCACTGCCTCCTGGCAAACTGGCCAGAGGCATACCGGGAGGCAGTGAGGATCATCAGAGGACGATCAGGGGTTTCTTCCCTGGATGCTTTTTAATAATTCCTGGATAGCCTCTAATGCAGCGTTGGCAGCTGGAGATCCAGGAGTTGTAAAATGGCACTGGGGAAAGAAGGCAGTGGGTTGCTGCTGCCCCACTTTTGCCCAGTAAGCATTCCCTTGACCCTGGCTTGCCAGGTGGTGGTGAGAAGCTGTGGCCACCGTGTGCCTTTATTTTTGCCCTGGACAAGTGCGGAACCCTCACCGGTGGGGTTGCCCCTGAGAGCAAGGTGCGGTCGGCAAAGTTCAGCACAGTGAAGAGGTTGGGAGCAGAGCCTGACGGCCATCAGAGAACTGAAGGGGTGTTCAAGGCTGCCTCTCTGCTGAAGAGGCTGCTGAGACCTCTCAATGAGGCTCTTGTGCTGGCAGCCTGGGCTCTGCTGAACAGAGAACAGCACTCTGCTCCTCACACTGGACAGTGCAGAAGTAGAAGTAGGAAGGCTACAATTTCACTTGCTAAAAATGTTCAGGGTCTGCGTGCAACAAGCTGGGATGGAGATAGGTGGGGAGTTGGGGCACCATCAAGCCAGGATTTCTGCCTTTGACTCACAGAGGGCCCTTTCCCACAAACAGCAAATGAGGCAGCAAAACAGCCTGGGCCTATATCAGTTCAGAGTGCAGGTGGGAGAGTCCAATGACTTAATGCTTCTCCATATGAACAAGAGAAGAGCTCCATATGCAGCCAAGAGAAGAGCTACAGTCTAGCACTGGCTTGTCTGTGAGGACACGTTTTTCACCCAGGTACTCCTCCCAAGGAGCCTCTCCTCACATATATTTCCACCTTCCCTGCACTTGCTCACCATTATTAATCCCAGGCATCGAGGACATCCAGAGGGTGCTGTTGTTGTCATTGAATGTGTAGCAGTTCCCATAAATGGGGTGATGGAAATGTGTATAATTCCTGGGAAAAGGGACACAAAGCGTCCAGGTTAATGGAACTGAACAGCTGATGGAGAAATACAAGAAGCTTAGTTGCAATGGCAGCACTAGGAAAAAAATTACAGGGAGAGCACAGAAGGGGCAAAATGCATGGGGGTGGGGAGCAAAATGGACCTGCATTAAATTTCTGAATGAAAAACAGGGGTGCATTTCACACGAATGCTCCAATCCTAAGCATAAAGTGGTATAAAAGTATTCTTACATCACAATCCTATGGGGAATTTAGGACAGTGGATCTTGGGATCTGCTGGTGTAAAGACCATAGAAGTGCAGTCAATGGCATGCCACTGTTGTAAGGGTCCAAGCTGCAGACGCAAACAGCTGGCAGTGCCATGCTCCTGCCACTGATGGACCCAGTCTGTGCCAGAGCAGGTAAGGGGGGGGGGTGGATAGTTTTGGGGGGGGGCGGGGGGGGGGCGGGGGGTGGTTCAGGGGCTGGAGAGGTGGATCTCGGCAGCAACAGTGGGCACCAGGGTCCTATCTCCATTTTTCCAACGTGACATACCCCCTGCCTCTCTACAGCGTACGTAAGCAAAATAGCTGGCTTATGTGTGAGGAGATCCATTGGTGATCAGGCAGTCTATAACAGGGTAGGTATGTCGAATATTTTTGCTTACCTCTTGCTGGCCATCTGGTTGTTTCCCCCTCCATTGCATGCAGCACACTCTCCATCAGTGCAGCAGCTTGGTGGATGGGGGGGATAGGTTTGGACTATTCATCTTATCATCATCATCATCATCATCATCATCATCATCATCATCATCATCATCATCA
>JAJKFI010000297.1:27661-41487 GCA_029204185.1 Lerista edwardsae
CATCATCATCATCATCATCATCATCATCATCATCATCATCATCATCAGTTAAAGTGAGCCCAGGGTGAACTGTTCTTTTGATAGTTGCACTCCAAAAATTTTTTGCAACAGCAAGGGCTCACCTAGTAAACAGCTCCTCTGTTGCACCTTAAAGATTATTAGCTACACTTTGTGCATAACATCCAGCCTGAGGGAATGTTTTAGCCAATTCAAAGCACTGCTCATTATCTTGTGACTTTCAAGTTGGTCCTAATAAAATGACCGAAAGCAGTGGTTGGTTCCCAAACTGTGGGTCAGGACCCACCAGTCCTGGCCACGAGCCAATTTCAGGTGGAAATGAAAGAGCAGCTAGATTGAAAATATGGGAAGATGGGATGCTGGAAAAGGGGAAGGCTGTGTGGTTATTTCGCTTGTGTCGAGGTTGTAAATTGGCTTTTTTCTTTTCCGATTCATTTTGCTATTGGAAGATGACTTGAGAAATAACCCAATTTATTGCTGCATTCTCAGGAAAGCAGCAGGCTCTGGTATAGCAATGACTGCACCTCTGGCCTTGACATCAATTCTGGTGGGTCCTGGACAGATTGTCATTCTAAACAGTGGGTCCCGGTGCTGAAAAGTTTGAGAACCACTGACCTAAAATGTGTATGTGACTGGATAGGTTCTCTGCGCAATGTATAGCTGTGTCTAACAATCTCTTCCTAGGTAAGATCAAGACCTTCCTAACTCTGGAAATGCTCTGGGATACATGAGCACATACAGAAGGGGTGGAAGTGACCCCCCCCATTTCTTTCCTCCAGCTGTGCCTACACTATAAATAAAGTAGCAGCAGTATCAGGTGCAGACCAGCATTGTTTAAATGCGATGCAAATTTAAAGAAGGATAAATTTAATCCAACAGTGATTTAAAACACCCATGATGAAGCTTGGTGTCAGCAGCAGGTGGGTTCAGGGTGGAAAAGGTGTCAACATGTAGTGAAAGGAAGGTCAGCCTAAGGAGAGTCAACAAAGCTCTGCAAACAAGTGCGGGAATTGACGGCCGGCTTGCCCAGATGCCAGCTGGACCCAAAACAATCAAGGCTCGGCTGCATGAGAAAAAATACATTTTCTTTCCAGGCAGGCAAGGGATCTAACCAATGTAATGAACTCCTGTTTAACTGGGATCATGGAAGGCCCAAGTTCAGGCATCAAGCCAGAGGTAACCCACTACAGAGGTGATAAATGTTCTGGTTTCGTTGCCTGTCTGGCATGGCAAAATAGGTGAGTGGTTGTCAGACACATCAGCTGCCATTGAATTGGTCATTGTGGGGGGCCAAGCCATGTCTTTGCATCATTGTTGCTTCCAGGGAAACATCTAGTCATTTTTCCATGTATAACAAGGCATTGCACAAGAGTAACAGCCTAATCCTATTGCAACACACACACACGGACACGCACACGGACACGCACACATGGACTGCTCAAACAGTATGAAGTATTTTTTTTAACAAATCACAGAAGGAAAATCAGCCAGCACAGTTACCTCCTAAAACAGTGTTTCTCAAACTGTGAGTCGTGACCTCAGGTCAGGTGGGTTGCAGAAAGCTGGGAGTCACCATCTTGGAAGCTGCAGACCTTACTCTTGCTATATTCCTTTTGTGACTATTAACTGTTACAAGTGGTTTTTTTTTTTAAAGTTTGTTTTTAGTTCAGTGCTTTTACATCACATCTTGCTTTCTGTCAGGGATGTTTCACGGTCGTGCATTTGCTACAGTCCAAGAATGCCAGTTTGCATTCCAGGAATGTCATTTTATTATGGGACAGTGATGGTGCTTCCTGCTTGATGAGGTCACCTTTCACTTTGACATCACTTTCAGGTTAATGACATCATTTCTGGTGGGTCCCAACGCAAGTGCCATTCTAAAAAGTGGGTCCCTGTCTAAAATGTTTGAGAACCACTGTCCAAAAAGATGAGAAAGGAATTCAGAAAAAGACAATGAGCAGGTCCAGCCCACCTGGACTGGCACATGAGCTGATGCTCAAATTCCATCCCCCTTTCTGTCCCTCCACTGCTGCTGCTTCTAAATTGGCCAGGCTGGGAGGTTCCATGTTCAGAATCCCAGTCAGTTGTGTTTGAATAAGTAGCTGTGGAAGAGAAGAAGTGATGGCTGTGGGATCCCACCGCATCAGTGTGGCCATCTGTTCTGCCAAATTCCCTGCTGGGCCTGCCCAAGGGCCCCAATGCCCACACTAGGCTAACTAGTTTCCCCTCCAGAGCAGCCTAAGAGATAGGGAAGAGGGAGGGGGTTCATTCACCCTCTGGGCCTCCTCTCTTCCAGCAGCTTTGCTTGGAATCACTGGCTGGCCAGCCTCCTCCAGACTGCCCTCATCACCGGCTTAGCTCAAAATACCCCAAGTCTACCTTGGCACCACAAAACCCCACCACCAAACAATAGGCAGTCAGCTTGCCTAAGCCACAACTGCCTCCTCCACTTGGTGGCTCCAGGGGCGTGGCAGCCATACAACAGTTACTCCCCACAATAACCTTACCTTATCCAGTCCTTTAACAGTCAGTCCATCTGTCCAGTACCTGCCCAGTGCCTCTCCTCCAGCACCTACCTGGTGCTTCTGTCCAGCACCTACCTGGTGCTAATCACCCTTCCTTTAATAATCCATTCAACACCTACCTGGTACCCTCCTCCAGCACCTATCCAGGTCACTTACTGCGGCTCCTGCCTCCAACTTTATATTATGAGGCAGGCCAATCGGTGTCTGTAGCTGGGCAGGCTCTAGCTCATCAGCCACACCCATCTGCACCTGTGCCAATCCCTTCCTAGCCAGGGCCCTCATCAGCCTGCAGCTGTGCTCCTATGGTTTGCAGAAGCTCTGGGATTAACCCCGTACTTCCTGGATAATCTGGGACAAGGGGCCACTGCTGATACCATTCCCTATCTCCTGGGGTATCTCCTGCCTTTTCCAATACACCATCCTCCTCCAGCTCTGCTCTCATGAGCATTGGTGTTGAAGGGAGGCCCCAGCTTATCTGCCCTCTGTTCCATCCTTCGTCTTCCTCCTCTTTGCTCTGCTGCTCTGTGTTTTGAAATAGAGCAGAACTAGAACAAGGAAGCACTGTTGCATTTCCAAATAAAAAAAAAAGGGAGTGTTTTCTGTTTTTGGATGTGAGGTGGTACTTCTTCCAGCTTCTTTCTTTCTTATTTATTTATTTATTTATTTATTTATTAGATTTCTACCCCGCCTTTTAGCCCGGAGGCACACAATATAAAAACACAATATAAAAGTTAACATCAAAAAGCAATTTAAAAACAATATTAAAACCATACAATAAAACAAAGTTAAAACAAAACAATACAATTTAAAAGCAACAAGCCCAGTGGATCATAAAATATAAAAATATAACAAACCAGCCAGCCAGCCAGCCTGTCAACAGTTAAAAGCTTTTTGGAATAAAAAGGTCTTCAGCCCCCGCCGAAATGTAAACAAAGAGGGAGCAGTTCTCAATTCTAAGGGGAGGGTGTTCCAGAATTGGGGGGCCACCACCGAGAAGGCCCTCTTCCTGGCCGCCGCCCCTCTCACTTCCCCTGGTGGCGGCACAGTCAAAAAGTCCCCCCCCAGATGATCTAAGAGTACGGGTTGGATTATATGGAAGGAGGCGGTCCCTCAAATACCCCGGACCTGAGCCGTAAAGGGCTTTAAAAGTCAAAACCAGCACCTTGAATTGGGCCCGGAACAGAACCGGCAGCCAGTGTAGTCGCCAAAGCAACGGCTCGACAGAGTCAAACCGACATGCCCCAGCAACCATCCGAGCCGCCGCGTTCTGTACTAGTTGTAATTTCTGGACCATCTTCAAAGGCAGCCCCACGTAGAGCGCATTGCAATAATCTAATCTAGATGTCACTAGGGCATGGGTCACTGTGGCCAGGTCTGCACAGCTCAGGTACGGCCGCAGCTGGCGAATCAGCCGAAGCTGAGCAAAGGCTCCCCTGGCCACAGCCGACACCTGGGACTCCAGGTGTAGCTGTGGATCCAGGAGAACCCCCAAGCTGCGAACCTGCTCCTTCAGAGGAAGTGCAACCCCATTCAGAGCAGGATGATAGTCCAATACCCGAGCCATGGATTTCCGAACCAAAAGCACCTCTGTCTTATCCGCAGTGGTGTCAGCCTACCGGTTCGCTGGGCGGAGTTTTCGCGGTCGCTGGGCGGGTTTCCACGGTGATCGGCAGCGTGCTCGCTGCGTCCTGTTGCGTTATAGCGAAAGCACGCCCGCTGCAGCGGGGGGGGGGGCTTTCGCCATTACGCAATGGAACACAGCGAGCACGCTGCAGATCACCATGGAAACCTGCCCAGTGACCGCGAAAACTCCGCCCAGCGAACCGGTAGGCTGACACCACTGCTTATCCGGATTTAATTTCAGCTTGTTCGCCCACATCCAGCCTCCAATCGCCTCCAGACAGCGACCCAGGACCTCAACCGCCTCCTCAGAATCAGGGGGAAAGGAGAGATAAAGTTGGGTGTCATCAGCATACTGATGGCACCCCACTCCAAACCCCCGGATGACCTCTCCCAGCGGTTTCATGTAGATGTTAAACAGCATGGGGGATAAGATGGAACCTTGCGGCACCCCAAACCTAAGAGGCTGGGGTGCCGAACAAGCGTCCCCCAGCACCACCTTCTGGGATCTGTCAGCCAGGAAGGAGCAGAACCACTTCAAAACAGTGCCTCCAAGCCCCAGCCTGGCCAGCCGACCCAGAAGGACACCATGGTCGATGGTGTCGAAAGCTGCCGAGAGGTCCAGCAGGACTAACAGGGTCGCACTTCCCCTATCCATCCCCCGGCGAAGGTCATCCACCAAGGCGACCAAGGCAGTCTCCGTCCCAAACCCCGGCCTGAAGCCAGATTGGAATGGGTCCAGATAATCCGTTTCCTCCAGTACCCTCTGAAGCTGGGACGCCACCACCTGCTCAATCACCTTGCCCAGAAATGGGATATTCGAGACTGGCCGAAAGTTGTTTAAATTTGTGGGATCCAGGGAGGGCTTCTTCAGGAGGGGGCGAACCACCGCCTGCTTCAAAGCAGGCGGGAGCACCCCCTCCCTTAGATATGAGTTCACCTCCCTCCCTGTCCACTCGGCCAGCCCTTCCCGGGCAGCTCTAATTAGCCATGCTGGGCAAGGGTCGAGCAGGCAAGCAGCAGGTCTCACACTCCAGAGAATCCTGTCCACATCCTCAGGCTCTACAAGCTGAAAAGAATCCCAAATTGTAGGATAGACAGGTTCCCCGGGGACATCACTAGCTATGCCCACAGCGGCGTCCAAGTCATGCCAAATCTGATCGACCTTCTCTGCAAAATGTTTTGCGAACTCGTCACAGCGAGCCTTCGTGTGCTTCTCCCCACCAGTAGGGGGGGCGAGATGTAAAAGACTACGGACCACACGGAAAAGCGCAGCCGGACGGTTCTCTGCAGATGCAATGGTGGCAGAGAAGTGTGCCCTCTTAGCCGCCACCACTGCCCTAGAATAAGCTTTTAACTGGGCCCTAGCCCGTGCACGGTCAGATTCGGCACAAGTCTTTCGCCACCGACGCTCTAGTCGTCTGCCCAGCCGCTTCATCATTCGCAGCTCCTCAGAGAACCAATACAAGGGGCCGCTCTGATTCTGCGACAGGGCAGGGGACACTCAGGAGCGATCTCATCCAGGGCCCTGGCCATCTCCGTATTCCAGAGGTCGACCAGGGCACCAGGTGGGTCTCCAATTCTGGCAGCAGGAAAATCCCCCAGAGCCCTCAGGAATCCATTAGGATCCATCAGCCTCCGAGGGCGGATCATAAAATGCGATCCCCCGCCATTGCAGAGGTGAGAAGCTGCAATGAGCCTAAATCCCTCCAGAAAGTGATCTGTCCATGACAAAGGAGTGATCTTAATCTCCTCCACTTCCAGATCACCATCAACCTGCCCCGCAGTAAACACCAGGTCCAGCGTGTATCCTGCATCATGCATTGGGGCAGATATTCTTTGAGAATATCTTCTTCATTCCAGCTCTGCTCCTCTACTCTTATTTCAAAACACAGAGCAGCAGAGCAAAGAGAAAGAAGTACATGTGGCAAACAGGGGTAAGGGAAGGTGGCTGCCAAGGTGGCTGATGCCCACCCACTGTTGAAAGCAACTGTTTCGCCTTGCCTCATTGGTGGGACAACCCTGCCAATCGGTGTCTGGATGAAAACCTACATGACTCTTTGAGGAGGCTTCAAGCTCCTTCTTCACAAGATCGTGGAAGAACAAAACCTCTTGGGACCGGGAATTATGAAAGGAGACTAGCCTGGTCTAGGCTTTGGGTCGAAAGGTGGGATATAAATGTTTGAAACAAAACAGAGACCATGAGATTAGAATAAGGCGTGACAATGGCCTACGTTCACTTATAGAGTGGCAGCTATTTTGGGACTCACGCTTGGTTACATGTTGCATCATTGAAGCGGCAGGCATAGATGAAGCTGGTGAAGTTGGACTCGTCGAGGGCTTTAGTGTCAGGAATCCGTGCTAGGATGTTGATGTAAAGGAAGCTATACCACTCGCGCACAGCATTCACTCCTGAAGAGTACCACTGCTGGTAACAATCAGACCCATTTTCATTACACTGCAAAGGAAATATACAATTCCATTAGGACACTCAGAGCACAATCTTAACCTGGAGTTAGGCTGGCACAGATAGGTCAGCAAAGTTTGGCCACTGTAAAGTGTGTTTGGATCACGCTTGGAGTCAGGGAGGATGGTGCACATTTGTGTGCTGGCCTCTCTGACTCAGAAAGTGGTCCAAATATACTTTATGGTGTCCCTTATGCCAGGCAAACTTTGCCGGCCTAACTCCAGGTTAGGATAGCACCATCAGGAAAGTGTACAAAAGAATCCCCGATTGCAGGGACTGTTATTAGAACTATAAAAGAACATGGAGAAAAAGAGCACACATTTGAAGGGAGTGGCCCACAGAGCCATTAGGACAGGCTGAAGACCTAAGCACAATCAAAATTATGGGTATGCACTTTTAGGAAGCATCTACTGTACGTTACAGACAAACCGGTTTAACAGTTATTCCCTTGTCCTATTCTTTGAAAGGTGCAGTTCAGTGGGTATGAAAGATATTTTAACAAAATTGTTATACTACAATTCCCAGGATTTTTTTGGGAAAGGTCCAGGTATAAAACTGATATAGTGTAAACAACTTCAGGAAACCTGTGAAGCCTGGCTGGTAGAATTATTTATGACTTTTAGTTGAAAATTTTTTTGACAAAAGGAGGCATTTCTTTTGTTTAATGAATGGCAGCATTCAAATCATACAGTAAATATCTGAATTTGCATAATTTGAAAAGATAAGTGACACTCAACCGGTTGAAATGACTTTCTTTGGAACTTCATTCAATTAAAATCTGAAGCTGATGCAACACTCTGATTTGTTGAGCCCACCCTGTCACCAACCACAAGAGTACATGTACACTCATCTTCATGCAAGCCGGGTTTGGTGACTTGCCATCATCAGATTTGTGTGGCACAGGTAAAAAAAAAAGTCTACAGTATAGGCATTCCCCTGGTATCCACTGATCCCCTGGTGTTCACAGTTTTAGTTATCTACGGATATCATGGATACTGGGACACATATTAAAGAGATAGGAGAACATTAAACACATCTCCTTTTTTAACTTGTTGCAGCAAAACCACTGATGTTCCTCTAAAAAAGGCACCCCCACTATCCACTGATTCAGGTATCCATGGGGGGGGGGGGTTCCAGAATGGAACACCAGCGGATACTGTATTTAAAAAAAAACAAAAACATCTTGCAATGACTCCTACAATGGAGAGGGGAGACAAAAAGAGCCTCATTGGCCTCATGAAGTCTCTTATTTTCCAGGGGGCAGCAAAAACTCAAAGCAGTTAGAAGAGGGGGGGGATCATATGAAAAAAAAAGGATGAGAGAACTTTTCAAGTTCAGAAAGGGTGGAGGAAGAAGCAGAACCCAAGAGCAGGAACTGAAATGAGAGGAAACCATCCTTACCAGGGTAAACCCAATTTTCCAGTCACCCTTTTCCACGTTGGTTTTGTTGTCCTTCATGCTGGCCTGGGTGTCACGCTTGTGCCTAAGCAGTGAGTAGTGCCGGACAAGGTGTGACAGGTCCCTAGAAGTGCGCTTCTGAGAGGATGGATCTACCCATTTACTCTGTCCCAGGGGCATATTGTATTTGTACAGCTCCATCAGTTTCTGGCGGGTGAGGTCATCCAGGTATTCCAGATCCTTTTGAATAGCACTGTACCTAAAAGATAAAAGATAAAACTCTAGGCTCAGTGTCTCTACAGTTACCTTCAGGGATACAGTACACCACCAGAGAGGAAAAGATGGTTCTTGGTCCACCAGAAGCCCAATGGCCCAGAGGCATACCTAGATGGGGATCACAGCACTAAGTTTTGCAAGCAGCTGCTCCCCCTCCTCTTCAGAGTAGCCAATGTAGCCTCCCCATTTTGCTCTAGTCACTGGGATTAGCTCCAAAGAGGAGGAGTGGCGGCTGCTTGCAAAACCTAGTGCTGTGACCCCCCTCTAGGTAAGCCTCTGCAATGCCCAGTTTAGGGTGGATTGTCTAGGGATATGGGAATCCTTGCAAGAATGCAGGACCAGGTGGGCCACAATCTTGGTTTGGTCCTGCAAGGAACATATTTGTTATGTTCTTAAGCAAGAGTGCATACTCAGGACATTGAATCCTTCCAGCCTGCCAGGGACTGCTATAGTGTTTCAGGCTCCTGAACCAGGCTGTTGAGACATGTGGCTGCAAAAGCCTGCTTGAATTCAGTGCCATTATAGAAGAGAGACATATGAGAGAAGCAAGGTTAGATTCACAGACTTCCCTGTCTTTCTTCCAGAACAATAGATCCTAGTCCACTCTCGTGCTGAGACTGGCATGTGTGATGTCAACTGATTGGGCATTCGAGCCCAACTGACTAGATCGTCAGGGGTAGGCAGAGGTGTCCAGGGGGCTGTAATTCAGCCTACTGGACAACCAATTACATCAGCAACCCTAGGTTTTCTGAGGTCATGCATAAGGATGCCTGGGCATGTTGCAACTAATGTATCATTGAATGGCATGCCCACTCATAAAGTGAATACAGGAACCAAACCCCAGAACACTTGTGGGTAGTAAAGACTAGGGGAAAACAGTTATGTGTGTAAGGAATTTTCTCTTATTTGTTCCTTGCATTTTAATCTTGCCACCATCATTTATCAACCCCTCTTTACCTTTCCTCCCTGTTTGTTTTTGGTATGTATCTTGCTTTAGTTCTTTGCAAACCCCCATCCCCATTTTGGTTTGTTTCTTCAGTCTTTTAAATAAACTCCATTTATTTTTTGCTTATTATCTGCCTGGGCTCAATTCACTAAGGAGAGACCAGGTTGTCAAGCCTACCATACAGTCCTAGTTTCACAACTGGTTGCATCTCCAAGTGATTTGGGGGGGGGCAGTTCTGGGAGAGGGCCTGTTCTGAGGCAGCTTCTTTTCTGCTGTGGGCTTCCTAGCCTTGAATGGTGGCAGAAGAATACTACCAATTCCTCATTAAACCCACTCTAACCAGGAAGAGGAAGTGAGATGTGGCACACAAGGGAGAAAGAGCCATTGCTATCTACTAGGCACTGTGCCCATCTTGCCCTCCAGAGTTCCCTTCCTCCATCATGCCACACAGTCAGCCCACCCCTGCAATCTGCTACACCATCAGCCTTACCTGTAGGGATTGAGAGTACACAATGTGACAGCAGGGAAGGTAAGCCTATCAGAGTTGAGGTTCAAGTTCAGGTTGACAGGAAAACTGAAGTACTCCCTGTAGATAATTCCAAACTGCCAATACATAATGCCAAAGGTGAGGATAAAAAGTACCGACCAGAAGGCAGTTTTCATCTTGTTGTTCTTAGAGCAAACTAGTCGGATGGCCCCATGGATGGTTGTGTTATTACAGAAGAACTGGAAAAGCTCCTGGTAGGAGTCAAAGAACTCAATGAGACCCTCCCTTCTTTCCTTTTTCGTCTTTTCTGTCTCTGCCTCCACCTTCATTTTTTGCCGCTTGACATCCAATTCGAGCTGCTCTCTCTTCTCATCCTCTGGCTGATCATCCACCTTCATGGTTACAATGGCAGCTGCAAGGAATAGTTACAAATATTCAAAGTTCTGCATTTCCAATGCATCAAATTCCCAATGTGAAATTCTGCATTCAAAATCTGAATACACATTTTATGTGCGAAGGGTCCTCTCGACATTTGACATCCGAATGCTTGCAGCCCACTCTTATGCATGCTTACTCAGAGGTAAACAAAGGATTGACTCCCAGGGAAATGTATATGATTGTGCAACCACACAATTGTTATATCTCTTGATTGCTTTGGTGGTGGTGGTGGCAGGCATTAAACATAAAATCTCAGAACTTTCAAATATTGTTGAATGCTGAGTACTATTGCAAACCTACTATCTAAGGGCCCAATCCGATCCAACTTTCCAGTGCTGATGCAGCTATGCCAATAGGATGTGCGCTGCATCCTAGTCAAGGAGGAATAGTCAAGGAGGGCCCCTCAAGGTCAGAGCTGCACTGTGGCTGCATCAGGGCTGGAAGGTTGGATAGGATTGGGCCCCAAGTCAATCTAATGGTAATATTTATTCTTTTCATGCTAACTGTTAACTGGGCAAGAGGCACTTTATCAAATGGTGTTCCTCTTTTATTTAGCAGGGGGAGAACAATTGTCCCTCTTCACCCCAGCACAGTGTCTTTCTAGTGGCTGTTGCTGGTGGTCTGCCTTTTTTTTAAGATTGTGAGCCCTTTGGGACAGGGAGCCATATTATTACTATTTGCCTGTAAACCGCTTTGTGAACTTCGTGTTGAAAAGCGGTATATAAATACCGATCGATTGATTAATAGAACTTAAAAGTGAAGCACTGTACAAAATATTAAATACTATTACACGTCAGCTGTCAAATAGTCTTAAGCATGACAAACTTTGCCTCTCAACAATCAATTACATGTTAATTGTCAAATATCCACAAATACAGTGGACCCTCTGCATCTGCGGGTCCCATATTCGCAGGTTTAACCAACCATGGATACGGAGGTGCCACATAAATACCTCCTGATGCTCACCACAGTGCCTTACTTCGAGCCTCTAGAGCAGTGGTTCTCAAACTTTTGAGCACCGGGACACGCTTTTTAGAATGACGAACCTGCTGCTTTCCTGAGAATGCAGCAATAAGCAATAAGCCTATTTACATCCTTTACAGAATCAAAACAACCACACAACCCTCCCCGTTTCCAGAATCCCATTTTCCCATATTTTCAATATGGCTGCTCTGGATACTTAGCGACCCACCTGAAATTGGCTCGCAACCCACTGGTGGGTCCCGATACACAGTGTGGGAACCACTGCTCTAGAGGCCTCTTCTGGGTTGTGCCAGGCCAGCTTCCATGGGCCTCAGAAGGCCCACAGAAGCAACCAGGCACTTTCCCATGTCAACCAAATGCTGTGCTCTGCCCACGACAAGGCTCCACCTCTTCCCACCAATCTGTGATCTCTTAGGCTTTACTCCTATGACTCATGGGCTGAGCATCAAGGCTCCTGGCAACCCCAATTAAAGCTTCTTCATGAATCTGTCTGGCACACTGTCATACATATTGGGCGCTGACCGCTTTGCCTTTCCTGAAGATCAAGGTACAGTTTGCCTCAGGGCTCTTTGCAGTGGCAGCACCAGGTGATCAGAGACATGTAATTTAGGATTGCTGACAATGCTGCAGAGGATGCTGTGCTTCAACTCTCAGGAGGTATGCAAGTGCTGCAGCCATTAGACACTGCAAAGATCCCAGGGACATGCCTCTTAGATCTACCAATATTAAAAAAAGCAAAACACTGCATCCATCCACAAGATTCAACATTCACATCCATCCATAAATAGGGGTGTGTGTTTTTGGTGACATTTCCCCCCCCCCAAATTTCTTGATTAAATTAGCAAATTGCGGTGTTATGTGTTTTTATTCTACATTCTCATTCCAAGTGGTCATTTTTATTAATTTTACGTGCTTTAAAAGTGTACCAGGTAGATGATTGATATCTATATATATAAAGAAGAGCATATGTGTGTATGTATGTGTGTATGTGTGTATGTATGTTCCACATAGGCTCCGCAACGCCTGGACCGACTCGCGCCAAACTTGGCACCCGGGTGCCTTGGCCCCCTGAGACCGTCGCTGTGCAGTTTTGGAACGGCTCGCGCCCCCATGGGTGGGGGTAAAAGTGAATTTGTGGTTCTCTATGGGTGGCTATGGGCTGAGCCACTGCATTCTGAGGCTCTGATGATGTCATGCTGAGATGCAAAGTACATGCAAATGACATGCGGAATCTTCAGGCAGCAACTGAGCTCTTTACAGTTGAAGACAAACAGCAGCAAATAGGTTTTATTTCCTGCAGGCAAATCGATACAGGGCCATCTGCATGGCTGGTGAGTCTGGTGAGATGTGGGGAGAGAACTCCCGCTGCAAATAGGTTTCCCACAGGGAAACCTATACCGGGCCGTCTGAAGTGGCAGTTGCACCCATTTCCAAACGTGTCGTGTGGCTGGTGAGTCTGGTGAGATGGCGGGACAGGACTCCCGCGTGACAATGTTGAATAACCAATAGGATCTACAAATAACACTGGGGGATCAGGGATGGCACACATAACCACCCAGGCAACACTGGGTAAATTTAAAACAACAAAAAACCCTTCCAAGAGTGGGTTTGCACAGCCAGGCAACAAACACTATGGGGGGGGGGATAGGACAAATAAACAGCCAGGCAATGCTGGGTACATACAAAAAACAAAAACAAAAACAAAAAACCCCAAGGGGTGGGGTTGCACGTCAAATCCGTACTTTCCAGGGTTACCCAACAAACACTGCAATAAACACTAGGAAGGAACACTGAGGTGTGTGTGTCACGGATGGGAGAAATAAACACCCGGTCACCGCCGGGCAATTTTTTACAAAAAAAAATACGCCCGGGGTGGCCGAAAACCACGGGGGGGGGGGTCAGGGATGGGACATATAAACACCTGGGCGAAGCCGGGTACATAAAAGCGAGTAGGTGATATAGTGTCAGCAGATGCAGCCATAGTATTATTTCTTATTGGTAAAGTAATTGATTTTAATTTCTGGCAAATATCTTAAACACCAAAATGTAGTGTTTAATAATTTTATTCAAATATTTTAACCCCCAAAAGCAGTATTTTGGTTTTTTATGCAGAATTAAAAAACAACAACCCATTCCTATCCATAAACATTCAACAAAGTGAAAAACCAGGGCTTTTTATCACCCACCCACATGGCTACATATTCCACTTTTTTAGTCTTATGAAGGTAATCCTACAATGGTTTATTATGTGTTATAGTGCACCATAAATGTTTTGACTGCACCTGACTACACAACTGTTTCTCAAATGTACTTTAAATGCTAATTCCAGCTTGGCGTCTTGAAGTGCTGCAAGGAAATGAGTGCTCCTTGAGATGATCTGAAAAGCGCTTTTGATTGCCTAATGAAGTATAAGGGTCACAAACATTGGAAATGAAAACTTCTCCTCAAGCTAAATAATCCTGGCACTTTTACTAGCGGGATAAGTATTAGAACAGTATGACGAAGCTTCTGAATCAGTAAGTGTTTAGGGAATCTGTAACAACACAATAACATAGTACTATCCATGTACATTGTAGGGCAAAGGTTCAAGCAAGATATAATGTGGCAGTTACAGGCATGCCCCAGTATCCGCTGGGGTTCCGTTCTGGATCCCCCTCCCCATGGATA
>JAJKFI010000297.1:41497-55849 GCA_029204185.1 Lerista edwardsae
GCTGCAGCAAGGTTAAAAAAAGAGATGTGTAATGTTCCCCTATCTTTTTAATAGGTGTCCCAATATCCATGATATCTGTGGGTAACTGAATCAGTGGATACTGGGGCACACCTGTATTTTTTTAAACCCATGTCTGCTGCATTGGAGGCTCTCCTTTAAACCATGGAAGTGTGGTTGGGTAAACATTATCTCCTCTTTGCATTACCTCTCATGCTCCATAATTTCAGGGTTTTCTCCCAATTTAACTCACTTTCCATATTCCCATATCAGAGACAGATTGGCAGAAAAATGGTTGCAGAGCACAAAGTGGGTTGGCTTCAGTTCCCCTCGCCCACTCACCTCTGCTGGTATTCAGATTATACCTTGCTTATGTGAATGGGAAGGGATGTGGTGGCACTCCGGGTTAAACTGCTGAGCTGCTGACCGGAAGGTTGGCAGCTTAAGACCGCACGACGGAGTGAGCTCCCATCGCTTGTCCCAGCTCCTGCCAACCTAGCAGTTCGAAAGCATGTAAAAATGCGAGTAGATAAATAGGAACCACTTTGGTGGGAAGGTAATGGCGTTCCATGCACCTTGGCGTATAGTCATGCTGGTCACATGACCATGGAAACTTGTCCTCAGACAAAACACCGGCTCTTCAACTTAGAAATGGAGATGAGCAATTCCCCTACAGTCTATCACGAGCAGACCATTCAGTTGTGGGGAAAACTTTACCTTTACCTTATGAGAATGGGGCAGACGTGAACAACAAATGTTACACGTAGTCTATCCGAAGAACAAATCAAAGTTCAGTCCATCCATCCATCCATCCATCCATCCATCCATCCATCCATCCATCCATCCATCCATCCATCCATCACTAGTATTTATATACCGCTTTTCAACACAAAGTTCACAAAGCGGTTTACAGGCAAATAATAACATTAAAGTTAAATGGCTCCCTGTCCCAAAAGGGCTAACAATCTAAAAGAATGGAGAACACCACCAGCAACAGCCACGAGAAAGACACTGTGCTGGGGTGAAGAGGGACAATTGCTCTCCCCCTGCTAAATATAAGAGGACACCACTAGAAAAAGTGCCTCTTGCCCAGTTAGCTGGGGTTAACTGTAACAATGTTATGGTTTTCTTTTCCAACAGCCATTTTCAACCAATGTGTCATGGCACATTGGTGTGCCGCAAATGGTCTTCAGGTGTGCCTCAGAAGTTTCGGTAAGGGTTATTTCTTAGGGCTATTCGGGGATGTGAGCCCCACACCAGCAGTGCTGTGTGTCGTATCAATGGTCAAAACATTCATGGTGTGCCTTGACAATTTTTGCACCTTGTCAGTGTGCCAAGAGATTGATAATCACTGCTTTACAACATTGCTGCAGTGCCTGATGGCCTCACAGTGAAACTATTTTTTTTAAAATAGTTAAAAAAAACTATTCAAATAACTCTATTATCTTATCTAGAAGGGAAAAATCTCAGACTACACAAAGCAGTATATAAGCCCAAAGAGGAATGGCAGGTCAAACAATGCAATATTGGGGGGGACGGGACTGAGACAGAGAACGAGAGAGAGATTCTGTACTTTGGTTTTCTACATACCATCATGCCATGTAAGGGAGGGCAAGAGCCTGTTCCTGAGAAAGAATGATGGCTGCTGGCAGACAAGGATGGGAACTCGAGCTTCGGGACTCGAGTCAGAATTGCAAAAACACATGCTTTTTGCTGACTCATTTAGACTCGAGTCACACACATCAAGGACTCGGGTGTGACAAGAGAATGAAGCTGAAAAACTCAATTCTGAAAACCCACGCATCTGGGTGTGCTTGCTTATTTTTTTCCCCGTGGTGAAAGATCTCATGGGGCCATCTGGGAGCCAGCAGTTCCAGCCAGGAGGCAAGGAAGGTTAATTTTTTACATTGAGCAGTTGGTGGGGGAAGTGAGGCAGGGCCCTCTTGTCCAGAACCAATTATCATCGGACGAAGGATAGGCGGCGATTTGATTTTTTTTTCTTTGGACAAGGTAGGGCAGAAGGAGGAGCCCAAGGGGTTCTTGCCTTAGGATTGGCTCGAGAAGTCCAGGGAAGGGGGGGAAGGAGGAGGCAGGCAAGCCAGGAGGCGGTGCCTAGTGATCACGTGGGCTCTATTATTACATGGGAGGAAGAAGCCTCATTCGATGAGCAGCAGCAATGGGACTACTTCTGAGTAGAGCTCCAAAGGATTGGTTCATATTCATAATGCAAGTCTCCCAGCTGCTACACATGACCCTGCTCCTGCTTATTACTTTTGTACCTTCAGGCTTTGCCCAGTGTCACCCCCTCCTGCTTTGTCCCACACCCTCCTGCTTTGCCCAGTCTCTTCTGGTCCATGCCCTGGCATGCCTCACCTGTGTGCTTCACAAAAGGCTTGTGATGCTTCACAAAAGGCTTGTGATGAGTCAAAATGACTCGGGATTTTCAGGGGGGCGAGTTACCACAGGCACGTGATAGGACATGTGCATGAGTCAAGTTGCAGGCGGGTGGGGAGACTTGGGGCGCGAGTCTTGCCACAGTGCTAAATTCCCATCCCTGTTGGCAGATCTGCTACTTGTTCAGCAGTTGCTTCGGCGACTACACTGGCTGCCGGTTCTGTTCCGGGCCAAATTCAAAGTGCTGGTTTTGACCTTTAAAGCCCTTTACGGCTTGGGCCCAGGGTATTTGAGGGACCGCCTCCTCCCATATAACCCTACCCGTGCTCTGAGGTCCTCTGGGGGGGCCCTTTTGACTGTGCCGCCACCAGGAGAGGTGAGAGGGGTGGCGGCCAGCAGGAGAGCCTTCTCGGCGGTGGCACCCCAACTTTGGAATACCCTCCCCTTAGAGTTAAGAACTGCTCCCTCGTTGGCGGTATTTCGGCGGGGACTGAAGACCTTTTTGTTTAAGCAGGCGTTTAGTTGCTGACAGGCTGGCTGGTCTTTGTATTTGTATTCTTTTTATAATCCATGGGATGACCATTGTATTTTTATATTGTACTTTTAAGAACATAAGAACATAAGAAGAGCCATGCTGGATCAGGCCAAGGGCCCATCTAGTCCAGCTTCCTGAATCTCACAGCGGCCCACCCCAGGTGCCCCAGGGAGGCAGGAGACAACAAGATGCTTGCATCCTGTTGCCACTCCCTTACACCCGGTACCTGTAGCCCACCACCTTTGTAAGGAGGTTGCACAATCCATCATTGCCTATAGCCCACAATGGATCTTTCCTCCAGAAATCGGTCTAATCCTCTCTTAAAGACATCAAGACCAGATGCCATCACCACCTCCTGTGGCAAGGAGTTCCACAGATTAACTACCCGCTGGGTAAAAAAGTACTTCCTTTTATCTGTTTTAACTCTCCCAACCCTCAGTTTTAGCGGATGCCCCCTGGTTCTGGTGTTGTGAGAGAGGGAAAAGAACATCCCTCTATCAACTCTATCCCTTCCATGCATAATTTTGTATGTCTCAATCATGTCCCCCCTCAGGCGCCTTTTTTCTAGACTGAAGAGCCCCAAACGCTGCAGTCTTTCTTCATAAGGGAGGTGCCCCAGCCCCGTAATCATTTTTGTCGCTCTCTTCTGCACCTTTTCCAACTCCACTATGTCCTTTTTGAGATGCGGCAACCAGAACTGTACACAATATTCCAGGTGCGGCCTTACCATTGCTTTGTACAATGGCATGATAATATTGGCTGTTTTATTCTCAACCCCTTTTTTAATTACCCCGAGCATGGAATTGGCTTTCTTAATTGCTGCCGCACACTGGGTCGATACCTTCATGGAATTGTCCACCAGCACCCCAAGATCTCTCTCCTGAGCTGTCACAGACAGCTCAGAACCCATTAGCCTATAGGTGAAGTTTTGGTTTTTGGCCCCAATGTGCATCACTTTACATTTGTTTACGTTGAAACGCATCTGCCATTTGGCTGCCCATTCCCCCAACTTGGAGAGATCCTTCTGGAGCTCTTCACAATCCTCTCTGGTTTTCACCACCTGGAAAAGTTTTGTGTCATCTGGAAACTTGGCCACCTCGCTGCTTATCCCTGTCTCTAAGTCATTTATGAATAAGTTGAAAAGCACGGGCCCCAAGACAGATCCCTGGGGCACTCCACTTTTCACCTCTCTCCATTCTGAAAATTGCCCATTTACCCCCACTCTCTGTTTCCTGGCCCTCAACCAATTCTGGATCCATAAGAGGACCTGCCCTCTTATTCCCTGACTGTGAAGTTTCTTCAGCAGCCTTTGGTGGGGGACCGTGTCAAACGCCTTCTGAAAATCCAGGTATATGATATCCACAGGTTCACCCACATCCACGTGCCTGTTGACCTTTTCAAAGAATTCCAAAAGGTTTGTGAGGCAAGACTTACCCTTACAGAAGCCATGCTGACTTTCTTTTAGCAGTACTTGTTCCTCTATGTGTTTTAGGATTTTATCTTTGATAAGGCTTTCCACCATCTTACCCGGAACAGACGTTAGGCTGACCGGCCTGTAGTTTCCAGGGTCCCCCCTTCTCCCTTTTTTAAAGATTGGCGTGACATTGGCTATCCTCCAATCCTCTGGCACCGTGGCCGTTTGAAGGGACAAGTTGCATACTCTAGTTAAGAGGTCAGCAACTTCGTTTTATATTGTTTTAATTTACTGTTTTTAATTGGATGTTTTTTATTTCTGTTTTTAATCTGTTTTGTAATGCCGCCTTGAATGCCTTTTTAGGCAGAAAGGCGGGGTAAAAATTTAATAAATAATAATAATAATATAAGTGGGAAGAAGAGGCAGGATTCCACACAAGGGGCATATTCCTGTCATGGAACTAGAGAGTAGGGCAGCAGCCAACAGGGGTCCTCTTACAGAGTTGCTGCTGTTTTCACTGACCCTGCTGTGCCTTTTCACAGAAGCCCAGCATAGCAAAACCTAGCAGGTGAAGAATTTCCTAGCATGGAGTAGAGAGAAAACAATGGGCAACACAAGTGAGGGGTGTCAAACCCATTTCATACCGTGGGCCAAATAGCATTCATGACACCTGCTGAGGACAGGAAGTGATGTCATTAAGCAGATGATGATAAGAAATAAGCACATTTAGTCCTCACTTAGGAACTCAGTAGCTGCAAATGACAGAAGAGGAAATATGCAAGCTTTGAACAGATTGTCAAGATACAGCCCAATTATCACTTGGGCCTCCCTTTCAGCAGCACCACTTCTGCCAAGGCATCCGTCTGTAGCTGGTGCTGGAAGAGCCCTATTGACATGAGGGCTGGATAACAAGCTTCTGGGGGCTGTAACTGCCCTGATGGCCTTATGTTTGACACCCCTGACCTAAGCTTCACCTGCTACATCTCTGCATGGGCAGGTGGGGTTAAGGGCCAGTTAAAAGAACAAACGAACCTTCTGGCACCCAATTTTGGAATGCTTGTGGTATGTGTTATTCTTGTGGAAAATAAAAGAATCTGCTCCCCTTTTTTCCCTCACACATCCCTCTTATGGATGAACTTCTCTGGGGATTCCTCCTCCATCCAACCAACTTCACAGACCTCACCTCAGAAGATGATGATTAAAAGAATTAGAATGAACTGAGACCAACCTCAAGCATTTTGCCTTGAATGATGCTCCTTTCCTGCTGTGCAGAAGGGTCTTTCTCTTCACCAAGGGCTGCTGCCCCCCTCAGCAGCTTCCCTGCAGAGGAACGATTCCCTCCTTCTGTCTTCGTGTCTGTTCTCAGGAGACTAGCCCTGCTTTGCTGGCAGTTCCCTTTTTCTGATGGTTGGGATTAAACTGGTTCCTTTCCAGATCAATCTAGCAACTTGTCCTGCTCCAGCCCTCCCTGTCTCTCCCCGCCCATATGAGGGGCTGGGATGAAAGAAAAGTCTCTCAATCAGCAGCCCGGTCTCAGTTCGCTGGACAATAACTGACAGAAGAAAAGATTGGGAAAGGTGGAAAGGTGGAGAAGGGAGCGCGAGGTGACAAAAGAGATAATGAGGCTGTGCTTGAGCTGTAGGAAGTCCTGGTTAAAATGTGAACGGGATTAATTTGTCATTGAGTTATAGCGACTGCTTTCTTTTACATTTTGAGTTCTCATTTTCAGTCTGTTTCCTGTATTGCTTGCTCCTTCTCATGCTCGCAGATCAGAGATCAGACCGATCTTTTCCCTGTATCAAGCTGCACTGGCTTGTGACAAGGTGAATTGTCTGAAAGGTGAATTGCCCTGAAACTTGTGTGTGAGAGGGAAGCTTGTCTGCCAATGCTGTCATTTTTCAAGATTCCTCTGTTTAGAACAGTTTCTCAACCTGCGGGTCACGACCCACCAGTGCATCGCGATGCAATTTTTGTTGGGTCATGTGCTGGTGCTACTAGGACATTGCAAGGCATTCTGGGGCACAGTGCAATGACTGCCGCTGACAAAGGGAGTTAAGGTGGTAAAAAGATTGAGAATTACTGGTTTAGATATCTCATAGTAGTTCTAGTCTTCTAGACTAGAGCTCTAGTCTTTTTACAAAATCCACTTTTTAAAAAGGTTTATAGTAATAATCAGGCCCGGAAACGCCAACTTCTGGCTATTGAGTAGTGACTATTCAGTTCTAGGAACTGCTCAAAGGGAAGTTTCAAGGCCAGGACCCTACCCTAACAATGTAGGCTGGAACAATTTAGTGCAAAATAATATGGAAGATGTCATACTTGGACAATGGCTAACTGGTTTAATTCATCACATTATCCCAGGGTAATAGTAAATGAGGGATAGGCACTTTTTGGCCCAGGGATGCAAATCAGACCCAAGAAGCTTCCATCTGGCCCTCTGCATAGCTCCTCATCCCAAGGAATCACACCTTAATATTTACCTCAGCCATTTTTTCATACGTCAACAGGCCATAGGCCGTGGGCAATTCAGATGCATCATAAGGGAAAGACCAGGGTTGGCCCACCTGAAGCATCAGATTGGTGTGGGGGCACCCACTTTCTTCCACTTCTCCTCCTGCTCTTTCCAGGATGAGGAGGATGGAATGGAAAAGGCGGTGTGGAGGAGGAGAGCATCTCTAACTCTCTAATCCAGCCACTCTCAACAGGGGCTATATGGTCCACTGGGGAGCCCTGGCACAATTGAAGGAGGCCACGTTGAAAACTGTGAGAAGGGGAGACCCAAGGGCTTATGGGGGATCTCTTTATCTGAATAGATGAAAAGCCCAAGCAGTATTTTATGGTCATGCCACACGCTTAAAGCTGCTGCAATGGAACGTTTCATTCCATACCAGGCTTCCCTCCCTTCAACCTACCCAGGCTGGTGTTGCCGCAAACATGTCCTGTGTGGCTCAGAAAATGCAGGTGTGCGTGTGTGTAATGGGTTTGTGTGTGTGTGTGGATGGAGCGCAGTGAGTCAGAAAGCTGACAATAGAGTGTGGTGCAGCAAGCAGCGGGAGAGACAGATATATTTCACAGTTGGGTCCCTACGGGGGGGCGGCGACGGAGCTCTAAGTTTTGCAAGGAGCCTTACCCTGCCATGTAAATCCCTCCTCTCCTTTGCCGCTGTAGCCAGTAAGCAACACCAAGACATTGCTTCCCCCCCCCCATGAAGATTGGCTAAAATGGTGTGGAAAAGGAGCGATTTCCACGGCAAGGCAAAACTTAGAGCTCCACCCGCCCCAGGGGCACCATTGATCTTTCAGAAACCTAGGGCCCAGTCCTAACCACACTTCTAGTGCTTGGTGCAGTGGCAATGGAGCCTCTTGGTAAAGGGACAAATTCCCTTATTTTGAGGAGGCCTCCATGACTGCCCTCCCACCGTAGGATGCAGCACATGTGCCATTGGCATGGTTGCGTCAGTGCTGGAAAATTGGATTGGATTGGGTCTTCAATTTGTTAAACAAGATGTTACAGGACACAAAAAGTAATCTTGTTGATAATAAGGAAGCCATTGTTTCTTTCCTTAAGGAAGTTGATTGGCACAATATAGGATGTCAGAAATGTTTACAGTTTCCAAGCCTGAAGATGATCGCAATGAAGAACAGTGACCTTACTGTTTATGTGAAAGGGTGTGGGGTTCTCATTTTAACACCAAAAGGGGTGTGCTGGTGAGGGGAGCTGAGCCTGAGACCACCCCGTTATCTCCCCATTGCTGTTGCCTCAGGCACTTTCTTCTTAGCTTAAGGCTGAAACAAAAATCCCTGGAGCAACCGCCCACCCTTTGAATAGGGCAGACATGTGAACAATGAACATGGTTGCTTGCTCATTGCACGTGTAATTTGGCCATGTTTTGCCTCATGGGGGAATGAGTCAATTGTAAGTAGGTAGAGCCAGGAAGTATTGCTTAGCCCATTATCAGACCTTATTAGTTCAGTTCTTAAAATGTGTTGCTGACCAGACTTGCAAAAAATTGAATTCCTGGCTACTGTTTAAGTTGTGGGTCACAATGGGGCACTCCAGGTAGATGGATATGATGCCAGCAGAACCTCAGAGCCCACTTTCCACTGAGGAAACCAAGTAGCACAAGTGTATGAGATGCTCTATGTGTGTGATTCCTTGCAAAAAAAGGGGATTATAGCCAGGGATTACCCAAGGTGATCTGCTGGAGGACTTCACACAAGGCTCCAGAGGCTCCTGGTGAGTTGGGGGGTAGCAGCCTCCAGGGGGTGGCACCAGTGATGGGATCAGCTAACGACTCGGGGGAACGCTGGGTGGGCAGCAGGAAGGCTGGGCGGGACTTCCGGGTGATTGACAGCCCGTCCGTCCAGGTCCGCTGCCCGCCTGCCGGCCGCACGGGCTGCCCCCGGGTGGCGCCCCCCGCTGCTGCATGCCCTGGCACCCGGGGGCCCCCACCCGTACCCCCCCAGCGAGTGGGCGCCCCCTCTGAGGCCAGGGCAGCCCATGCAGCGGGTGGGCAGGCGGCGGACCTGGACGGACGGGCTGTCAATCACCCGGAAGTCCCGCCCAGCCTTCCTGCTGCCCGCCCAGCATTCCCCCGAGTCGTTAGCTGATCCCATCACTGGGTGGCACTCTGTGGTCCTGGCCCTGGGTGGCCCATGGGCCAGGTTCACAACTGGGGCAGAGGATCAGGGTGGCTTGTCTGTGGCAGGATGGAGGGAGGTGGCAGCAGCCAGGCGAAGGGCACCACGAGTCTGCCTGCTGCTCCTTGCCGCCTGCCACTCATGTGAGCTGCATCACCTGCTTCATAACAGGCCAGCCATGTCTATACCAATCATTTATATGGGGCAGAATTGGCATGCCTGACCAAGAATGGCATAGGAAGGGAGAGGACAGAAGATTTAGTCAAGAGGGTTAATGCCTCCGCTTGCCTGAAGATAAGAGCTGAAGTTCTGAAGGTCGCCAGTTCGATTCTACCGGAAGTCTCTGTGAGTGGCAGGCCTGTAAATTGCGACTGATTAATAGCTGAGCTGTCTCCGGCTGCCTTGTGAGAGGGGGAGTTGTGCCGAGACAGCCGCTTCTCTGGTGGGAGCAGGGAAGCCGCTTATCAGCCAGCAAGAAGACAAACGGGTGGCCAGAAAGAAGGACTAAATCCAGAAAGATCCATCTGTATGTGTGTAGTTCTTGCAAGATAGAACGTTTCTGTAAAAATTGTAAAAATCTTCGGGTTTCTGAATAAAGTCTGCCTATGTAAACTGCCTTGTCATTAGAGAAATCTGGTGACCTAAGAAAGGTGGTTTATAAATACAAGTATTACTACTACTACTACTACTACTACTACTACTTGCAATAGTGTTGCCACTTTTCTTGTTTACTGGGCTTGCCCCTGTGCCTTTCACGTCAGCCTGGCATCCGGGGAAAGTGTTTCCTGCTATTTAACCCCATGCCAGGCTATGCCTCCCTGGTTTTTTCCTCTTTGTGTCATAGTGGCTACTCCAGCCTAGTGACCATTCCTTCTTCTGTTGTGCTTCGTGCGATCGCTATCAGCTCCCGCCCTTCTCTGCCACCACCTGAAAGAAGGGAATGGGAGGAACGACACACTTTCCGCTTCAGGGTATAACTGCAAACTGCTTAAAGAACATTGTGTTCTTGGAGTGGGGGGGGGGGGGGGGGGGGGCCAGCAGGTAAACAATGTCCCAGCTACAGTAAGACAGAAGAAAGGAAGAAGGAAAAAAAAGCCGTTGGCTGCAGAACCTGCAGGGGAATGGGAAACTCAGGTGATGATCATGCAATGGCCAGGAGTAGCAGCTTCTCTTCTCCATGACCAGGAGGGTCTATCTCAGGGGTGGCCAACCTTTCAGCTCCTGGACTTTTAACAATTGTGTAGAGGAGAGAATTTCAGCAGATGCAGCTTGTTATCTGTGAGATGAGAAGCTGGACCTGCTAAAATCCCCTCTTCTACACAATTGTTAAAGGTCCAGGAGCTGAAAGGTTGGCCATCCCCAATCTGCTTAGCAAGCCTTGTCTGCCTGGTGACATCTCTTCCTTCTGGGGCAGTGAGGTCTCACGTGGCTTTGCAATGCATTTGCCTATGGCAGTGGTTCCCAAACTGGGTCGGGCCCCACCAGTGGGTCAAGAGTCAATTTCAGGTTGGTCGCGAAGCATCTAGAGCAGCCATACTGAAAATATGAGAAGATGGGATGGGATGTTGGAAAGGGGGAGGGCCGAGTGGTTGTTTTGCTTGTGTCAAGGTTGTAAATTGGGTTTTTTTCTTTCTGTTTCACTTTGCTATTGGGAACAGAGGCGGATCTAAGGGGGGGGCAAATCTGTAAGTTTTGCAAGAAGCCTTACCCTGTCATGTAAATCCCTCCTCTCCCTTGCTGCTGTAGCCAGTAAGCAATGCCAAGATGTTGCTGTTCCCTGTGAGGATTGGCTAGAACAGTGCAGGAGAGGAGCTATTTTCCATTGCAAGGTAAGGCTTCTTGCAAAACTTACAGATTTGCCCCCCCTTAGATCCGCCTCTGATTGGGAAATGGCTGAGAAATAACCCAACTTATTGCTGCATTCTCAGGAAAGCAACTGACTCTGGCATCACAATGACAGCACTTCTGATGGGTCCTGGACAGATGGCTATTCTAAAAAGTGGGTCCCACTGCTAAAAGTTTAGCGAACCACTGGCCTATGGCCATCTGTATCTTGTGGGTTTTAGAATTTGACACTGAATCAGTTTGCACACCTCAGGGCGGGCCTTGGCAAATAGAATTTGCCTGTCTACTACTTACCTCAATTTCTATTGCAGCAATTTCCAACCTTTTTCATCTCCCTGCACACTGACAAGGTGCTAAAATGGTTAAGGCACAACACCAGGTTTTTTTAAACAATTGACAAGACACACTGGGAGGGGGCTTGCACCCCCAATAGCCCTAATATGTTACCCTCCCCCCCAAACACCTACAACACACCTGCAGACCAGTGGCATACCAAAGACCCTTGGTATACCAGTTGAAAATTGCTGGTCGGTTATATAAATCAAACTGGAGAGTTACCACATCCCAAACAAGACATTGCACTTCCATGGACACACACATTCAAACCTGACTTTACAAGTGGATGCAAAGAGAGAGGAAACCTGTGTTTCAGTTACAAAGGGAGGCAAAGAAACGATTTTGGGATGAGAGCAAATGTATACATTTGGCTGACTGTGTCATGCAGTGGACTCCACCCGCTCCACCCCATCATCCCAAGAGGGAAGGTTGACCTCTTGGGGTTGAAGGAAAGGCATTGCCCCAGTGATTACAGAGGCTCATTGTGGTACTTCGCCTTTTATTTACAGGTTGTTTACGAGTTTTAGCCCCACCCCTTTCATTCCCTTTTGATGTCTTTATTGTGCAGCAGTTCCAGTGGTTTGGAAACCCATCACCAATCCCAACGTTCTGGTGGGCAGAGACCAGCAATTATTATTCTAAAAAAGTAACCACTACTAATAGGAGTAGTGGGATGTGGTGGCACTGCAGGTTAAACCACTGCTGCTGGGCTTCCTGACCGGAAGGTTGGGAGTTCAAGACCATGCAATGGAGTGAGCTCCCATCGCTTGTCCCAGCTCCTGCCAACTGAGCAGTTCGAAAGCACCTAAAAATACCAGTAGATAAATGGGGACCACTTCGGTGGGAAGGTAACGGCATTCCATGCACTACGGTGTATAGTCATGCCGGCCACATGGCCACGGAAGCTTGGACAAACACCGGCTCTTTAGGCTTAGAAACAGAGATGAACACCGCCCCCTACAGTCGGTCATGACTAGACCAGTCGGTCGTGGGGAAACCTTTACCTTTAATAATAGGACTAGTATTAGAAACATAATGCTAAATGGACATGCTGATTTAATCTAGCATAGCAGTTCCCAGAGGCATACCTAGAGGGGATCACAGCACTATGTTTTGCAAGCAGCTGCTCCCTTGCCTTTTTGGAGCCATTCCCAGCAGCTAGAGCAAAACCAAGGCTACATTCGCTCCAAAAGGCTCTAAAGAGGAGCAGCTGCCTGCAAAACTTAGTGCTGTGATCAAGGTATACGTCTGGCAGGTCCTGCCCACTGTTGCTGCTGCTACTGGCACTGCCAGAATCCCCTCCACAATCCAGAGTTCAGGGGCAACCTTCTTTGGCAGTCGTGCTATTTGATTGCAGGTACATGCCTAAGTGACTGTAAAAGGAGTCCATCTACTGTATATTGTACTGCCCACCCTGTTGGAACAGCCAAACAGCCTCATTCCATATTGTCAAAGACTTTGTGGTCCGTAGCATATGGTCAGAAGTATGTCTTCGTTAGTTTTCAAGACCTGGAAGCAACAGGATTCTCTGGACCTTCGCCCTGGATGTGCTTTTGGGTTTATAAGTGGACACAGAAGGGTGGAAATGCTCCTTTTTTGCCTGGGCGCATTGCCCAGCCTGCTGGAACCACCTCACAGGGAGGGACCAGGTGGAATTGGAAATTCAGCCTGTAAAAGGCACTGGACAAACATTAGCTTAACTGTCTTAACCCCAGCCCTTCCAGGAACAGAGATTAGCTGGAACATTTTCGTAATAGTGAAACAGTTTTTAACTACAGCTATTCAGAAAGGATTTTTGCCTCTCTCTCTCTCTCTCTCTCTCTCTCTCTCTCTCTCTCTCTCTCTTCCGTAAAAGGATTATGACCAAGGAACAGAGTTGCCATCTTTTGGGGAAGGGGTGGCAAGGGAAGCTCACATGCCTGTAATAAAGTCAACACAGTCATCCCCATTCAAGGCTGCATCTCCCCCAGGATAGACTGCATGTGTTATGTTTCTGCCAGTTGTGCGCCTGTCAAATGTACAAAAGCTTTGCTGTCCAAGATGGCACACTTTGTGTTACTGGGATGTGGGTATGGCAATGGCTCCCAAACTGTGAGGAGGAACCCACCAGAAGGTCATGAGCCAATTTTTGGTGGGTTGTGAAAATGATAAAGCAGATTAGGCTACGTGCATTAAAGGTTAAACAAACTGCTACTGGGGGTTAGGGAGAGCACTGCTGCCCCATCACCATTATAGTCACAACCTCTGGCATTCATAAATCAGGCAGCAGCCTCTAGAGCTGCAGCAGCAGGATCTAATGACTGCAGGCCCCAACAAACTCTCAAGAAGGATGTTCCCCCTGCCAATGTATTGGGCTCCAATGGAAAGTAAAGGTGAGCCACAAGTGCTTGTTATCTCACAGTAGGCGACCATGCCTCAGCTTTTATCTAAGGTCTGCAAAGGGGAACACAAAGCCACCGGAATAGTTCTAATCCGATGAGTGTGGAGCACAACAAACGCTCCAGAAGGCAGTCTCCCCCACCCACACACACTATAGTGTAAAGCAGAGGTTTTCAAACCGGGGCATCACGACGCCCCACCCTAAAAATCTCTGCCCCTTTGCCTTTAAGGGACAGGGCGAAGGCAGCGATGTGATCTGCTGGGGCGATAGGGGCTGCAAATGCTTTACCTGTTGCCGTGCAGGACTCTGAGGGGTGCGGAAGCTGCCAAAGGGCTCCCCAAACACCTGTAGAAGTAAACAAAGCAATTGTGACCTACTTCCAGGTTGCGATCACAAAAGTGGAAGTGGGTCACAATCACTCTGTTTACTTCTATAGACGTTTGGGGAGCCCTGCGGAAGCTTCCCTCGGAGCCCTGCACAGCAACAGGTAAGGCATTGGCAGCCCGTCGCCCCAGGCAGTGACGCGATTTCCTGGGGATTGCGTTGCTGCCTTCGCTCCCCCCTCGCAAGCACTCACAGTGGCTCAAACTCTCCCTGAGAGTTGGAAAACTAAGGCTTGAGCAGCAGGTAAAGTGCAACTCCTTTTTAGGTTCCTAAAGCTAGGGGGGATAGGTAGAGTGTAGTTTTAAAAAATGGATCCAGGTGCTAAAAGGTTTGGGAACCACTTGTGTATGGGGATACACATGTATGTATGTATGTATGTATGTATGTATGTATGTATGTATGTATGTATGTATGTATGTATGTATGT
>JAJKFI010000297.1:55859-116411 GCA_029204185.1 Lerista edwardsae
TGTATGTATGTATGTATGTATGTATGTATGTATGTATGTATGTATGTTTCCCATTTTTATACCGCCCTTCCTCCAAGGAGCTCAGGGTGGAATACATGGTTCCTTCTCCCCTTTTGGCCTCACAATAGCCCTGAGGCAAGTTAGACTGAGAGACAGTGACTGACCAAGGTCCAGGGCATATATTATAAAGGGCCCCTAAATTTTAAAAATCCACATAAATATTAAAGCACAAGAGAACTTGATCAAATCACCCTAGTGCAGACAATCTCTGCAAGGTAGGTTTTTACTGAGTTACAGCTGCCCCAATCAATGTGATTTTTTACCCCATAATAAGTTACAAATTAAGAGGCACAAGATTACAATAAAAAACATGGATGTAGGGCTGCATATCTGCAATGGAGCATCAGCATCAGCAAAAGATTTTTGCCCCAGCCCCCAGCAAGTGGCAGATAAATCATGCTCTTGGCAAGCGGCTCCCCCGCATCGGCACTAAAGCAACAGGACTGGCACTGCAGGCAGCACCAGCCCTGTTGCACCTGCGCTGCGCTGCCCTCACGTTGGCTGAAGCTGGCCGGTGCAAGGGAGGCGCCATTGTTGGACGGGGGCAGTGGCGTTATTCACCCGGTACGCTGGGCGGGACTTACCTTTGAGCGGCAGTCTGCCCGTTGCATCACGCCGTGTTCCGCTGCTTTCCCGCCTGCCCTGGCGGGCAGGAAAGTGGTGGAACATGGCGTGACGCAACGGGCGGACTGCCACTCAAAGGTAAGTCCCGCCCAGCGTACCGGGTGAATAACGCCACTGGACGGGGGAGGCAGTCGGTGGGGGGAGAGTGAATCTGGGCAGGATGTGGGCGGGCCAGCAGGCAGGCTGGCCCGGGAGGGAGGCGGGCCTTGGATTCGGCCATAAGACTGAATCCAAGGCCTCATCCTGAGGCCACGCAGCCCCAATTTGGGCCGCACGGTTTCCCTGGCTCTGCGCCTGCTGTTTAGCAGGCGCAGAGCTGAGGCGCACATAGGGGAGGCTGGAGCCTCCCCTATGGTAAGGGCGTGAACAGCTGGCCTCGCCATTCTGGAGCTGGATAAGATTGCGCCTTGTGTCTTTTCACAATCGTGAAGACGCTTGGCTTGCATGTATTACAGATTCAGTTCAGAAACAGACTGGAAGCCAATGAAGCTGGTACTGGACGAACATGCCCTATGCAACAGCTTCTTTCTGATGAATTTTGGTTAAATTTTCCAATGGCAACTTTTCAAAGGTAGCCTCTCATCCTACATGTTGCAATACTCAGTGGCATCGCTAGAGGGATGCACCAGATGAACACACTTGGGTGTGTGTGATCTCACTGCCGGCCAAAATTTTCAAATAATATCATAATGTTATATATCATTCAAGATATATTTCATATATATTCAATGTATAATTCAATTTAATATAATTTAATTTACATATATATTCAATGTATAATTTAATGCAGAATGCAATGAAACAAACCTTATTGAAATATCTGTATTCTATCAAAGGTTATAGCCAAATAACCAGAGATGGAAAACATAACTGCCTTAAGTAACAAAATGTGAATTTTCTTAACTCAGAACTGACCAATGAGACTGATTATTCCAAGAGCCAATGAGGCGCTGTTATGACAGTAAAGGTAAAGGTTTCCCCATAACTGAATGGTCTAGTTGTGACCGACTGTAGGGGGCAGTGCTCATCTCCGTTTCAAAGCCTGTAGAGCCGGCGATTTTCCGAGGACAAGCTTCCGTGGTCATGTGGCCAGCATGACTCTATGCTGTAGCGCACGGAACGCTGTTCCCTTCCCATTGAAGTGGTCCCTATTTATCTACTTGCATTTAGGTGCTTTCAAACTGCTAGGTTGGCAGGAGCTGGGACAAGCAACAGGAGCTCAGTCACGCAGTCTTGAACTCCCAACCTTCCGGTTGGAAAGCTCAGCAGCAGCAGTTTAACCCGCTGCACCACCATGTCAAAAACCAATAATATGTCAGTATGAGCCAGCTCTCATTTCCATGTATCAGAGCTAATACTAGCTAATATTAAGTTGTGTGTAGTCAAATTGGCCACTGGTATTTTTGTTGGTTACTGATTTGCTGGGTGACCTGTACTGTTGTATATTAAAATAATTAAAAAAGTTAATGGGGTTACCCCAATTCTAGTTATGCCACTGCATGTAGGTTGTGCATATGATATTATAATTTATTCTGTATAGTCTGGTACGGAGGAGGTTCATCGTGGGGGTGAAGCAATAAGCTCTTGCACCAGGTGACACTAGTGATACCTTTGGCAATAGTCCAACCTGGATGTCACTTGCAGCACAATCCTATGCATGTCTACTCAGAAATAAGCTCCGCTGAATTCATTGGGAGTATCTCACAGGTAAGTTCATATAGGGCTGCAGCCCAAGGCTGGTATTCTACATTCACCTTTGTCATTACCATAGCACTCTCTTCTGGGCCCCCATCCTGGCTCTTTAAAGCTAGAAGAGAAAGAAAGGTGAGAGAGAAAATACTTCCCACTAAAAGCATCGCTGTAAAGATGCTTCCCACTAAAAGCACCTTAGCTTTCTTATCTTATTTTTTAAAATTATCTTATCATGTTATTTGTTACAACAAGGTAAAGTGATGATGGACTAGAACTACATAATGCTCTTTAAATCCACAGTTGCTCTTCCTGTACAAGCCATTAGCCTTGGAAGGAAAAGTCTGCTTGTAAGGGGTATGTGTATGTCTGGGCCACCAGTAATCCTCCCCACTACCGTGCCCGAAATAGGGCATAGCTGGATGTGATGCTCATATCTAATTGTGAAGTCTGCTGTGTTTTCATCACAAAGGTGCCCTGAGCCAATCAAGGCTAGGCGCTTTGTGATGTCAGAGGTTCTTCCAAGGAGGGTCTAACTGCATAATCCTATGCCCAATCCTCAGAAGGCTAATTGTGTTCAAAGGTACTTACTCCCTGGTGAGTATAGGATTGTAGCCTCACAGCACAATCCTAAACCCTGCGCAGCGTCGGCACAACGGGGTTGCGTCGATGCTGTGCCCTTAGCGCCAACACGGGAGCGCCGATTGGCACCCCCACGTCGGCGCCAAGGCAACAGGAGCGGCACTGCAGGCAGTGCTGGTCCTGGTGCGCCCATGCAACGCCTCCCTTACGTCGGCCAAAGCTGGCTGGCGGGAGGGAGGCACCATGATAGGGCGGCTCAGGGATTGGTGGGAGGAGGGGGGGACCGGGGCGGGACGTGGGCGGATCCAGGACCTGTTTGGGAGGCCACGTGACCCCAATTCGGGTTGCGCTGTCTTGTCAGATCTGCGCCCGCTAAATAGCAGGCGCAGATCCAAGGAGCTCATAGGGGAGGCTGGAACCTCCCCTACGGTAAGGGAGGGAACGCTCCTTTGCCATGGGGAGACTTCAGCCCGTCCTAAGCAGCGCTAGGATATGGCGCTGGCTCGTTGGCCTTGCTAGTCCGGCGCTTCTTAGGATTGCGCCCTCAGTCTGCTCCAGAAACTGTCAGAGCAGCTCTTGTTCTTTGGTTATGAAGTAGCATCATGTTTGTGCTTGTGATAGTCATGCCCAGTGATGTCATTCAGGGGGAACGGACCAGAACGGGCGTTCCGGATCCTAACGGGCTCCGTGGCTGGTTCCGGGTTCCCGACAAGTGGCAATCGAAAGTGAGTTCCTGTTCCTAAATCATTTGAATGACACCACTGTGCATGCCCTACCATGACTTTGTTGCAGGGCAGCAGCAGCTTTAGTTTCTGTTTCTCTTCACCATGTCCTGAGGTTTCTGGCTGGTTTACCACTCTCAGGTAAGGAACAAACCTCGGCGTGGGAGGAAAGATGAATCCCGTTCTGTCATCAGGTTCTCAATGCAGGGTCTGTTAGTACCTCATCCAAGGAGCAGGACGGAACTGGAGTTCTCTTCTGAATGTAAAAACTAGCTTTTTGGCCTAGACCCAAGGACCATGAAGGAGCGTTGCCAGAATTACTTGGTTTCAGAACCTAGGACTGTTCACACCTGCAAGTGAATGGAGAAGGGCCTGCCGGATGGCGCATCTAGCAGTTAATGCCTAACACCTACCTGCTTCATTCTTCACCCTTTTAACTGGGAGTGAATGGGGAAAAAGCTCTCATTGCCACCACCCAAAGTTAGGCAGAAGAAAGCCTCCCCGGGGAATCCTCCCTCCAGTGAAAGGGAGCCCCCAAATCTAGGGCATCAAAGCATCAAAAAGCAGTGGGATGTGTGTAGCAATCTGTAACTGAAAAATAACAACCTATGAATGCAAAAGAAAGGAAGACCAGACATCCTGACTCCCTCCTCGTCCTCAGTGTTTTATTCTTTCCCCATTCGTGTTACAGGTTTGTGGCCCCACAAGTAGGTGCTCGATGAAGAAGGAGATGTGGACGGGTGAACAACCTCTCGCTTAGTCAGCGACGTCAGGGAGACTGGAGGGTCCTTGGTTTCTCCACATTCTCATGTCATTTCACCAGAGACGAATGGGGCTGCAACTGTGCCCATGGCAGGGCAACGAAACCGCGCCCCTGGCATGTCGCCCCACCCCCGTGCGTCACCCCGCCATGCCTCCCTGCACCCGGAATCGCTCCATTTTGGAACGAAACATGCGACAGGGAGGGCGGGCGGGCAGGCCAAAATGCACGCCGGTTCCTCCGCGTGATACCGCCTTGCTGCTGCCATTGCCTCCCCGCTGCCGTCGCCCATGGCTCGTGCCACCCCGGGCTACAGGTCAGCTATGCCTCTGCATTTCACATAGTCCTTTGGCTCATCTTTGCAGCATTATTGATCAACTCCATCATAAACTATAGCAACATGTTCTGCAAGATATACTGCAGGACGAAGACTACAAGAGGGAAGAAAGTGGCACCCATTGATTTCCTTGTAGATATGAGGGATATTTCATCATACAAACATTATCCCTGCAATAGAAGGGACTAAAACATTCAGCCCTGATATCAGCCCTGACATCATGTCCTATATCTGGAGTGATAGGCCCCATTTCACAGCTCATGCACAGGATTATGGGTCATTGGGGAGGGTGTGCGCCTGCACTTGGAAGAAGCCGCTCTGCAATGCTCAGCTCTGCTTCATTTCTGCTCATCAATGAGTCAGAGTTCTAATGTCTGGTATATCTTCATGTCCAATAGATGCCAATCTCATTTGTCAAAAGCATGATTGGATTCACTCTGCTCTCTGAGCAGCTCTTTGTCTTTGGCAGGCAGTGAAATCCCAAACGTGTCAGGAAGCCTTCCATCTCCAGATGCAACCCAAAAATTGAAAAGGGAGCACAGAGCCATCAAGTATTTCAACTGTCTGAGAAAGGCTGTGATGTAGTTCAAGCTTAAGGCAACTGGCCAGGTATTGGAGGTCTGTTTGATATGCACAAAGTGAACATCACTCACACAGGGGAGACCACAGATATTCAGGGTAAAACACAGATTCAAACTGAAGCTCCCAAACCAAGGCAGTTATCGTCTTTTTTTAAAGTGTGCGTGTAAGTGGGTGGGTGGGTGAGTTCTGATGGGCTCAGAGGGTCATGCCCACCTCTTCCAAGTACAGAATGTTAGGCTCACTGTTTCAAGAAGCCTCCAAGCTCCTGATTAGCTCGACCTGGTTACCAAATCCTTGCGTGAGAGGAGACAAACGAATGCAGATTGGGGAGGTGGCAGATGACTAGAGCACAGGAAGAGTGTTCCTTGCAGCATCTGCTGGAACGATGATAAGGATGTGGCAATTCCAGGTCTCAAGTTGAAGGAGGTACGTTGGGGGGTGGTGGTCAGGGTCCAAGCAGGACATTAACGGGCATCACCATCCTACCTGGTGCTTAGTGCTGACGTGGGGGTGCCTAGCAGCCCCCCCCCACATAGGTGCTAAGGCCACAGGGCTGGCACTGCTGAAGCTGGCCGAAGCCAAAGCCGGCCGGCATAAGGGAGGCGCGCTGACAGTGCGCCCTGGGGATTGGAGGTAGGTAGGTGGGGCAGGACATGGGCGGGTCTCAGATTCGGCCGTAAGGCCAAATACTAGACCCGTTCAAGAGGCCGCGTGGCCCAGATTCAGGCCGTGCAGTCTCCTCGGATTTGTGCCTGCTCTTTAGTGGGCACAGATCTGAGGAGCACTTGGGGAGGCTGGAGCCTCCCCTACGGTAAGGGAACAAATGTTCCCTTGCCGCAGGGAGGCTCCAGCCTCCCCAACCCAGTGTTGGATATGGCGCTGGCCAGCCGGCATTGCCATTCTGGCGCTGGGTTGGATTGCGCCCTAACAGTGCAATCCTTAATTTGCGCTGGATTGGCAAGACTGGCAGGCTTGTGCTAAATCCAGTGCACCTTAGGTACACTGGGGAGCCTCCCCGGGGCAAGGGCACATTTGTTCCCCTTGCCCCAGGGGAGGCTCCAACAGCCCCATGGGGTTCCTCAGATCTGTGCCTGCTATTTAGGCAGGCACAGGAAGCCGCGTGGCCCAATCAGGGCGGGGCGGCCTCCTGACAGGGCCTTGAATGCGGCCTAATGGCTGCACCCTGACCTCTCCCTCTCCCATGGCCCCCACCCCCACCCAGTTCCTTCCACTCACCCACCCTCCCTCCTCCCTCCTTGTAGCATTTGTCTGAGAGCTCTAGTGCCTATGCGGGGGTGGTCCTGAGTCGGCACTAGTGACGTAGCACTGACACAACAACATTATGTCGGTGCTGCGTGGGTGCATGGATTATGCCCTTAACAACAACAACAACAACAACAACAACACATGTATTTATATACCGCCTTTCTTAAGATCACTAGATTTCTCTAATGACTGTAACTCAAGGCGGTTTCATAGGCAGACTTTTATTCACAAACCCAAAGGTTTTTACAATTTACAGAAACGTTCTATCTTTCAAGAACAACACTCATACAGATGGATCTTTCTGGATTTATCCTTCTTTCTTAGCCACCGTCTGTCTTCTGCTGGCTGATAAGAGGCTTCCCTGCTCCCCCAAAGACACAGCTGACCAGCACTCTCCTCCTCCCACGAGGCAGCTGGAACTCAGCTTTTAATCAGCCGCAGTTGCAAGGTCTGCCGCTCACAGAGACTTCCGGTAGTCTCGAGCTCACGACCTTCAGATCTTCAGCTGTTATCTTCGGGCAAACGGAGGCATTAACCCTCTCGGCTAAATCTTCTAATGTGAGGGCAAAATGATCTACTGTTCATGCTATGCTTATTGGTCCAGAGCAAACAGTAGCAGGACATCAAGCTGCAGTCACCTCTGGAAAATTCTGTTCTCCATGTGGCTGTTCATGGTGGGGAGGGAGAAAAAGGGAAAATGACTTTTTCACCATGCCTTGGCTTCATGCTCTTCCAGCATTAATCATGAGTCCATGAGTGCCTAGTGCCTCAGCAAGAATAGGGGAGTTCTGCTACACTTGTTAAGCAGGAACAATTGCCATGGGACCTGTCCTCAGGTGACTTCAACGCCCCAGTTCCCGCCAGAACAAAGACAATGTGGAGAGTGGGAGAGAACAGGTTTCTTGACAACTAGGTGCTTTGGGTAATACTTCTAAGTCTGGAATGAGGAAGCAGATGGCCCATGGGAATGGAAAAACACAGGCTGCTGCTCTTTGAGAAAGGGATACTTCAGATCTGCCTTCAAAACAGAAGCTATCAGCCCTCCTCCATTGAGAGTGGGTGCCTTTGCATTTCTCCAGGTAGAACTCTTTCATTGTTGCTGGTTAGCTGGAGTGTAAGATGCTCCAACTGTGAACAGGCATGTGGTGTTTCAGCTTTAGAGCAGGGACTTTCAACCTTTTTCATCTCACAGCACACTAACAAGGTGCCGAGGTAACATTGCTGAGGTATACATTTTTCTGTGACAATTGACAAGGTGCACTGCATTGCAGGTGGGGGAACATACACCCCCCCCCCAATGGCCCTACTAATAAATTACCCTCTCTTAAATTCCTGCCACACACCTGTGGACTATTTGCAGCACATCAATGTTCCAGCAGTTTGTAGGACAGACCACATATTTCCACACATCACAGCTCAGATCTAGAAAACTTTGGGACACTGCAGGAACCAACAATTTCTGTCTCCTTGTGCTCCCCAAACATTTGAGGCAAGATGTTTCTCACCACTGCAGAAGGCAGCATGTGAGTTTTATTGCATTCCTCCTTGATAGGCTCTTCTTTCTGGCTGATGTGCACACAGTTTTTAGTGGGTACCAGAAGCATCTGCAGGTAAAAAGGATCACCACCTTCTGCACAGAGAAGCTGACAAACCAAAGCTATTGGTGCTGAAAGAAGAGTTCTTGCTCAGTGGGTGGACCGAGGCTTTCAGGATGATGTTGTTACACAACCAGATGGAACAGCGATGCTGAAAAGAATTTGACTGGCAACTAAGTGCATGAACAGACACGAGGAATGCCATCAGCATGGATCTATTGGGAGAGAGATTGGCACTGCCTGTAAGGAAGTCGTCTTTCGTGGCTGATTATGAAACTCTATTCACTTGGCAATCTCCAGCAAATCTGAAAGTGTCTCACAAGGTGTTAGATACATATCTCTATCTGGCAGATACAACCATTTGGAAATACTGTTTGCAAGGTGACTTTGTCCCACTTGGTTCATTGTCTTGCATTTTCCAAGGGGGGGGGGCAATCCATAAGAACATAAGAAGAGCCTTGATGGATCAGGCCAAAGGCCCATCTAGTCCAGCTTCCTGTATCTCACAGTGGCCCACCAGATGACTCAGGAAGCATACGAGACAACAAGATGCCTGCATCCTGTTGCCGCTTCCCTGCATCTGGCATTCTGAAGATTGACTATAGAAGGTGAACGGATTAATGGAAGGTGATAGGATTAATGCCACTTTCCCTCCCAGCACTGTACTCCTGATACCCATCTGGCTGCTACTTAGCATAAAAGAAACAAGCATATAAGTATTAAGTACATGCTTAACCTGATGCAACATACATTCTGACCTTTATCAGCTGACACACCAAGTTGGAGCCCAGCAGCTCTAGTGTGCCTCCCAAACACCCCAATCCCTCAGAGATAACCCCACCAGAAAGCAGTCACCTCAGACAGTGGATTTGGATTCTGTTTTAAAATGACGGGTGGGAGATTAGTCCAAGTTGACACAAATCAATTTACCACCACCAAGCCCTGGTGCTCTGAACAACCTTGACATTTGCCTTGCCCAAACCACATTGAAATTAATGACAACTGTGCAAAAGGGCCTGTGCCATTTGGGTTCTCCACCTTAGCCTAGCCCAGCCCTAAAACCTCTTCCTAATTCCTACAGTGCTGGGCCTTTAGTGATGCCTGCTCTGGACAATAGCTTCCAGCTCAAAAGGTTGCTGTTCTCATTAACTCTTTTTTCTAGGTTCTGTAAATATTGGCAAGAGTACCTTTGTAAATACGTCTTCCTGTCTGAACTTGTGATCTACAAGTTTGCTTAATAGGCAGTGAAAAGTCGCAGTACGACAAATGAGTCTGGCAAGCTAATCTGGCAGGCTAGATGAGGAAAGAAGAGTGGCCACCAGCTTTCAGGTGGGCACTATTTAATCTTTGCCCCACATATCTGTGACCAGACTTGTCAAATAGAGTTGGGGAGAGCTATTTAATTCCCTTGCTGTCTTCCTTAGGAGCTTCCAGGAGCCATTGGCTGGCAACCATCAAAACCAGGATGGTTAGATATTGGATTTAGTCATATGATGTCAAACATAAGACCTGCTGGCCACATATGGCCCTGTGAAGCTTTTCATCCAGCCCTCATGATAATCAGACTCTCCCAGCACCACCACCTGGTGCTGAGCTGCAAAGTGATCCCTCAGAAAAAAGGGCAGCACTGGGAGAGCCCAGTGGGTCACCCTTTCAGTGGGCTCACCCATTATCAAGTGGGCCACCCTTTCAACAGTGCCATTTCTGCCAAGGCACTGCGAGGGTGAGATGGAGGGAGGCCTCAGAAGGCAAGGAATGGTATGGGGGGGGAAAGAGGGTTGAGAGAGGGAGAAGGGAGACATTGCTGAGGCACTGGAAGAGCCTAATTATAATGCAGATTGCCCTTTTAGCAGTACTGCGTGTCTTCTAAGCCTTTGCAGAGCACCTCTCAGCTCCTGTGACACCTCAGCAGAAGTGGTGCTGCTGAAAGGGTGGCCCATGGGATAACTGGGCAATCCCATTTCTTGAACATATGACCAAGATTTGTATAATTTCTCTTCTCTCATTGGCAGCTAATGAGTTCCCAAGTAAGAGAAAATGCCTATTTCTGGTCATACGTTGCTTATTGATGTCAGTTCCTGCATTTAATGACTTCCCTTTTGACCCTCAGCAGGTGCCATGAATGGTCGACACCCCTGAGTTAGTAAACTTTTTTGCTTTTCTAAATTGGTACTACCATTACTGAAAGACTCTTTCGGCAATTCCAGTGATAGCTGTGAAGTATTTGCATGTTGAATGGTATGTCCAAACATTCCTATGCTGAGTTTTTTTACCCAGCGGATAGTTAATCTGTGGAACTCTTTGCCACAGGAGGTGGTGATGACATCTGGCCTAGATGCCTTTAAGAGGGGATTGGACAGATTTCTGAAAGAAAAGTCCATCGTGGGCTATAGGCCTTGATGGATTGTGCAACCTCCTTACATTAGTAGTAGGCTACTTCAGAGTACTGGGTGCAAGGGAGTGGCAACAGGATGCAAGCATCTTGTTGTCTCGTGCCTCCCTGGGGCACCTGGTGGGCAGCTGTGGGATATAGGAAGCTGGCCTAGATGGGCCTTTGGCCTGATCCAGCAGGGCTCTTCTTATGTCCTTATGTTCTTATGGTTTTGCTGCTGTGGAAGCATACTAACCTCAGTCGACTGACACTGAGCCTTCTCTCTTGGGGAAAACCGACTGCACAGATTGGTTGTGGACTGCTTGTGAAATCATTTACTCCTTCCTGGGAACAATTTTTCATCTCTTTAAAAATAAGGTGCTAAACAAGCACCACATCTGGTGGGAGGTTTTATTTTTACAAGTTGGGCCTCGTAATGCCTTATACAGCAGTAAAGACGTAACTTCCGGTTTCGCCAAAGAACCTTGAACAGACATTCTGAAACCTGCCAAGACCACAGGTGGATGCGCACAGCCTTGGCGGGCCTCAGAAGATCCTCCAGAGGCAACCAGAGCGCAGTGCAGGTCACCCTTGGAGGTTTCAGGTTGAGCCAAATTTGGCTCAGTGCAGATCCGGGGGACTCGCGTTGAGCCAAATGTGCGGATATAAAATCTACCGATACTTAGGCTCAACCTCTATTTTATTTTTTGTTTTGATTTTATTCTAATTTGGGTCACTAATTGTAGCCTTTAGTATATTCAGTCTCTATGTTGCTCATGGCATATACTTATACACATACAGCCATAAATCGAATAGCCAAACATTCACATAAAATTCTAGTCATTTGCTTGCAAGATGTAATGCCCTACCCACGGCAGTGATGCAAGGTAGATTCAACGGTACACCCCTAAATGACAGACTTTGCTCCTGTCATTTGGGGGAGGTTGAATCAATTGTACACTTGTTTTTTCATTGTCCGTTGCACTCTTCGGTGCGGAAGAAATTCCTAGCCCCAATTCTATCTACTATGGCACATACTTCGGAAAATGAGATGTTGAGCAATCTACTCTCAATGACAGTTCCAATTTTAATTAGACAGATAGCCTGCTTTGTATACCTTATAGTGAAGTCCAACATAGCTAGAAGAGCTAATGACTAGAATTTTATGTGAATGTTTGGCTATTCGATTTATGGCTGTATGTGTATAAGTATATGCCAATAAAGATTGTTATTATTATTATTATTATTATTATTATTATTATTATTATGTTGCTCATGTTGGTTTTTCACTGATCTGTGACCGTAATAAAGATTGGATTGACTGAAGCATCACATCAGATAAATGTGCAAGTGTTGGTTTAAGAACAAAAAAAATGGCCAACCTATGATGCAAAACAGACTGTGCAATCCTATGCATGTCTACTCAGTCTCATTGTGTTCAATGGGGCTTACTCCCAGGAAAGGATGTATAGGGTTGCGGCCTGAATTAAGTCCTCTGAGACATGTCTGCCAAAAGCATTATATTAGGAAGGCTGGTGAAGTGGACACTGAGATAAGACTTCTTTTAAAGGTATGCTGGATGTACCCTGTGAAAGTTCTTGCCTTATTGTTTCTGATTTCTGGAGGAGACCACACTGCAGCCCCATCACAACAGAATGCAGATGGCCTCTGATGTACCACAGGTCACATTGGATTGCAACAAGAGCATGACAGGGCTGCAGATCACTGGCACAAAGGGTTAGTGCGCACGCACAATTCCCTGTTCATTATGTTCTCCCAAGATGGTCTATATTTGTCTAAGCAAATGGATCTAAGCAGTGGATGCGAAGTTGCTGGCTCTGTTCAGGAATTATTCAAGGCTTCTCTGAGCAGTGATGTTCCTATGGGTAGAATGTTAAGTTCTGCAGGAGCTTGAGTTCCTGGGTAACGTGGGCCTTCCTCTTCACCTTCAGAGCCATTCTCAGCTCAGTGAGCAAAGCCCCCAAGCCGGATCTCCAAGCCACGAATGGCTCTGGAGGTGAGGGGGAGAGGCTGTGTTACACAGGCTCCTGCAAAACTTAGCATTCCCCCCATAGGAACACCACTGTCTCTGGGGCCCTGAGTTGCTTTCAATCCCCTAGGCGGTGACGAAAATGAGTGTGCCCCATAATTCCCTACAGGGCCTTCATTTTGATTGAGCCTCAAAATCAGTCCTGGCTTCAGCACCTGCCCGGCTTTGCTAGTTGCTAGGGCTGCCCTTGCACACCTAGCACCACACGGGGTGTGGCTGTGCTTATTTTGTAATCAGAACTATGATCACAGAAGGAATTGTGAAGCCGCCTCCAATGGGCACAAGAAAAACAAAACAGCCGACAAAGACTGCTTGTCAGTTATGTGCCTTGTCCCTGGGAAAGTACTACACAAGTGCTGGAACCAATTTTCTCGGCAAACAAAAAGACAACAGGGCATTCTGAGTACCTTGACTGACCCAATATTTGAGGAGAAATAGTATGATCGGCAATGGAGAAAGGAGAATGGCGGTGACCCTGAGACGAGCCCAGCGGCCTGAGGGCTGGAGCAGCAAAGGGGGATAGAAGCTCAAATCCCACTGCTGGTATAAGCATGCCCTCCTGATCCAGTTACAGCCATGCTTTGCACTTCCACATGGTTAGGGACCAGAGCATGGACAAAAGTTTAAAAAAAAAAAAAGGATGAATGTCAAAGCATAGCCTTATTTAGCTTGCAAATGTATTTTGGCTGGAGAAATAACTGTATAACATGCAAATGCCTATGAAATCTAAATAAACAAAACTAAGCATATGGACACAGTGGAAGGCTGGATGAAGGACAAAAGAGGAAAACATATGGGTGGAATCTGAAATGTGGTTATAACTGGAAAAGGCAGAAAGAGTACCATGACAAAGGTCAAGTGGATGAACGTTCAAGGTTTTGCTGTGTAGTTGATGTGAGTCAAGGTAGATGGCATGCAATTTTGTGTTTTGAAAAAACACCAGTGTTAAATAGAAAAAAAAGGCAAAAAGACCAGGACAAATGGAATAAACCCAGTTCATGGGACTAGAATTCAGTCTCCCTGCTTTGTAACCAAACATTTCCAGATATTGCCTTTGTAGGAGGGAATATACCCATATTTCCCCAAGTATAAGGCGCACCAAAGTATAAGACGCACCTTAATTTTGGGGCCAGAAATTTGAGAAATTTCTGCCCGGCACACCCCTTGAATAAGACGCACCCAATTTTTAGCCCCTGGTTTTTTGGGAAAAAGGTGCGTCTTATACTTGGGGAAATACGGTATACTATGAAGTCCATGAGGCTTGGCCTGTGACCTATAACTTTCTTTGGATGCATGTAGGACAGTGATGTCATGCAGGGGGAATGCACCGGAACGGCCGTTCCTGAACTTGATCTGGCCTAGCTCTGCCCATTCGCTGCCATTCGTTGCCGGCTCCGTGATGGACGCGGCGCTGCGAGGGGCTCTTGGCCTCGGAGGGGGCGCCTGCTCGCCAGGGGGATGGGTAGGGGGCGCGCCGGGTGCCTGAGCGAACAGCAGTGGGGCGCATCCACCGAGGGCAGCCTGCGCGGCGGGCGGGAAGGCAGCGGAACCAAATAAAAGGGATGGGCTGCCAATCAAAGTTGAGTCCTGGTCAGCGTTCTGGTTCTTCAATCATGTAGATACCACCACTGATGTAGGACCATTTTTAAGGTGATGTAGCATGAAAGACATCAGAGCCAAGAGCCACTGCTCTATAGTAGCTTGCAGGGAGCTGGCGGGGGGGGGGTATGTATGATGCATGACTGTGGTCCCAAATACATTCTTAAATACAAATCATGCATAGTATTTTCCCAACAGCATTCTTTCCAAGGAAGGCATTGCTTAATATATTTTAGTCTTGCATTCTCATGTCTCATTTTTCTATTACCGGCTTTTCACATATTAGAAAAAAAATAAAAAAAAAAATAAAGAAAAAAATTAGAGAAAAAAATATTAGAGAAAAAAATAAAAAAAGAATTCCTTTTATAGTCTAATCTCCTCCAAGGGCTGAATTGCACCAGTGTTTCTGAAATGTTGTGAAGCTGCCCCCTGCAATTTACTGCCCAGTCCTATCCCCCATCATTGGCACCGATGCAGCCGTGCTGATGGTGCATGTGCTACATCCAATGGTGGCGGGGGAGGGAGGGGGAAGCATCAGACAATCAGCAGAAGGTAAGTAAAAATATTTTATTAAATAACAATTTTTATTTGTCCCCTGGTTGGCTGCCTGATAGACCATGGTTCTCCTCAGAGAGAAAAGGGATGGAGCATCTTGATGAAGAGGGGATAAGATTGGTGTAGTGCTGGTGCAGCCAAGATCCACCCCTCCAAGATCCACCCTCTCTGCCCCTGCCCTCCCCCATCATCACCCTTGATGCACATCTAATCTGCCTTGTCAGTTTAGCAATCCACCAAAAATTGGGTTGTGACCAACTGGTGGGCCATGGACCCACACAGTGCAATCCTTTTGTGCCCCTTGTGTCAACGCTACATCATAGCGCCAATAGACACCCCCACATCGGTGCTCAAGCAACAGGACTGGCGCTGCAGGCAGGCAGTCCTGTTGCACCCGCGCTGAGCCTGTCTTGCATCAGCTGAAGCCAGCCGGCGTGAGGGAGGCTCCGCGCAGAGAAGGAAGCTTGATTGGTGGTGGGAGGGAGCTTGTGGGTGGAGAGAAGGCGGGGAGAGGGCGGTCTTGGGAGGTGGCCATGGCTGCTTGATGAGCCTGTTTGGGAGGCCGCGCGACCCAAATTTGAGCCGTGCGGTCTCCTCGGATCTGCGCCTGCTGTTTAGCAGGCACAGATCCAAAGAGCCCATAGGGGAGGCTGGAGCCCTCCCTACGGTAAGAAAGCACATGCTCCCTTGCCGCAGGGAGGCTCCAGTCTCTCCTAAGCAGCATCAGATATGGCGCTGGCCCATCGGCCTCACCAGTCTGGTACTGTTTAGGATTGCACCCACAGTTTGGGAACCACTGCCCTGGGCATAGTCCAGTGGTCTACTATCCCCTTGCCAACTTTCATCAATTTCTATGGGGCTTGTGGAAGAGAACATCCTGGTGGACATCCCTCTTGAGAGTCAGCAGGGTGCTTCTTCAGTCCTCCGGCTAACCTTCCCCTTTTTTGTTCAGCCTTACTGCCATTTCATTTCAGCAAAAGTCATCTACCACTTTCATTACAACAAGATAGTAACAACTCTTCCCTCTCTACTCACAATTTTCTTTGGATGCAATTTTCTGTGTCCTTTTGGTTACTTATCCAAAATTAGCCAGATCTGTCAGGGTTGAAGCGATGCCTATATTGTAGACATACACCAAGGGACAGTGATGTTTTTCATTTCCTATCTGCTGTCTAATAATTAGCAATATTGTACTTTATGCACCTATTAATATAAGGGAACATTTTCTCAAGAAGCAAAACTGAGGGAGGTTGCAGAATATAGCAGTTGTTGAAAAAATTAAAAGCTCAATAAGGCAAGAGTGCCACCTGCTGAAAGTGAGAGCACTGAAGAACTCACACAAGCAGCTCCATGAAGATTTGTGATGGAGAGGAGCGTACTACACAAAATGCTTGTTGTTGTTGTTGTTGTTCAGTCGCTAAGTCATGTCCGACTCTTCGACACAAATGCTTACGCTGCAATAAATGTCTTTAAGGTGTCCCAGGATTCTTTGTCACTTCTGAATACGGTTTAAGGAAGCCTACTGTTCATTATTAATTACAAGCTATTAAGATCAACTGGATAAAGGTTGCCTATTTTTAGCATTGTCATTTGCATAGAACCATTGATTTTTACATTTAAATAAACTCAGGATGCAACTGCAATGGAAAAAAAGTTAAAATTGAATTGGATGTTGATGATGTAAGATTGTCTCTAACGCATTCATTAAGCTGAAACCAGAACTTTGTAGATCTTTGACACTACTGGTAGTATATCAATTTAACACCTCCTGGTGTTATGTCTGATTGAATGTAAGAAAACAAAATTAGTAAAGCTCTGGGGTTTCTTTTTAGAAAGACTCTTGCAGCTGATGAAGTTAACATCAGCTAGATGAAGCTAGATGAAGACAACTAGATGAAGTTTAATAGGCCCATGATTGGAAAAACAACAACCAAGGATGCTTTTGAAAGATTGTCATCGTTGTATGTTTCTTGCATAGGAAGGTGGCAATTCAGAAAGTGAATATTCTATCATTATACTAGGGTCTGATATGATAACATCCCGGTGTATTGGAAAAGGCAGGAGCTACCCCAAGGAGTAAGGGAATGGTATCAGCAATGGCCCCTTGTCCAGGGATTATGGGGTTAATCCCAGAACTCAAGCCTCGGGAGCACAGCTGAGGAGGCTGAGGAGGCTCCAGCTATGAAGGGAGGCCAGCACAGGTGCAGATGGGCGTGGCTGATGGTAAAGCCTGCCTAGCAACAGACACCGATGGGCTGGCCTCAGTATAAAGCTGGAGGCAGGACTGGAGAAGGAGAGCTGGATAGGTACTGGATGATGGTACCTGGATAAGTACTGGAGGATGGTACCTGGGAAGGTGCTGGATGAGGTGAGGGAGAGGAGTGATTTACACGGCAAGGTAAGGCTCCTTGCAAAACTTAGCACTCTGCCCCTTATGTAGGGATGCTATTGCAACTCAAACCTTCCAAAATCCCCCCCCCCACGATGCAGCTGCATCAATGGCACATGAACTGCAATTGTGGGAGGGGGCAGTCGAAAAGTTCTCTTCAGGATAAGTCTCCACTGTTGCCATGGGACTCTTCGGATCTACTCCTGTTTAGCAGATCTCAGTTGGAGGAATGTAACAGCTGTGGACAGGTAGATAGGAAGATGGAAGGAGTTAGGATGGTGCACATGAGTTCAGTTGATCCCACCCCCAATCTGCCTCCTTCCTTGCCTTCTGCCCTGCCTGGGAACACTCTCATTCCTCCCCCTCTTGTTCCACCCCTTCCAGGTGGGCAGTGGGCGTGAACAAAATGGTTACCAGTGGTGTGCTGTGTAAGCAATTAGAAATCATTTTATGACAGCAGAACTCTGTTCCGCTGTTGTAAATCCCTGTGTAACAGTGCAATCTTATGCATGTCTACTCAGAAATAAGCTCCACTGAGTGCAATGGGACATACTCCTAAGTGAGTATACGATTGCCGCCTACAAAGTAGAAGGTGGAAGAGTTTCTAACGCAATTAGTTTAAAGGGAAGCTGAAGCAGAGGTACTGAATGAAGTAGAGTTGAATAAAGAACTACACAAGCATAGGCAGAAACCTCCAAATAAGTAGGATCTCTGAGTCTAGCAGGTCAGAACAGAAGAGAAAAATGAGTATTTAACTGTTGCATTCTGAAATTAAATGGAAAGCCAGCAATGTCTCTGCAAGCTCTGATTTGTATAGTTAAAGCATCACTGCAAAGCTTGAAAAGCAAAGGTGGCAGAGGGCGACCCTGGCCGACAAATCTTGATTTTAGAAGGTAATCAAAAGTCTTACTGTAGGAGATGTGTGCTTTAATGTAATCCACTTCCTAAATATAGATACTATGCCAAATGCTTTCAGTGCCTCACTTGAAAAAGCCCATTCTATGCAATCAAACACCTTCTTCATGTCAATGAACTGAAAGTCTGCGGGAAGTCCTCACTATTATTTTGCTAACATTCCATTGCATCTGTCTGCCAGATGCGGAAATTGTGATTGATGGGTATATAGGAATCTGCAGTATAATTAAGATGACCTGTCAGTATTGCTGCAAGGATTTTGTAAATCATATTTAGAAGTGAAAAGGATCTATAAAATTTGGGCCTTTCAGGGTTCTTCCCTGGTTTATATATCATAAAGACATAAGCTTGCATCCAAGTTTTGGTAACAGTGCTAGAAATAAGAATGTTAAAATAAAAACTTTTTTTAAAAAACCAAACAAAAAACCAAACTTTTAAAACGTATGTTTTAAAACATATAAAAACAAAAATAAAAAATATTAAAACAAAAATTCAGGTGGTTATGAATTTAAAAAATTCACTTAAAATATCATCTGAATCTGGTGGGTTTTTTCCTTCATTTTTTAAACCATGCTTTCCATTTTCCAAATAGTTATAGGAGAATCATTGATGGCCCTAGATAATTTTGGAATGGGTATTCTAGCCAAAACATTCCTTCTGGAGACTTCTGGGATTTTCTGATTTATAGAAGTTACCAAAGAAACAAGACAATCCATAAAGAGTTGATCAGAATGGACTCAAGAGGGGGAAGGAATAGGGTGGGGAGGGGGAGGAATGAGGTGGAGACCAGGGCAGGGTCTGTATTGTGTGTGTGTGTGTGTGTGTGTGTGTGTGTGTGTGTGAGATGATTATGATGATGATGGGAAGGGGGGAGTATAGGTGATGGCGCCACTGATCCCTTACCCCCCTTTCCTGGCTTCAATCCATCTGGTCAGATTGAGCCCCTGGGTTGCCCGTTGCTTCTCTAACCTATACAGATGCTGTATTTGCACAACTAGAAAGGAGTGGGGTAAGGGAAGCAGGAATGCAAGCTGGAGGAGAGAATTAATGGTAGCATAGTATGTGCGTTGTTCATTATCTTAGAAAATTGCAATAGACAATTTTAATTGTTGTCCTTGTTGACTAGGCAAGCAGGAGCGGGGAACAATCTCAAGTCTCTGGAGCAAAAGGACAGTGCTGTTTTTTCTTTTCCTACATACAATAAATTAATAGACTTTGTTTTTGCAAGAAACTCTATAATTAGCCCACAGGGACAAGCTTTAAGCAAACATGTACACTGCAACAAAATAGGTATTGATTATTGCAGTGTGTATATATTATTATTATTATTATTATTATTATTATTATTATATGAGTGTTGCACAGACAAAGATGGCTGTGAGGCAGGAGCCACACCCATTGATTTCAAAAGGTGTAAACATACTTAAATCTATATTGGCTAGATATTTGTATCATATGATAAATGAGGTAGCAGCAAACTTGCAAGTTCAGGAGCACATTGTGGCACTTCCAATAGCCAGGCCCCACTTATACAATTCTAAAAAAGATCAACTTTAAAGGTCTTTGAGGGTTCAATCCTGAACCTGCTATTGCCAGCAGTGTGCTCATATTGCTGGCCTCCGCCACCGAATCCTAACCCCGCACCTGAGCTGGGCAGCCCAACGTGGGTTTCCTCAGCTCTGTGCCTGCTCAAACTCAGGCACAGAGCCAAGGAGACCCATTGATACTGCAGTGGTGTTACCTGAAGTAAGGAAGCAAATGCTCCCTTACCCCGGTGGTAGCCTCAGCTGCTGCAGGATGCAGCGGTTGCCATTTTGACGTCGCTGGAGCCCTGGGTGCCATCGGCTTCCGGATTTGGCTATGAATAGAATGTTTTCCTCTCCTTACACTTATTCCTATTTTGACACTTATTGCACTTTATGTAAAGATATAGAGCATTTCATCCCAAATGTCTGGAGCAGATTGCAAGAACGTCAATCAAATGTACTAAACTTGAAAAAAAAAAATGGAATTAAAAACTCAGATGAATATAAAAGTAACATTAGATTGCCTCTCTCTGCATATTTACTCCAAAGTAAGCTGCTGTGTTAGTAAGACTACTCCCAGGTAGATTTGCATAGGATTGGGCTCTTAATGTAACATGAGCTACATACTGTTTCATTTGAACAAAATTGTTCAAATTTTGTTACACAGTATTACTTAGCAGAAAGCGGCAATGGGGAAGCTACCTTTTTCTTGGGCCTTGTGTGGTGACTAGTAGTGTCACCTCACTGAGTGCACAGACATGGAAGTAATTGGTGAATATGTTTTCACATCACTGCCAATTATTTCTGGCTTAGCCAGAAATAATGGTGGTGATGTGATGATGACTTCCGGTTTATGAGCTGCTGCGGAACTAGGACACCAATGTGCCGCCATTGTGACACCAGTGTCGGCTCCTTTCCTGAGAATGCAGCAATAAGTTGGGTTATTTCTCAGCCATTTTCCCATAGCAAAGTGAATCAGAAAGAAAAAAGCCTATTGACAACCACGACACAAGCAAAACAGCCACACAGCCCATCCCCTTTCCAGCATCCCATCTTCCCATATTTTCAATATGGCTGCTCTAGGTGCTTCATGAACCACCTGAAATTGGCTTGCAACCCACTATTGGGCTCTGACCCACAGTTTGGGAACCACTGTTCTGTGGAGGCTAATAGCAACTTCAGGTTCATGGAAATTAAACCATATCAAATCTGCCTAGATGGGGATGGAAACAATTTTTTTTTGGGGGGGGGGCTGTTGATTAGGCTTTGCTAAACTGGCATATGCCAAAACATTTGAAATGACTTATAAGGAGGCTTATGACTATGATTACAACAAAGTGTGAGAACTGGTAGCCCTTGATCACATATGGGTGAGACTCAGTAGCAAGGAAGTAGCCTGAGAGTCAAAAGCCTCTTTGCTCTGAAAATGCTTGCGTAGCCTGGTAATACTGGATGGATGGATAGACCATAGAACTATAAGAACGTGAGAGAATCTCAGCCAAGTTTCAACCTCCCATCCCATGAGAGGTCCTCAGATCATGTTGTAGCTCTAGGCCCCTTGATAAACACTGCGGTTGAGCTGATATATTTACATACATAAATGTATCATTGCTGCAAATGTCATATGCATATATTGGGGCTGCATTGTTAATGCTGAAACCCTGTATGCCGAGACTGCATGGGATACAGAGCATTTTGCAATTCTTTCTCTGCCACTTGCATCAGGACCCTTCATTTAGAGTTCTAGAAATTATTTTCCTCTCCTAATTCTTGCAGGAATTCTTTAACTAGCCACAAATAGAGTGTTCTTTTTTGCCTAGGAGAAGTAGAGAGACGAAAAAGTAAGTAGACTGTAAATAAACTGCTAGAAAGGAAGGTAAGTGTCTTACATCCCGAATGATACTTAGGACATTGTTTAGGCAATCTATACAATCACCACCAGTATTCATTCATGAGTCTCAAAGAGGGAAACGTGGGTTAGCTGAACTCTATTCAAGTCCATCACAGCTCTTGAAAGGTTTAGTACAAATCTGTGTGCATTGAGAACACAATATAAATGGAATTAATTCTAGAATTAATTGCATTGTGCATTGCACATCGCATGCATTGCGTATAATTATATATATGTATGGATAATTATATATTAAATAATTATAATTAAGCATTTTTCTAATAATTAGAATTAGCCATCATGAGCCATTAATAGAGGAGAATGTGCCTTGAACATAGAAGGTCCAAGCTTCAGGCTTTGGCATCTGAAAAAGGATAACAGCCTGACTGGGAAAGACCCCACCTGAGATTCTGGATTTCTGCTCCCAGTTAGGCGATACAGTAGTGAATTAGATGGACTAATGGCCTGCTCAGTATAAAGTACCTTCATATGATATTGTTACATCTGTCAGTATAGTAATGAAATGATTTATGATGTGTATGTCTCCATACTTGAATTCATAATCTTTTATGAGCTGATCGTATTTTGTCACTTTTAAGGTCTTAAGGTTTGTTCACATTTGTAAATTTAAAATGTGGAAATCCATGATGTTTCATTTAATTGTTTTACATGTTATCATATCATGAAATATTTCAAGTATGTTATTGTTAGGTTATTTTGTAATGGAGGGTATTCTAGAAATTTCTCAGTTCTTGGAGTACCATGCATTTAAACCATTTGATCCTGCATTTTTCACTAGCCATCTTTTACCTAGACTTTTAGCTGGAAAAAATCCACACTCTTCATTTGGAATATGATTGAATCTTTTCTAATTGAATCTTCTTTCAAATAAATTAACCTAAAGTATGGCATTTGCATCATGCAGGTCTCTACTGAGGTTGTTGATGCACCTTTGACTGGTGCTTCTTCCCATCACATTTATCCAGCGTCCAAGGTAAGATGAACAACCATTTGTATCTCATTCCTTGATGCATCATAAAATCCAGTTTGGATTTTCAGCTGATACTGAATGGAGATTATCTATTTAACTTAAAAATGCTACTCATTGATTGATTCTTCACTCTGGCCACTCTGGATCAGGCAGAAAGTAATGAGATGAAATTGGAGGAGGAGTGACGGGTTAATTATCAATCAGGAATTTTGTGTCTGTTGGATAATGGAATTGTGAACTCCCATTCACTGGGCTTTTCCATTTTACTTTTCAAGTTTTGTATTACAACTCCCATTAAATAGATATAAGTTGTATAAAGAGAAGAAAATTGGCAATAAATGTATTAAACAATAACAAATTATACTATGGTAAATATATTGAAAAGAACTTGTTTTCAATATGTTCCAATATATTCAATCCACAGTAATAAAGTCATTCAAAATACTGCAGAATAATTGTGGATTATCAAGAAGTCCCTTTCCTTCACGGTTCACATTACTGTCTTCAATAGTCATTCTTTCTCATACTACTTTTGCTTTAATCCATCCATCCATCCATCCATCCATCCATCCATCCATACATACATACATACATCCATACATCCATCCATACATACATATTTAATTATATTTAAGGGTCTATATTACCCATTAAGCATCCTCTAGCCAGCATATAAATGGGGTCTAAGTAAATTTTAAAAATGACTGAAACTTTTGGATGCTATTAAAAAGAATTGATGGTGGGTAAATTCGCTCATCATGTCTCAGGTCCCATTCCCCCCACCCCAAAAAAAAAACTCACTGATGTTGGCGTGTGAGGTTTTTTGCCATTGTTGTGCTGCTATTACTTATTTTGCAACCATCAAAATATGAACCGTAAGCTCATTATTTATCTTGTGGATTTCAGATGCCACTCATATTTAGGAGGTTAGAAGGAACTAGGAAAAATGAACATTAATGGCTGGAATGAAAACATAACAGAAATTGTCTGAGCATAGAGTAATTTTTTTCTCCCGACGGTATCATTCTAGATTGTTCTTTGTCTTTTGATGGAGGCTTTGCTTGCCACACCCAGCCATGTACTAGTGGAAGGGGGATTCTGGGTGCCCCTGGCTCTATCTCTTGTCAACGAAACACACTGCAAAATGTGGTGGCAGCATTTCTTACAACCTCACAGCTGAGTGGGAAGCCAGCACATTTCTAAAATAAAATTCTCCCCAAAGCAGTTTGCAATTAAGAACATTAAAACAATGCAAAATTAAAACAAATTTCATAGGCTAAACACAGCAGCAGGAAAAATAATTATCCTACATTTCCTTCAATAGCTCACTTATATTGATGTCAGGCACCTAAACTGATGCTTTAGTTACATGTACATATAATTTAAATTAATATTGTATATTTAAATATGCAAATATAAATACATGTATATTTTTATAAGCTGGCACTTGGGCGGCCTCCTCTCAGAATGGATGGCATCAGCCTCCGAAGCTTGGGAGAATGGGCAGGGGGCAGGGAGGAGTCAAGAAAGGGCAGCTGGACTCCTGTCAAATACGCTGAGTACACCACTGGACTGGGATTTGGGGGTGAAGACTCTTAATCATTGGGGTATAACTGAACATGGTGGTGGCGCAGCGGGTTAAGTCGCTGTTGCTGGGCTTTCCGACCAGAAGGTTGGGAGTTCAAGACTGTGCAATGGAGTGAGCTCCCATCGCTTGTCCCAGCTCCTGCCAACCTAGCAGTTCGAAAGCACCTAAAATGCAAGTAGATAAATAGGGACCACTTTGGTGGGAAGGGAATGGCGTTCTGTGCACTACGGCGTAGAGTCATGCCGGCCACATGACCATGGAAGCTTGTCCTCGGACAAAACGCTGGCTCGGACAAAATGCCGGCTTTGAAACGGAGATGAGCACCACCCCCTACAGTCGGTCATGACTAGACCATCCGGTCGTGGGGAAACCTTTACCTTTTTATAACTGAACATATGAATAGTCTCAATACAAGATAAAGGTTGGTATTGGATCCTTTCCTTTAATATCTCTCCCCCCCCCCGTCTTATTCTCAGGTATTGGATGGAAAATCACACCTCAGTGAAGGAGTTTGTGCTTCTTGGTTTCTGGAACCTCCGCGAATACTATATCGAGCTCTTCTTCTTTTTCTTCTCCGTATACGTCCTGACCATCTTGGGGAACATGCTGGTCATTGCCGTTACAGTGGCTGACCCACACCTGCACACCCCTATGTATTTCTTCCTCTGCAACTTCTCTCTGCTTGAAATGTTGCTGACTTCGACCGTGGTCCCCCGAATGCTGGTAGACCTGGCCTCGAAGCACAACGTCATCTCCTTGGCAGGCTGCCTGACCCAGTCGTACCTCTATTTCTCACTGGGTTCTGCAGAGTTCCTCCTCCTTACTGCCATGGCCCTGGACCGCTATGTGGCGATCAGCCAACCACTGCGCTACACCACTATCATGAGCAACCGCCTCTGTGTATGTCTGGTCCTGGCTTCCTGGATGACTGGATTCCTCTCTATCATTTCACCAACAGTACAGAAATCCCATTTGTACTTCTGCAGCTCCAATGTTATCAACCACTTATTCTGTGACAGTACCCCTCTGCTAAAGCTCTCCTGTTCCGACACTCGCCCCATTGAGATAACAGATTTTTTCATGTCTCTGGTGTTTGTCGTCACAACCTTGCTGCTGATTATCATCTCCTACATTTACATCATCAGTGCAGTTTTGAGAATCCCGTCTTCCTCTGGGCGCCGGAAGGCCTTTTCCACCTGCGCTTCCCACCTCACGGTGGTGGTGATTGGCTATGGCAGCAACATCTTCATCTATGTGAGGCCTGACAAGAACCACGTGACAGATGTCAACAAAACAGTGTTCCTGATCACAGCTGTCGTGACCCCTTTCCTAAACCCATTCATCTTTACCTTCAGGAATGAGACAGCCAAAGAGGCCCTCAGGAATGTTTTAAAGAAAAGTATATTTGCTCCACAGCAAAGCAGATCTCTCACTAATTTGTAAAGATTTCAGTGAAAAAGCTCTGGCAACTGGTATAAATTGCACTGATGACTTCTCTGCTTATTATTTATTTGTGTAGATGAGAAGAGTGATGACTTGTAATTCCAGTATTTACAGAGCAGAGTTTCCATTTATAATGTGTATAGATTTACAATTCCAGAAAAGTCACTAACCAACCAGATCTCCTTTTTCAGCTCAACAGCCAGATCACCAAATACACATAGCCTAATAAAATTTAAACAACAATGGGCACAATCCTAACCAACTTTCCAGCACTGACATAGCTGTGCCAATGGGGCACGTGCTGCATCCTGCAATTGGGGAGGGTAGTCATGGAGGCCTCCTTAAAGTAAGAGAATGTTTGTTCCCTTAGCTGAGACCTGCATGCCCTTACCCTGGTGCTGGAAAGTTGGTTAGGATTGTGCCCTTAAGTGTTGTAGAGGGTGTTCAAGTGTCTAGTAAGCGGCCAGCAGTAATTCTTGGTGGGAAACACTTCTTGGCTGGAGTCCAGCTGTTGGCAGCCTCTCCTATGTGGCTCTGTACCCCATTGTGGTTATTTTGGCCCTCCAGGAAACACTTGCATTGCTATGCTCAATGGTCAGATGCACATAATGCAGGACTTGGAAAGGGGAAGTTCAGACCAGAATGTCAGGGGATCCCATCAAGGGGGGGGGGGAAGGCTGTGGATACCCTCCCTTTCCCAAACACATGTACAGACCAAACTCCATTTTGGGTCTCATCCTGAGAGTTAAAGTTATTAAGAATTGGTGCCAGAAAGTCTCCTTTCCCCTCAGAGTCTTAAGAAACGCAAATCTGGTCCCTGACAAAAAGTGTATACAATGACAAGTCCTGCCTGAAATTAAATCAAGTTCTTATCTGCCCAGGAGCTAGGCTCACCTGGACAAATATTTTCAAATTCTGCTAAGAAGCCTCCCACCCTGAATCTAAAGTGACACACACCCTGCTACACCCCATTGTATTTGTACTTCTTGATGAAATTAAGTGTTTGCTCTTTTTTGCATTTGTGTAAACTTCTTGTAACATGAAATTGTGCCTTTGTAATCCCCTTTCTCCTAGGGAGAAAGGATTGATAACAACAGATTACATTGTTAAAAACCTATAAAATGCAATGCCAAATGTAAGATCTTTACACAAGCCAGTCCTTCGGGGCTGTGCTTTTTGCTGTTTGTGTCCTTTAATATATTAAAGTCCATATTTTTGAAGCTTCAATTTAACATCAAATCCAGCGCTGGTGTTCTTAATTCCATTCGCCGTCCATTTAGAGGTCCGCATTGCGGAGAGGTAATAACTACTAGATTCTTTCCTTCAGGTTGTGTGCCGAGCAGGAGCCTTCAACCAGAGGGACACCGCAAGGTCATCCATAGGGACCCGCTCTTGCAACATAAACAGCTACAGCTCTTTGCAAAGGCACCAATTTATAGGGACCCCTCAAACTTCCTCAACCATTTGCTTATCATATTTTTAAGAAATTATTAAGCCAATTTCTAAAAACAACCAACAGTTCTAAATGAGCCTTTCCACTTCTGAGAGCAGGGTGACTCTTTGCTGTTGAGTTGCCTCAAATTGAGTGATTGAATTATTCCTCTTGCTTGCCAGAGCTCATCAAGTCTCATTTGCATGAAAACCAAAATTCCAATCATATTGTCTCTCCATGCCAAGTTGTGGCAAGTGTCCTCTGTTCCTTTTTTTCTGCTTCTGAGCTGGTTCCTGGGCAAGTCCAACTGATACATTAATCCAAACTGCAAGTCCGAGTTCTCTTTTAAGTCAAAGTTAAATTTAAGGTATATACATTTTCTTTTCCAAACTTGAAAAAAGTAGTTAGCCCATGAAAAGAAAAATTAACCCCAGCTTTGGCTGAGCCATGGATTATTACTGATTGTGGGGTGCACCTGGGCATCCTAGTTTTTAAGAGGAAAGGCAGCATAGAAATCTTTTAAACAGACAATGTTCTGCACTGTGTGAGATACAGGAGTACTTTATCACCCCAGGTAGAGAATGGAAATCATAGATGCAGAAAATGCATTCATGGGAATGGCTTTTGAATGGAGAGGAAACTTCCTTGTGGATAACAAGTCATGACTTAGCTGGAGCTGAATGAGAGCCAATGGAAAGGATAGGAAGACCAGCTACATACAAGGTAAGGAACCCCAAAGTCTACTGTAAGCTTCTACTTAAGAATGGACTAACCACAGCTGGGAACATCCATGTGAGAGGCATGGCAGAGCTCACACACACATCATCTGTTTGATCCTCATTTAAACAAATGCACCCAAACAAATGCATTTTTGAGCAAAGCAGAGCACAGGTAGAAAGAGCTGGGATAAGGAACAATTAGGGTGGGTAGAAGGGATCTGTATCTGCTAACCAAGAAAACATAAGGGTGGTCTAGCTGAAAAACTAATTGAACTGTATCAGCCAACAGAACAGTATCTGAAAGAAAAACATACACAAGTGTAGTTGCCAACCATTTCCTCCCGGCAAGATTGTTGTGGCATTGCAACTCATTCAACAGAAAGACAGCCAAGTAACAGGTGCCTGTGAGAGATGGCTGCATCAGTTGGATCATTGTCTGCCATCAAGTTTTCAAAACCACAGGGGCCTGACTGGAAGGAATAGGTCAGCAACCTCACTGGGTTGGGCTAGGCTCACACTGGTCACTTCAGGCAGTTTGTAGGCTTCCCTTAGGATCTGCATGGTCTCTTTGTGGGACAGCTGCCTGTGGGGTGGGAGAAACATGGAGGAAGTGACAAGGATTCGGCCTCTAGGGCCTTTAGTGTATCTCCATAGAGATGCTATTAATATAATGGATGAGGACAAAATTATAATGGGGATGGAATCCATCAGAGCACATAGAATGGTAAAGTATCTACAGATGTCAATACATGTTAAGTGTTGGGCCATTGCGATTGCACAGAAGTGAGTTGAATGGATTGCAAGAGGGACTACTGTAGCTCCTGTGATGCAGCATTTGTGATGCTGAACAGGAAGTTCACTGAGCCCAGAAGTAGAGCTGTGGAACCAGCTCAAAGAATTTTGTCTTCATTTGGAAGAAGATGAGGTGGGAGACATGAATGATTTTTGCAGACGACAAAACACTGAGCTAAGCAGCAGATCAAAGGTCAACAGGGTTAACAACAACAGGCTACAGGTCATGATGGGTGGTGCAACCTCCTTGTTTTAGAGGGTTTTTGAGGTTATTTTAGGCTACCTCGGAGTGCCAGATGCAGAGGAGTGGCAACAAGATGCAGGTATCTAGTTGTCTTGTGTGCTCCCTGGGGCATCTGGTGGGCCACTGTGAGACACAGAAAGCAGGACTAGATAGGCCTTTGACCTGACCCAGCAAGGCTTTTCTTATGTTCTTATGACAAATATTCACAAGAGAAGTTGTTCTTAGGTGACTTGGTTTAAAAGTGCTCTTAAAAAAGAGAACCAAAATTGCACTCCATATCATTGCTGCCTTGGACAGCTCAAGTCAGTTGGGATAGTTTTCTGTTTCTAAACCCGTCAATGCAATAAATGGTGGCTATAGCTACATTTCCCACCATCCCTAGGAGGGTTTCAATAACCAGCAGATGAATGTCAGCCTTGATATCGAGTGCATCTTCCACTGTCATGTTGCTGATGTTGCCCTTGCAATTGTGTGACCAACATAGAGCACCATTGCCTTCTGTCTGGGAACAGGAAAAAATCTGGAGAGGTGGAAGTTATTTTCATAAGGTGTTTCTATTCAAAATGCAAATCCTGCTGTTACTGAAACCATATCCTGATAGGCCATATCTGCATATTCCACAGAGGGGCTAACTATGATTTTTCCAGTTTGGCAGCCCAGCAGAGCTATGTGGTCAGAGCCAGGGGGAAGGATTAGAACACAGGAACAAATTGGGGAGGTGGGACACTGGGCCCCACAGCTGCTAGAAAAGGAGCCCAGTCCAATTGAGTTGGATCCGTTAATCCAATGGCTGGGCCAGTATTCTGAAAGAACTGCTGCCATCTATGGGAAGGTTTTGTTTTGCAAGTGTTATGATCCCATGTTCCTCTCCCAGAGTTCATTTGCATCTGTCAATGAATACAGTGCTTCTGATGGAAATAAGTATCATGTCTTTCCAGGTACCTCCAGCTACTGTACATTCTCTGCCTCCACTCCTTATACAACCTGCCTTGTATTCTAGAGTCAGCAGACAATATAATTGACATCTTTCAGGGCATCAGGTGGAGAAGAATCCATTATCCAAGAAAGAACCAAATATGGCATCTCCCTTTGCCACGGTTTTCCTCATTTTCCTTGGGATCAAGTCCCCTGCAGGAATAGCTGCGAATGCATTTGTTGCAGCCACAATTCTCACCAGTTGGATGAAAGGCATCACCCCGACTGACACTGACCAAATTATACTCTTCCTGGGACTGTCCAATCTTTGCCTTCAGGGCACTGCTGCGACAGCTGGATTTTCCTTTTTCTTCTGCATGTGGCTCTTCAATGTCGGTTTCGGTTCACAAGTGTTTTGTTTCTTCCTTTTGTTTAGTACCTCCAGTAGCTTCATGTGCACAGCTCTGTTATTTGTCAACTACTCCCTGAAGATTCTGAACTGCAGCCAATGGCCTCTCCTCTTACGGCTGAAGGTGAAGTTGGGCAAGCACATGCTCTGGTTCATCATGTGCAATTTGGTGTTCACCTTTGGCTTCAGTGTGCTTGGAGCTTGCAGGAGTTCCACAGATGCGGCCTCTGACACTGCCAACCACACAGACAGCTACTCCAAGCCCCCGCTTATTTTCCACCGCAGCATCAACTTACGCTTGCTCCTCTTTCTCTTAGGATGTACTTGGCCTACTTGCGCCATATGTCTTCATGTCACACGTCTCCTTAGGAGTATTTGGAAGCACGTCCGGCATGTGAAGAAGACCATGACAGGCTCTGAAGAACCTAATCTTGATGCCTACAGGGGTGCCACCAAAACCTTGATCGTCCTCCTTATCCTCTTTGTTTGCTACTATCTGGTATGGGGTGCAATTCTGTTAGACCTCTTGCCATATTCCAGCATTGTGTTTTTAATATGCATGACATTACTCTCCATCTTGACCTCTGCCCAAGCAGTCACTGTGATACTGGGGACACCCAAACTCAAGAAAAAGGCCCTGGAAAAATTCCAAAAATTCAAGTTATCCACAGCTGAAGAAAAGGGTCAGACCAGAGGTGCCATTTCGTGTGTGACCAGAGGCGGAGGGAGGGTATAGCCCGGGGTGGCGCGAGCCATGGGCGCCGGCAGCGGTGGTAGGGCGGCGAGGTGCCATTGCGCGGACTAACCTGCAAGCTAACCCGCGTTGTTTGGCCCCCCGGTGTCCGTTTCGCTCCAAAATGGAGCTATTCTGGGCGCAGGGAGGCGTGGCTGGGGCGGGGTGATATGCTGGGGGTGCGGTTCCGTTGCCCTGCCATGGGTGCACTCGGGGCTCTGTTCGTCCCTGTGTGTGAACTTCAAAGTTCATATTTGAGGGATGCTTAAAAAAACACCCTTCTATTTGCTTTGTTGATGAACTTTAGCACAAGAATGTTAACTATCAATGGGTTAAATGTGTACCTTACTTTTATTATTAATAATGTCACATCATACAAAATGCATTATATTTAATTTTGTCTATAAACCACTTTGTGAACTTTTTGCTGTTGAAAAGACGCTTATTGATAATAATATGCCTTGAAGTTAATGGAATACATGTCGTATTTGTATGCTGAAATGTATGCATGCTTTGCCTATCATTAGTAAAAGACATCTAATTTGGAATCATTGCATTTTTTTTTCTTATTGCTGGTATTCAATAAGATTGGGCTATAAATAATTATTTAATGGTTTACAGCCCAGTCCAGAAGTGCCTGACCGCTGTGGGCACAGCAGTAGCCAAAAGGTTACCACTGCATCCAGTGGCAGTCGGGCAGCTGGGGTCTCCCTGGGAGAAGGGGGCATTCAGCCTTTTTCCATGGGGAAAGCCCGGCTGCCTGCAATGGGGCTCCTTGGCTGCCGTGTCAGGTTGCCTGGGCCGCCACCAGCGATAAAACCTGGCGGTGGATGCCACCCCCTCGCGAGGCTGCCCCACCCACCCCTCCCCACCCAGGCACTCCCTCCCTTCCTGCCCAGAATTCCTGCAACACTGGCGAGGGGTAACCTTACTGCTTGCCAGCATTGCATTACCGCCTCTGGGTAGCAAGGGGCTGGGGTTGCATGTACCTTATGGCACACTTACAACACCAGCACAAGTGGGACACTCATACCACTCATGCTGGAGGGCTCTGGATTGGGCCCTTAGTCTCCCCCCTTCATATGCAGTTTACATTAACCTGCAGCTGGATGCAGTTGCTTAAACTCACCATATAGTTTTTAACTTGCTGCATTTTCAAAAAATAATAATAATAATAATTAAGAATTTTATTATACAGACACAAAAGCACCTGTATAGTTAAGGGGAGTAAAGGTGCAATTCTATACACACCTGCCTGGGCGACAGGTTCGGGCACATGCGCTGTCGAAAACGTGCCGTAAAGGGTGTTGAGAACATGCAGGGGCCAGTGCTGCTGGCGGAGAGCCCTGGGCCGGCATAGAAGCAGCACCCACCGTTTGGGGTAAGTCCAATGCTAGGTGGTGGGGAGAAGGGGGGAGGGCATTGAAGAGGGTGGTGCAGGCCCAGGAGAGGGGCGGAAAAGGCGGAGGAGGTTGCCTGCTCCTAAAGCCCTACACAGGACTACTTGGTTCAGCCCATGCAGGATACCGCAATGCCTCTATTATGCCATGGATAACATGATTAAGGTTGGGCTGTACATCTCATTGGGCTGTACATCTCATTGAGCTCAGTGGGGCTTACTTCTGAGTAGACACAGCTGGGATTGCACTGCAAATTTCTCAGTAGTCTATCGTTACATGGAGGGTCCCATAAGAAAGTGTTGTGGTAGGCACTTATTTCTGGATGTAGGTCCCACTCCATGGGGCTTCCTTCACAGTAAGTAGTTTCTGGATGGATCTATGGTAACGGTCAGGCTGCAGGGACTGTGCTCAATTGGTATGCATTAAGTAGGTAGTCTTTCTTCTTGTACTTTTTTCTGTTTTCTATCCCCCTTCCCCTCCTCCCTCCCCTCCCAAAAATTCTGGTGATTTTTTTCAGCTGTTTTTTTCCCCAGTGGTGTGAATGTGTGTGCTGTATTGCAGTGCCCATTTGGTTCATTCTCTGTCATGCTGTGAGGTGTTGCCACAAGCGTTGATATGTGGTGTATTTGGCAGCTGTTTTGATATGAAGTATTGTATTACCCTGCAGTATACTACCGTATACTACATGCTCGTTAATAGCTCCAGAACCCATTTGCATGTTGTATGCTATAGCATGTGTGTAGCATGCATCAGGTGGCACTGGTTGCTGAGTTGTGGTTCATGTTTGTGATGTGTTGCAGCATGTGGTTTTCCGATACACATTGTGTGGGGTGTGTATTTGCAGGCCTCATTTGCGTTGTCGGAAGGGAGCTGTTCTGCCAAATTCCCTGCTGGGCTTCCCCAAGGGCCCCAATGCCCACACTAGGCTAACTAGTTTCCCCTCCAGAGCAGCCTCAGAGATAGGCAAGAGGGAGGGGGTTCAGTCACCCACTGGGCCTCCTCTCTTCCAGCAGCTTTGCTTGGGATCATTGGCTGGCCAGCCTCCTCCAGACTGCCCTCATCACCAGTTTAGCTCCAACTTACCCTAAGTCTAGCACAAACAAACCCCACCACCAAACAATAGGCAGTCAGCTTGCCTAAACCACAACTGCCTCCTTCACTTGGTGGCTCCAGGGGCGTGGCAGCCATATATCAATTCCCAATGGTTATTCCCCACAATAACCTTACCTTAGCCAGTCCTTCCTTTAGCCAGTCCAACAGTCCTTCCTTCAGTCCATCCTTCAGGCAGGCAGTCCAGCCAGCACTCCATCAGTAAGTCCACTCAGCCACCTTCCTTCCTTGTTACCTACACCTGCCCGATGATGCACCTATCTGGTGCTAATCACCTTTCCTTTAGCAGTCCTTTAAGGATCCATCCATCCAGCACCTACCCAGGTGCTAATTTACTGCAGCTCCTGCCTCCCACTTTATACTAAGGCAGGCCAATCGGTGTCTGTTGTTGGGCAGGCTCTACCATCAGCCACACCTATCTGCACCTGTGCTAACCTCCCTTCATAGCCAGGGCCCTCATCAGCCTGCAGCTGTGTTCCTGCTGCAGGCAAAGACCTTGGATTAACCCTGTAATCCCTGGCTAATCTGGGACAAGGGGCCATTGCTGATAACATTTCCTAACTCCTGGGGGTATCTCCTGCCTTTTCCAATACAGGAGCTTAGGATGTGGTGTATGTTGTGTCCTTCCACGCCTCTCCTATCAAGCCCCAATCTCCTTCCTGTTTTTGCTTCTCTGCCAATGGCATTTGAGTGACACCCAAGCTGTGTCAGTGTGGTGTGTTTTGACATAGCACTGTCATCCGTGGCACAGCTGTCTGCGGGTGGACTCCTATGCCAGCAGGGCTGTTGTGGCACTGGAGGAGATATATTAAGTGGAGATATATCAAGGATAGGATAGGACTGAGCCTATAGCTAGGCAGGGGCTGCCCAAGGTCTTTGACAGCCCAATCCTATCCAACTTTTCAGCACTGATGCAACTGTGTCAATGGGGTGTGCTAAGCATCCTGTGGTAGAGAGATAGTCATGGAGACTTAATGGAACTTTTGCTGCATTGCAGCTGTATTGATGATAGAGTTGGACTCCGGTGTGTTTGAGGTAAAGGGTTAAATGCTGCCTTGCCCTGACTGCTGCAGGCTTCTAACAGCACAATCCAGGGATGTCTTCTACTCAGAAGGAAGTCTTTGTTGCAGCCTAAAGAAATGCAGGAAGATCAAGGGAAGATGCTGGCAGAAGTATGGGAAGATGTCATGGGGACACAGCACTTGCGCCACCAGCAGTCAGCGTGAATCAGTTCAGAGATCAAACCTGTGATAGGAACTGAGGACTCTGCTTTGACAATGGCCGGCCTCATGCTTTTGCACATTGTGTTTCTTTGGGGACATGCAGAACTGAAAGGGCTCCCCAAATGGCAAAATTTGGCTGGAAAGCTGGAAAGCTAAAACTTCAGAGCCATCCCATCCATCTTAATTAAGATTTAAGACCTGGAGACAGGGATAAGCAGCGAGGTGGCCAAGTTTGCCGATGACCAAGTTTGCCGATGACACAAAACTTTTCCGCGTGGTGAAGACCAGAAGGGATTGTGAAGAGCTCCAGAAGGATCTCTCCAAGTTGGGGGAATGAGCAGCAAAATGGTAGATGCATTTCAACGTAGACAAGCGTAAAGTGATGCACATTGGGGCAAAAAACCAAAACTTCACCTATAGGCTAATGGGTTCTGAGCTGTCTGTGTCAGCTCAAGAGAGAGATCTTGGGGTGCTGGTGGACAATTCAATGAAGGTATCGACCTAGTGTGTGGCAGCAATTAAGAAGGCCAATTCCATGCCTGGGGTAATTAAAAAAGGGGTTGAGAATAAAACAGCCAATATTATCATGCCACTGTACAAATCGATGGTAGGGCCACACCTGAAATATTGTGTACAGTTCTGGTCGCCGCACCTCAAAAAAGGACATAGTGGAGTTGGAAAAGGTGCAGAAGAGAGCGACAAAAATGATTACGGGGCTGGGGCACCTCCCTTATGAAAAAAGACTGCAGCGTTTGGGGCTCTTCAGCCTAGAAAAAAGGCGCCTGAGGGGGGGACATGATTGAGACATACAAAATTATGCACGGAAGGGATAGAGTCGATAGAGGGATGTTCTTTTCCCTCTCTTACAACACCAGAACCAGGGACATCTGCTAAAACTGAGTGTTGGGAGAGTTAAAACAGATAAAAGGAAATTCTTTTTTATCCAGCGGATAATTAATTTGTGGAACTCTTTGCCACAGGAAGTGGTGATGGCATCTGGTCTAAATGCCTTTAAGAGGGAATTGGACGGATTTCTGGAAGAAAAGTCCATCATGGGCTATAGGCCATGATGGATTGTGCAACCTTCTTACATTTTTAGTAGGCTACTTCAGAGTGCCGGGTGCAAGGGAGTGGCAACAGGATGCAAGCATCTTGTTGTCTCGTCCCTCCCTGGGGCACCTGGTGGGCTGCTGTGAGATACAGGAAGCTGGACTAGATGGGCCTTTGGCCTGATCCAGCGGGGCTCTTCTTATGTTCTTACGTTCTTAAGCACTGAGTTCAAATGTGTGTTACATTTTCATAGAGGTACACAAAAACTATGCAAATAAGAAAAGGGAAGTTTAAAAAAAAAATAAACTACTGATATTGCACCACATGGTCTTCAAGGCAGCTATAAAATGAAGATAACATGACCAAAATCTGCCTGCCTATTAGTGTAATTGCTTGCAATAGGCGTCAGTGTGGCGGTGGTTGTTTTTTCAAATGAAGCATTTCTCTATAAACAACATTTCCTATAACAAGGCCCACGGCAACTCCTCATTATGGCTGACTTTGCTGCATTGTGTAATGGATAAAAAAGCGGAATCCTTAATTGAATCCAGTGTGGCTTGTTACATACAAACATACCTTAGGACCTCTCCATGGGAGGTTTGTGCTGATGTTAATGAGGACGGCTGCTCATCAGAGAGCAGTAATGAACCAAGTCAGAATCAAGTTTAGGATCCACTAGTTGTTCTCTGTGTTGGGATGCTTCCATCCCTGAGCAGATTTTGAATTTGTACTGTACAGTTGTGGCCTTGTCATCTTCCATCATTTTCCTGTGAAGCCATGTTGAATCCCTGCTCTCACCCCATCATTCATGCAGAGGGAAGCTGGTTCAGCTTCATGGCATCCACGCATATTGCTTGGCTCATGACCAAGTCAATGACCAAGGCATGACCAAGGCATCATTCATGCCAATCCATTGCAATAACACTTGCTAACTAGGCAAGGAGGCGCCTTTTAAGGTGGTGTTCTCTTATATTTAGCAAGGGGAGAACAACAGTCCCTCTTCATCCCAGCATGGCATCTTTTCCAGTGGTGGTTTGCTAGTGTCTCGTCTGCATTTTTTTTAAAGATTTAGCTCTTTGGGGAAAGGGAACCATTAATTTTATTATGAGAACCACTTTGTGAACTACTCCTGTTGAAAGAGGTACATCATCATCATCATCATCATCATAATCATCGCCACACAATTTATATCACATACTATATCAGTACAGGTGTGCCCCAGTATCCACTGAATCAGTATCCACAGTTTCACTTATCCACTGATACCATGGATACCGGGACTCCCATTAAAAAAATAAGGGAACATTAAACAGACCTCTTTTTTTTTCTTCTTGCAGCAAAACCATTGATGTTCCCCTATCTTTAAAAAGGTCTCCCCAGTATCCACAGTTACAGTGATGAGGTCTGGAACGGAACCCCAGCAGATACTGGAGCATGCCTGTCCAGTATATTGCTAGTATATCACACACTATACTAGCATACCAGCCCACTATACCCAATTTTCAGAGCTACTGTCTCCATTCATTAACATTTTCTGTACAGCTAGGATGAGACCTCCTGTTTCTTCCTCCATGTCCATTCTGAAGCCATTTCCATGGGCTTTTAAAAAACAAATCTTGTTGCTGATGTCTTTCAAGTATTGTCCATGATCTTGTTTTCCAGTTTTTTTTGTCGTCGTCGCTTTCAGTAGGTTACCTTATATACTTTGACTAAGGGCACAATCCTCCTAACCAACTTTCCAGCGCTGACCTAGTTGTGCCAATGGGGCATGTGCTGCATCCTGCAGAGGAACAGTCATCACGGAGGCCTCCTCAAGGTAAGGGAATGTTTGTTCTCTTACCTCGGAGCTGCATGGCCCTTACTTTAGTGCTGGAAAGTTGTTTGGGTTGCAAACCCTAATAGGTTTTCTTTGCCGTTCTTGATGTAACCAGTTAGTGCTTGTTTTTCATCCTCAACCATTTGCTGAGGTTGTAAAAGACTTCTTCCACCTGAATTTCTTGGTAGGCTCACAGCCCAATCCAAACTCACAGTTATGACAGTGGAAAGAGGTTCCAACATTGCAAATGGTTATATGGCGGGGTGCCATTTTGGAACTGTAGCCACAAATGGTGGCAGTCTTGGTGGCCCACTGCCACTACTGGCTATCTGTGGGAGTACAGATAAAGTAGGGGCGGCAAGCAGTGGGAGGAATGAGGATGGGAGGGGGAGGAATGGAGGAGTTTCAGGGCAGGGACAGCTGTAAATTAGAGGGCCAAATTGGAGGCTCTCATAGGCTGCATCCATTCTATGGGCAATTGTTTGTTTATGTTTGCTCTAGGCTCACAGGAATGTTAAAGCACAGCAGAAAACTGTACATGCGTGAAAAGCTTTTTAGGAGCTACAATAATCAAGAGACAGATTTTGCACTGATTGACTGGAGAAGTCCTGAAATATACATGAGAGGTGCTGCCACTGTTTCCTGGATATGGCCCTGATCTGGGGGTGAGGATAAGGGTTGCACATTGAGCAGAAGCATCCCTACGGGGGTGGGGTGGGGGAGGAAGTCTAAGTTTTGCAAGGAGCCTTACCTTGCCGTGGAAATCCCTCCTTTTCCATGCCACATTAGCCAGTCCTCAGGGGGAAAAGCAATGTCTTGGTGTTAACTTACTGGCTACAGCGGCAAGGGAGAGGAGGGATTTACATGACCGGGTAAGGCTCCCTGCAAAACTTAGAGCCCCCCCCCCATAGGGATGCCACTGACATTGAGCTTTCCTTGTGCTATGGGTTTTCTGATTTCACCCTCACTGTTTCCGTAAGCTGCCCTGTCATATCGCCCTGAAGTTCAACATGCATCCATGATGGTTCCCAAAGCAATACAAGATGCTAGGCTAGGAAGTACACAACATTTGGAAGAAGCATCAACGTGTGTGTGCAAGCCTTGCCGTAGCTTGCATTTGATTAAAAGGGGCCTTTCCAACTCAATCCTCTCTCTCTGCATGTCAATTCAGAATTCCTATTGAGTTTAATGGGACCGACTCCCAGATAAGTGTGTGTGAGAATGTGTAGGATGCTCCCAGGAAGGAGTATTCCAACTTCAGTACTCGCTGGCATAGGATTGGGCCGTAAATCCCATGAAGATTAATGGGACCTACTCCCAGGTAAATGTGTGTAGGATTACTGCTTCTAAAGTGCAATTCTTGTTAAATCAGAGGATACATGTCAAGATAACACAATGGAACCCCATCCTCTCCCCACATCAGGAAAGTAAGGTTATCTTCTGTAATCCAAGAAATGAGACAATTAGAAAGAAACAATCCATTAGGGAAAATTACTCAATTTGGATCTTGTGTTCAGCTCCAAAACACATCAAGCAGAGAGTATGGGAAAAGATCTCTAAGGAATCTGTTGGTGAAAAGCTTTTTCTTCCTTTGGGACTCCAAGTGCTAGACAAAGTGGACTATTCCTGTGATCAGGTACAATACAAGTAGATCAGGAAAGGACTGGAGTCTTCATTGCTGCTTTGCTCCTTTGCAATTATGCCGTCTTCTTTTCTCCTTTGCAATGGAACATATAAGCTATACTTACCGGATGATAATGAAATGAAATGAAGTTGTTCTTCATCCTGGAGCTGGGTGGGGTCACCCGAACATCAGTTCCTATTTTCCAGGTAAAAAGGAATTGTGTCTGGCCAAGTGGAACATTGCATGCAAATGTGGATAACGGTAGCCAGATGGTCTTTTTGTTTCATGAAATGCTGCATTTGGAGGGGGCAACTGGAAGCAGAAGAGTGCATGGTGTGTGCTGAGTTTTTATCCCAGCTTCAAACCTTCCTTGCAGGATTTTCATGTGAGTTGAGGGCACAGGGAAAGAAGCCACTGGGGGCATTGACAGTGAATAAATGGAGGGCAGGGAAAAGGTGACCCCTTGAAGATGTTTAGCAATGGGTTGGCGATAGACAAATGGGTGTATTCCTTCACATAACAGATAACTCAGAGGGAGCTATTTGGATGAACTTGTCTTAGTGGCCCCACACATTTAGTGATGTGCACATTCCTGGTGTGCATACCTCCCATCCCTTTCTTCATTTCTCCTGCTAATCTTGGTAAACTTGTGGGGGTGGATCATCCTCAGTGCCCCCTTCCATGTGCTACTAAACTTACCGTAAAAGAAAGGTGAGCTGATCAGCAAGATCAAGCTTCCCTCCCAGCACAATTAGGGAGACTTAAAAGGAAAGCAGGGAAAGAGAAAGGAGGAGCCAGGACATGTATGCACATGTCCTTAAATGGTGGGACCAGCCAGGCAGAGTAACCATCATCTGAACTTGCAAAATCAACTGCCTCAAATGTGGCAATGGCTGGAAGTGTAGGTCAAACAAGATCAATGGTTCCCAAGCTTTAGGAGCCCATGGACTACTGAGGCCAACATTAGAATTGTCATGAACCATCACAAAACATTCTGCCTCTTTTCTCTCCTCGGACATACATCACCAAAATGGGTGGCGTATGCCCAAGGAGACCCATAGGTGGTTTTAGAGTTTACATGCAGGTAAGTATAAAAGTTTTACAACCCCCCAGCATAGCATGGAGCGTGCATCTTTTTGGCATGTGTATTCTGTATCGTGGCAGGGGATGGAATTGGGCTCATTGACTCTTACTTCATCATAGATGTAGCTTGGACAGTTCTGACGCCTCTGAGGAAATCCTTGGTGTCCTATTAATTGATCTGAAGGGCCATCTGCAACTGAGGCAGCCCCACCAAGTAAAGAAGCCTAGTTATGCCCATTCAACACAAAAAGGAGGGAATAAGATGTGTCATGGTCAAGGACCCTGTGTATGTTCATGGAAACCAAACCAATAGGGTGAAATATGAATCCATTTTAACATTATTATTATTATTATTATTATTATTATTATTATTATTATTATTAGTAGTAGTAGTAGTAGTAGTAGTAGTAGTATTCTTCACCACCATCAATGAACATGGCACTTTCCACAGAAGGAAGAGATGGCTTTCTTTCTTCACTTTGTATCTGCTACAGGCATTGCATGAAAGTCAAGCATTCTACAGTATAGAATGCCAGGCAAGTATGAAAGAGGTTTATTGCATTCTAAGCTTGTGTACTTTACCTAAGGATTGTATAGAATTCCTAGGAATTCTATAGAAAAGCCTACCCTTCTTTTTGTAAAGTATGAAATAAACTTATTTCAGTCTACGTATTTTACCTAGAGATTGTATAGAAATGCCTAGGTAATCTATAGAATAGTGGTTCCCAAACTGGATCTGCACTCACCAGTGGGTTGTGACCAGTGGTGTCATTCAAATGATTTAGGAACAGGAACTCACTTTTGATTGGCACTTGTCGGGAACCTGGAACCAGCCACGGAGCCCGTTAGGATCCGGAACGCCCGTTCTGGTCTGTTCCCCCCGTTCTGGTCCGTTCCCCCTGAATGACATCACTGGTTGTGACTCAATTTCAGGTGGGTTGCAAAGCATCTAGAGCAGCCATATTGAAAATATGGGGACACTGGAAAGGGGGAGAGCTGTGTGGTTGTTTTGCTTGTGTTAAGGTGGTAAATAGGCTTTTCTTTCTGATTCACTTTGGGCTGAGAAATAACCCAACGTATTGCTGCATTCTGAGGAAAGCAGCAGGCTCTGGAATCACAATGACAGTGTTTCCTGCCATGGATCCCTTCTGGTGGATCCTGAACAGATTATTATCCTAAAAAGTTGGTCCCTGTGTTAAAAAGATTGAGAACCTTTGCTACAGAATGTCTATCTTTTGTGGGGAGGGGCAAAGCATAATAGAATGAAAAGACACATTTCTTTCTTCACTTTGTATACAAAAAACAACTCCAGATTCATATACTTCCATTTCTTTTTCCAGTGCACAGAAAATCAATCTGGGAAGTCAGTATGTGGAACCAGACTTTCGTGGCTGAATTCCTCCTGCTTGGTCTCTCCGGGAGCCTGAACATCCGTCTCTTGCTTTTGGGACTGTTTTCTGTGACCTACATCATCACTCTGATGGGCAACATGATTATACTAATGCTCATATGGCTGGACTCCCGACTCCACACCCCCATGTATTTCTTCCTGAGCCACCTCGCTTGTGTGGACATTTGCTACACTTCCAGCACAGTCCCCCAGATGCTGGTCAACCTCCAGAGTCCAAAACAAACAATCTCATTGGTTAGTTGTGCCGTTCAGATGCATGTTTTTTTGACCTTGGCTATCACCGAGTGCGTTCTGCTTGCAGTGATGGCGTATGATAGATATGTGGCAATATGTCACCCTCTGCACTATACAATCCTCATGAACAAAAGAGTGTGCATGAAGCTAGCCATGGCATCCTGGACTAGTGGCTTTTTATTGCCAGTGGCACACACTGTCCTCACCTGGAGGTTACCATTTTGTGGGTCCAATGTCATTGATCACTTTTTCTGTGAAATGCCAGCATTGCTGAAGTTGGCGTGTGCTGACACCAGCATTGCTGAAAAGGTGACTTCGGTGGGTTGCATTTTCACCTTGCTTATCCCCATCTCCTTTATCTTGATGACCTACATCCGCATCCTGGCTGCCATCTTGAAAATCCAGTCTCCACAAGGCCAGCACAAAGCTTTCTCCACATGTACCTCCCATATGACTGTGGTGGTGCTTTTCTATGGCAGTGCCATATTTATGTACATGAGACCTAAGTCTAGCCACTCCCCAGGTCAGGACAAAATGATTTCTCTTTTCTATAGCGTTGTCACCCCCATGTTTAATCCTATGATATACAGTCTGAGGAACAAGGAAGTGAAAGGGGCTTTGGTAAAAATAGCGCAACTGCGCAAAGTTCATTAACTGGGAAAATGGCTGCAGAGTGAGCAGTTTTGTGGGGTTGATACTATTATTATTGTTGCTGTTGTATATCTTTATATACCACTTTGCAATAGAACGACAAAGTGGTTTAAATTACATAGCAAATAAAACTGGGGGGAAAAGATTCCCTGTTCCAAAGGGGTTCACCTGAAAAAAGGTATAAGAGAGATCCCAGCAACATGTCTCAGGGTGCAATCCTACCCCAGTCATTTGGCTGATGCTAGCTGCTGGCGCAAGAATAGTTCTGGGCAGGGGAGGGGCGGGAGGGAGGGAGGAACTGGGTGGGCCGGTAGGCATGCTGGCCTGGGGAGGGGGCCCGATTTGGGCTGTGTGGCTTGCTCAGAGCTGTGCCTGCTAAACAGCAGGTGCAGGTCCAAGCAAGCCCATTGGGGCAGCTGGTGCCTATGTGCCCTTGCCCCAAGGAGGCTCCAGCAGCTTCCTAACTTGCACTGGATACAGCGCAGGTCCGCTGGCCTTGCCGTTCCAGCACAAGTTAAGATTGCGCCCTCAAGAAAAAGTGCTTCACTGGGACAGTGTACAAAGGAAGAGTGCCTTTGCCTCTGTCCAACAGAAGAGAATAATCATTGAAAAGGCACTACAGTTCAAACAGTTCAAATATGCTACAGCGACATGCAGTGTGGGTGGGGCAAGTGAGACAGAACTGCCCCACTGCCCCGCTTTGAAAAGTGCTGCCACAGCTGTGATCATGCAGACACTTACAAGCCACAGGCTATGAGCAGCTGGACAATGTGGGTTGTGTTTGTGGGATCACAGCCATCGCGGCAGCAGTGATGGCATTTTTCAAAGAACTCCGGTGGGGCTGTACTGCCTCACCTGCCACACCCATACTGCACATGGCTGATACACTATACCAGTGGTATTCAAACTGTGGGTCAGGACCAGTGGAGTTATTCAGGGGGTTCTCCCAGGTTCTATAGAACCGGTTGTTAAACGGCCGGGCCCTGCCCACTTGCTTACCTCAGCTGGCTTTGGGGTTTTTTTTGCTCCGGCTATGATGTCATAGAACCGGTTGTTAATTTATTTGAATACCACCACTGGTCAGGACCCACTTGGTGGGGCGTGGCCTGATGTCAGGTGGGTTGCAGAAAGCTGGGAGCAGCCATCTTGGAAGCTGCAGACCTAACTCTTGTTATATTCCTTTTGTGAGTGTTAACAGTTTGAATTATCAAGTGAGGGTTTTTTCTTTAATTTTGTTTTTAGTTCAGTGCTTTTACATCATATTTTTCCTCATCTTGCTTTCTGTCAGGGATATTTTATGGTTGTGCAATTACTGCAGTCCAAGAATGCAAATTTGCATTTCAGGAGTGTCATTTGATTATGTCACAATGATGGCACTTTCTGCTTGATGTCACTTCCTGCCACAACATTACTTCCAGGTTATTGATGTCACTTCCAGTGGGTCCCAACACAAGTGCCAATCTAAAAAGTGGGTCCTGGTCTAAGAAGTTTGAATACCACTGTGCTACACTGTTGCACTATAATACTGAAATGTACTATAGCTGTTGCCCAATTAAAGAATAAACTTAAAACCGGTCTGCAATTTTTCATTCAGTACAGGTAGGCGTGTTTTTTGTTGTTCTTAAAAACTACCTTTTGGGCGTTAACAACCACCTGTTAGCGGTTAAAATATCTGAATAAAACCACAAAACACCGCATTTTGGTGTTTTAAGGTATTTTCCAGAAATTAGAATAGACAAATTTTCCAGTTAGAAATAATACTGTGGCTGCATCTGCTGACACTATATCGCCTGTATCATCTCCCTAGTACACTTTTAAAGCATTTAAAATTAATAAAAATGAGAACTTGGATTGAGAATCTATATATATAAAATCGTGTGTGTGTGTGTGTGTGTGTGTGTGTGTGTGTGTGTTCCACATAGGCTCTGGAACGCCTGGAGTGATTGACACCAAACTTGGTACACGCATGCCTTATGGTCTGGCGACAAATACTGCGGGGGTAAGACCCCCCTAGCACCCCCAGGGGTGGGATTGCGAAGAGGGTGCCATGTGAAAATGATCGAAAACAGCCTATATTGGTGTTGAATCCATAGTTTCCGGGGTCGCTGAGATGAACAGCAACACTTCCGATGCTGTTTGAGTCTGAGTTCGGCCCTGCTCAGCTTGGGGGGGGGGGGTGAGAAGGAATGCAAAATGGATGTATGTGTGTATGTTCCAGCATAACTCTGGAACACCTGGAGCGATTTACACCAAACTTGGTACACATATGCCTTACAATCTGGAAATAAATACTGTGGGGATAAGATATCCCTACCACCCCTAGGGGTGGGGGTGGGAAGGGGGTGTCATGTAAAAATACTCAAAAACGGCCAACATTAGTGTCGAATCCATAGTTTTCGGGGTCGCTGAGACAAACGGTGACACTCCCGATGCCTTTTGAGTCCATGTTCAGCCGCCATCGGCATGGGGGGTGAAAAGGGGTGCAAAATAAAATGTTTACCATGACCTGCTGGAATGCCTGGAGCAATTTACACCAAGCTTGGTACACATATGCCTTACACTCTGGAACGAAATACTGCAGGGGTACGACACCCCTAGCACCCATAGGGGTGGGAGTGGAAAGGGGGTGACATGTAAAAATAATCAAAAGCGACCAATATTAGTGTTGAATCCATAGTTTTTGGGGTCGCTGAGATGAATAGTGACACTCCCGATGCCGTTTCAGCATGGGGGGTGAGAAGGGGTGAAAAATACAATGTCCAAAATGACCGACATTACTGTCAAATCCATAGTTTTTGGGGTCGCTAAGCTGATTGGTGACAGTCCCGATGACATTTCAGCCCAAGTTTAGTCGAATAGGACGAATAGAACTCTGTAGAACCTTCTGGAAATTTTTAGAAATCATTATGCCCCGGTCTTGGACTCATGATGTTCGAGAAAATTCCAACACCCACTAGAATCTTAGATGGTCGTATTTAAGGGAGGCTAACTCAGCAAGTCTTCCAGGTTATCATCGTTCATTAAATGTGACAGTTTATGAAATCTTATTATGATGTAGTCTTACTGTGTTCCGATTTCCACGCGGGTGAAGCCGTGGGCAAACAGCTAGTGTAGAATAAAAACACATAACACTGCAATTCGCTGTTTTAATCAAGAAACTTGGGAAAAATATCACCAAAAAACACACCCCTAAGTATAGGCAAGAACAAACTTGAGGCATCCCAGGGCCAGCCCATCCATGAGGCCAACTGAAGTGGTTGCCCCCGGCAACAGATTGGTGAGGGCCACCCATCTCTGCCCACTAATTTGCCTCCACTGCCCCTTCTTCTTCTGCTGCTCCCTGGATAGAGGAGGAAGATGGGGGGGGCAGAGTGGAAGAGGAATGTGGAGGTGAGGAGAGTGCTGAGCTGGAACATTGGAATGTGGGAGGTGCAGTGCCTGGCACATCATTGGGTGAGGGGGCAGCACTTTACATGCCCCTCTGGCATCTGGAAGTCTTTGGGCAGTCCTGACCTAGTGAGTCCATTCGAAGTAGAAAAGTTTCAAGTTCTAAATGTGCTTTGCACTAAAGAACTAAAGCCAGGGTGACCAGGTACAATGGAGGACGGAGTGCCTATACCTTTAACTGTTGTATAGCGGGGGGGAATTTTGGCAGGTGCCGCTCAATATGGAAGGGTTTCAAAAGCTGCACATGCCAAAATTATTCTAATGGTTAAAGGCAGTGGTTTTCAAACCTTTTAGACTGGGACTCATTTTTTATAATCGCACCTGTGTCAGGACTCACTGGAAGTGATATCATTAACCTGGAAGTGATGTCATAGCCGGAAGTAACATCATCAAGCAGGAAGTGCTATCATTGTGACATAATAAAATGGCACTTCTGGCAATCTTGGATTGCAACAATTGCACAACCATGAAACATCCCTGACAGAAAGCAAGATTAGGACAAAATAATAGAGTAAAAGCACATCCGTGTGCCAGCCTCCCTTGCTCCTAGAGTGGTTCGAACGCACTTTACAGTGCATTTGTGACACTTGGAGGCTGGTGCCAGCCTAGAGTGCCCTCTGGATTGTATATTATAAATAGAATACTTTAAATAGGCAGTTTGATGGCTGCACGTCTTGGTTTTCTTGTGCTAATAACACAAACGGTGGTGATCCAAATTGGAACTATTTAAAATTTAAAATCTATTTAAAATCTATTTAAAAACAGAATAATTTAAATATGCGGTTTGATCCCTGCATGTCTTGGTTTTCTTGTGCTAACAACACACACACACACACACACACACACACACAGTGGTGATCCAAATTGGAACTGTGCCATGTATGTGAAAATCAATCAATAGTGTTGATTGAGCCTTTTGAAGCATTGAAGTATTGAAGCAGCCTTTTGAGACATTTGCTAATGTACCAATACCCATTTCACTGATTGCAGGTCACCTGTGCTACAGCATGCATCCTCAATCAGGATCACAAGCTGTTGTATGCAGCTAGAGCTGAATCATGGCCACAAGATGAGAAGGCAGGCCTTCATCTGGGTTACTTGGATCAGTCCGTTGTTTTGTTTTGACACTCAGTTCAAACTCAGCTCAAGAGAAAGGCAGGAGAGAAGATCCCAGAGGAATCTACTTGTGAATTCTAAGCTCTCAGTGCCTGGAGTTGATCACCCAAAATTCCACTGAGACTCAAGATATGAGAAAAGATAGGCTCTTTCTAAGTTTTACTGATTCATACTCACAGCATACAGAGTTGTCTAATACTGAATTAGATCACAATCTGTCTAGCCCAGGTTGTCCAAGCAGTGACTCTCTGGGTATCTCTGAGGCCTTGCCCAGACTTTCTGTCTGAGTTCCTTTTAACAGGAGATTAGGATGCTAAACTCAATTAGGATACTCTCTACATAAAGCATGTGTGTGCCACCCCTTATGCTTTCATCCCTTCCCAGGCAACATAGCTTTCAAAGTGGGCAGAATAGACTCCTTGATCAAGACTGAACATCCCATGATGTGATATCACATTAAAAGAGGTAAACTGAGGATGCAGTTGAGCCTGAAGAGGAAGAAGATTCCCAAAACCTGCAGGTGAGTGAGATTTAATACTGTTGATGTGTTTAGTAGCATTTTGGTTTCAAAATGTTATATCCCGACTTACAGCCAAACAGTTCCTGCCCCAATTTTCTTCAAAAATTGACATGTAGCAGCAAAAGCAAACCACAAACTATAAATAGCAGAGTAAAAAGGAACATATTTACTAAACCTACCAAATTATTCTGTGTCATTCAGATTTCTTTTTTTAAAATTGTGACAACCACAATATGTAACAATCATTCCTGGAAGTAGGACTCTTGAACAATGAAAAATCTCTCTCTCTCTCTCTCTCTTTCTCTCTCTCTCTCTCTCTCTCTCTCTCACACACACACACACACACACACACACACACGCAGGCAGGCAGGCAGGCAGGCAGGCAGGCTGAAATCCTAAACACAGTTTCCTGGGAGTAAGTCTCATTTGAACACAATGGGGCTGACCTCTGAGTAGATATACATAGGATTGCACTCACACACACACTAACTGAAAAGTGCTCCCCAGTAATTCTATATAAATAGAATTATTTATATATTATTCTTTTAAACTCATGTTTAGGGGAGTTTGAAAATGGTGGGGTTTTTTTTTCCTGATGTCATGATTAGAAAGGTAGAAAGCAGTGTTTTTATTCCCTCATTCCAAGTTCTCATTTTTAGTAATTTTAAATATTTTAAAGTGTACTAGGTAAGTGACAGAGGTCATATAGTGTCAGCAGATGCAGCCACGGTATTATTTCTAATTGGAAAAGTAATCCATTTTAGTTTTGGGAAAATAGCTTAAGCACCAATAAGCTGTGTTTTTGATTTTATACAAATATTTTCTCACCAAATAGGTGGTGTTTTGTGTTAGCCGTTTTTAACAAAAATAAACACCCCTACTTCAGCGGCGTCATGCAGCCGGAACGCTGGGCGGGAGGAACGGGTGAGCGGCAGCCCCGCGGGGGCGGGGAAGATGGCGAAACAGAGCAGTACGCAATGGACAGGCTGCCGCTCACTCGTTCCTCCCGCCCAGTGTTCCGGCTGCATGACGCCGCTGCCCTACTTACCTGTTTTCTGCTGCACCCATCCTCAGTGAAACTGACAAGAAAGGATCCAAGCCAGGAACCACCTCTCAAGTCTTTTCTGGATTGAAGCTTCCCCTCAAATGAGGGCTCTTCATAGCTCAAACTCTTGCAAGGAGACAGTAGATATAAGGAGGAAATAGTGTACTGTGACATGCCAATGTCACTTCACTGTTATCCAGAAAGATCAGATAATAACAAGGCTAGTATCACAGATTGTCGTGTTAGTTTCAGCCCATTTAAAAAATGTTGAAAACTTTTATTCCTGTCCTGTGAGCTGCCAACGTCCGTCCCAGTTTTATGTCATCTGCACATGTGATAAAGATTCCCTCCACCATGTCATCTAAAAGTAGTTGATTTGAGGAGAACATCAGGTCCAGGACCGATGTTTAGCTAGCCAGAAGTGTAAAATCTCAATTCCCCCCCCCCATTTGAGCTAGTGCATGTTTGATTCCTGCACGTCACGTGCAGATGTCACTTGCACATTGCTGGCTGCCCTTTCAGCCCCTGGAGATGAACAAAGGGACTGCAATGTAGTAAGTATTTTTCTAGGCAGCGTTGGTGTGTACGTTGTGCTAGTTTTGTTTGGTTTCATTTGGCCTCTGTACCTACTGTATTTTTGCTGATTCGACCTTTTCCCATTCCTCATTTGCTTTTGTTTTTTGACTATCTTGATAAACTCCTGTTAGGGTTCAATCTGATCCAAATTTCCAACACTGATGGAGCAGTGCCAACAGTAGGGGGCAGTCACGGAGGCCCCCTCAAGGTAAGGGGAAATTTGCTGAATTGCAGCTGCCTCTATGATGGAAAGCTGGATAGGGCTGGGTCCTTAGTCTTGGTGTGCCGCGGTAGTTTGGGACAGGGTTATTTATAAGTAGGGCCATGGGGGAATGTGAGCCCTCCCACCAGCACAGTGTGCCTTTGACCAAAAACTGATGGCGTGCCTTGACAATTTTAGCACATTGTTAGTGCGCCATGAGATGCAAAAGGTTGAAAATCAATGCTCTAGGATTTCTCAAAGATGACAGACAGAAGCTCAAAGTGTACACCAGAATTTTTTTTAGTTCTTTAGGGTGTGATTCATCCATCCCTGAATTTCTTTTAGGTAGACAGTTTTTCCCTGTCCAACTCCTTGACAATCTTGAACGGCAGCCCTGACCCTCCATTGTTTAAAAAAAAATATTTCGGAGGAGAAATTATGGTATTTCAGTTAATTCACTTTTGCTTTATTTACTATAACATCCAAGTATGAAACAGGTAGATACAGGCAACATGTGAACTGAGCACCAGACTGCCACATCACACTGGAACCCCAGAAAGCGTCACTGTACCCCACCAGGTTCTTTCAGCGCACACCCCGTCTCTTGGCTTTGGCCCCTCTGTCTCAAGGCTGCAAACGGATCCTTCTTCACATGCAAACCTTATATCAGCCCCTCCCCTTAGCTTGGAGAGATATGAAATCTACTCCATTTTTACAGAGTTATTGTTAGTGTTCACGACCATCAATGGACATGGCACTTTCCATAGAATAAAAAGACAAGTTTCTTTCATCACTTTGTACACACAACCCCAGATCACTTCATCTTTTTTGTTTTTCCTGTGCACAGACTAGGCAGCCACTATGTGGAACCAAACATTAGTGACTGAATTCCTCCTGCTTGGTCTCTCCAGGAGCCTGAACATCCGTCTCTTGCTTTTGGGACTGTTTTCTGTGACCTACATCACCACTCTGATGGGCAACATGATCATACTGATGCTCATAGGGCTGGACTCCCGCCTCCACACCCCCATGTATTTCTTCCTGAGCCACCTCGCTTGTGTGGACATTTGCTACACTTCCAGCACAGCCCCCCCAGATGTTGGTCAACCTTCAGAATCCAAAGAAGCCCATCTCATTGTCCAGGTGTGCTATACAGATGTACGTCTTCCTCGTTTTGGCCACAACGGAGTGTATCCTTCTTGCTGTGATGGCATATGATAGGTATGTGGCAGTGTGCCACCCGCTTCATTACACAATCCTCATGAACAAAAGAGTGTGTATCAAAATGGCTGTGGCAACCTGGATTAGTGGACTTTTATTGCCAGTGGCACACACTGTCCTCACCTGGCGGTTACCATTTTGTGGGTCCAATGTCATTGATCATTTTTTCTGTGAAATGCCAGCATTGCTAAAGCTGGCATGTGCCGACACCAAAGTGATTGAAAAAGTTACTTCAGTGGGTTGCATTTTCACCTTGCTTATCCCCATCTCCTTTATCTTGATGACCTACATCCGCATCCTGGCTGCCATCTTGAAAATCCAGTCTGCACAAGGCCAGCACAAAGCTTTCTCCACATGTGCCTCCCATGGATTGGTGGTGGTGCTTTTCTACGGTAGCGCCATATTTATGTACATGAGACCTGAATCTAGCCATTCCCCAGGTCAGGATAAAATGATTTCCCTGTTCTATAGCATTGTCATTCCCTTATTCAATCCCATGATATACAGTCTGAAAAACAAGGATGTGAAAAGGGCCTTGATTAAATTTTTGCAGAAATGCAGAACTTGTTGCTCCCCAACTAAACTGTAAAGTTTCACAACATATGATGTTGCCCTATACAACTGAGCCAGACCTCAGTTGTAGAAGGAAGATGCCTTCTGTCTAGCTAGCCCTGTGCTGTGTTTATGCCAGTTGTATTCAAACTTTTTAGACCGTTAGTCACTTTTTAGAATGGTGTTCATGTCGGGACCGACCGGATGTGATGTCATTAAACTGGAAGTGATGTGGCAGGAAGTGACATCATCAAGTAGGAAGTGCTGTCATTGTAACATAATCAAATGTAAATTGGTATCCTTGGACTGCAGCAACTGTACAACCATGAAACATCCCTGACAGAAATAAGTTTAGGACAAAATATTAAGTAAAAGCACTGAACTAAAAACAAAATTTTTAAAAAAACCTCACTTGATAATTCAAACTGTTAACACTCCCAAAAAGAATATAACAAAAGTAAGGTCTGCTTACATCTATAACAAGATGGCTGCTCCCACCTTTCTGCGACCCACCTGATATGAGGTCACGACCCACCAAGTGGGTCCCAACCCACAGTTTGAATAACACTAGTCTATGCTATTTGATACTGTCTCTCCAGGCGTTAGGCATCCTGTGACAACATATGATCCTATGAATAGTGGGTTATTTTATTTTTTATTATGGGATACAGCTACACTCCACCCTTAGACTTTTCTTTCCTGTTGCTTTTAGTTGCTAGCTTAGGTGTGTGATGTTCAACAATCAAGGAGCATGTTTGTTTGTTTGCAGTAAACAGGTCAGCACGAGATATTCCTTTGGGAACATGATATTCCTACATGAAATAGACTGCCAAAAATCCAAACCAAATAATGCAAATTATGCAACGGGGTTGGGATTGTGATCAGTTGTAGCACACGCACAGGTAGAATAGTAGTGGTTGAGCTCTGCTCCCTTACAAGCAGAGTCCTGCCTGGAGCTCAAGAAATACACTTACCTGGGAGTAAGTCCCATTGAACTCAATGAGGTGTACTTCTGAGTAGGCATGCCTAGGATTGCAAGGTCCATGACCCCAGATGATCCCTGAATGGGAGGTGCTATCAACGTTTGTAAGACCCTCAAGTTGAATCCCTTGATGAGAGGCGTTGAGAGTGGAAGGTTATCCATTTCTGCCTAGCCAGGAAGTCAGTTAAAAAGAGCCAGGAAAGCAACTACAAGCAGGTAGGGTTTGGAGGCAGAGGAGAAGCTAGATTTGATCTTAGAAGGAGGCCAGACTGGAAATGAAGAGAAAGAGCTGGAAGCCAACAGGATCTTTTGGGCACAGAAATGCCAGGAGAACTGATGTCACTTGTTGTGCATAAGAAGAGCCCTGCCATTTACCTCCACAGTCAATACTCAAGGACTGAGATTTGCCAGGCATTGATTTGCAGTTTCCCAGAGTTTCTCACCCTGGAATTGACATCATTTGCAGTACTTTATCAATACAATAGTAAACACTGAGATGCATTTTTTCCTTGATAATTGTTGACCATAATTCCCAAATATAGCACAGGGTACTCTTATAGGGTGAATTCCTTTTTTGGTGAGTTACAACAGCTGCTAACTGAGGTGGGCCACTGTACCCTATAAGATGGTAGGGCAAAAAATGAACATTTTTTATGTAAGTTTTTAAACGTCTAAAAATGTAGTATGGTTGCATGCAAGCCAGTGGAGAGCAAGACTTCTGCATAGACCTGAATGGTAAATGTGACTTGGGAAGGAGAGTGAGGGGACAATTTAAGGAGAATGATTTATGAAACATTCTTTGGGGGTGATTTTTGGCAGACAATTTAAATCAGCCTCAGCTCCTCCTGCTGCCTGCAAAATTAACAAATATTACTGTATGTTATTATATGGTGATCATAAGCTACTGTCTCTGAAACACGACTCCCCAAATCATAATATGCGAAAAAAAGACTTTATTGCATTGCCGATTTTACAATGGTAAAAAATAAGAATATGAAATAAGACCTGGATTTGAGGTCCTGTCCTTGTCGGTAATTTGGGAAGGAGAAGGTGAGGTGCTTCTGCCCAGACACTACTATGTAACAGGTCCTGCATTTTCCCATTACATTCTGTGGCAAATCTCATGTCTGCCCCAAGGAGGGAAAACAGAACAGAAACTCCTGGAAGTTTCTGGAGGTTGGGTGGGGGACGTATCTGTGAAGCTTTTGCCTCCTGCCACACAATGGCAGTTCTGCGACTGGAGCTTATTATCGGAACCTAGAAATTCTATGAGTTGAACTGGGTCACCTATTGCTGGGGCCTAGTAGTTTTGGTCAGAAGGTATAAATTTTACTTTCCCATGTTTGAATTGTAACAATCCATATTTGTGCTTATGGAGAAACACTTCTATTCAATGCATTCTGCGGGACTGTATCTGACAGCTGTATCAAACTACTGTCTCCAAACTGTATTGGAGTAATAGAAGTGCACTAAAAGTGGATTAAATCTGTAGTGGAAATAAAAAGTGGATAGGTTGAGGTTAAGGTACCCAAATTCATTTTGTAATAAATTTGTTTTGTACTGTAAAGTTTGTTTTGTCATGGCCAGGGCCCCCTGGAAGTCCGGGACCTGGGAATTTTGCCCCAGTGCCCCACTCTCTTCATGCCTGACCAGAGATCTTCTCTGGTGTCCGGGAGTCTTTTGAAGCCTACAGAGGCTGAGCATGGCCCTTACAGGCTTCAGAAAGCGCCTGGAGGTGTTTTAAAAGAATGTCCAGTTTTCGCCAGTTTTCTCACTGCCTCTGCAGGCTTCAGAAAAGGTCCAGAGGTGACCGGAATGATGTTCCGGTTGCCTCTGAAGGCCTAGTGACCTGGAAGTGTGATGTCACTTTTGGGTCACTGACCTTCAGTGACATTCTGTGCCTCACGGTACCACTTGCCACTGGTTCCAGCTAATGAAAAGAACTCCAGAATGGAACTGGTTGAGGTCTATCCATATGTAAAATATATTGTTTTATCAATCCCTGACTTCAAGTGTTGTGACACAAGCAGAGAAAGATACCAGGCTTTGGCATGCAAATTTCAATATCTCCCTTTGGCAGATCCTTGCAATAAAAATGATGCATCCTTGCAGGGATTTGCAAGAGAAAACGTAGATTTGCATGTCTTTCTGTGTAGTATCACCTATTAAAATTCTTAGCAGATTTCCCACCAGACATATGCCAGGAGACCCATGATCATCTAATATCACTTGCTCCCACTTCGACTTTTATCCCAGAATGACAGTAATGGACGGCAACATGTCTACGCCTCTTGGTATTATTCTTCTGATCGTTTTTGGAATGGTGTCCATTGCTGCATTACTAGGAAATGGATTTATCGTAGTTGTGAACAGCCACTGCTGGTTGCAACGCAGGAAACTGGTTCCTTGTGATCTTCTCCTGACATGTCTGAGCATCTTCAGATTTTTCATGCAGTGTGCTACCTTGTTGACTAACTATATTTACATCAGTTGTCCACTGGATTGCAAGTGTAGCTATGCATGGAAAGGAATTGGTCTGGTCTGGATGTATCTCAACATGGCCAACTTCTCAGGCACCACCTGTCTCATTATTTTCTACTGTGTGAAAGTCACCACCTTTGCCCACCCTGTCTTCCTCTGGCTGAAGTCAAGAATTGACAGGCTTGTGTCGCGCGTGCTTGTTATATCTCTCATAGCTTTGGCCATCTTTTCTATTCCACCAGGTATGGATTTTTGGAGAACGAAAACATACTGCAATCTGTCAAGAAACCTGACAGCAAATAGAAGCCACATTGATGTTTTTGAAGAATCCACGTATGTGATTTTAAACCCTTTGCAGTTCTCTTTCAGTGCCGTCAATTTCAGCATCTGCTTAACTGCATCCATTGTTTTGATCACCTCTCTGTGGAGGCACACCAGGAATCTGAAGAGGAGTGGCATTGGCACTAAGGACCTCAACACGCAGGCCCATATTGAGGTCATCAAACAGCTGGTGTTCTTCCTTTTCTTCTATATTTTATATTTTGTTACCATGATAATTGCTCTGGATGATACAAAGTTTGGAAAAGTGGAGCGACTAATTTCTGAAATTGTACTTTCCTTATATCCTTCTGCTCACTCAATAATCTTAATACGGACCAATCCGAAACTGAAAGGCGCGTGTGCAAGCATTCTGCCCAGCAGAAAAAGATCTTCATAAGGCCTCTTCCTAGAAAGTAGACTATCTGGCTGGACAGGAAATCTCAAAGTCTTAAAATAGCTAAATGGATTGATCAGCTGAGGTTTTGCAAGCTTAACAAGAAACTGGTGCATTTTTCTCACGTTCTCTTCTGCCTGTGTGCATGGATAGAAGAGCTGAAGATGGATGCCGATTTGGGCTGTGCAACTTCCTGGGGAAAGGGCACAAACATGCCCTTGCCCTGGGGAGGCTTCTCAGTACTTCAAAGCTGCGCTGGATACAACGCCAGCCCTCTGGCCTCAGTGTTCCAGTGCAGTTTAGGATTGCATTCTTAGTGCCCTTGAACCTTGAGGTAGCATAGCCATTTATAGACTATCCTCCATGAATTTCTCCAATCCCCTTTGAAAGCCACCCAAGAGGCTGGATGCCAAATCATGTGGCAATGTATGAAGTAGATGAATTGTGTTCTGTGTGGAGTATCTCTGTTTCTTCATCAGGTATCTTCTGACATTCACTTTCACTGGATGATCTCTGTATTAATATTTTATCGTTATGTTTTAAAAATTGAAGGCAGACAGCCCAATCTTACCTGTTTGGTGATGCAGTGGCAGCAATGTGGTATTGCTTCTAGCAGCAGCCAGGCCATGCTCTGCAGCATGTTACGTCTGTGACAGCCAGAAGGTGCATTATGCTGCTGGAACACACATTCTGGCAGTGTAACTGTGGGATAGGATTTGGCTGATAAGCCTCCGAACAGAATCTGCATCTAGTCTTTTTAATGCTTCAGCCACATTACTGGTGCTGTCCTTGTATCTCAATAGCACCGGTTACAGCAGAGTTTCCCATAGTGTGGGTCATGTCACAGTGAAGTGTTACAACCCAATGTGTGGTGCCTCGCAATGCTAGGCTCATATTCGCACTACTAACCATTACAGGGACCACTTCCAAGACATGATGCACCCGCTACCCACAATATTGGCTTCTGCAGGCCCAGGAATGCCTTCCAGAAGCCATGTGAAGCAACTTCTGGTTTGTGTTTACAACTTACAGTTTGCTTCTGCAAGGTATTCTGGAGCCCACAGTGGCCACTTGAGTGCGTTGCAGGCCTGGCATAACCAGGAAGTGGCCTCCAGAGGTTCCCATCAGTGCTTTATGGCATGACTATGAGCATCATGCTGTGACCCACAGCAGATGGCAAGGCAGGTCATGGCCAGGGGTGGACCTAGTCAAAGTGGCACCCGGGGCACCCAATAGAAGTGCACCCCCATGGGAGCCCAGGTCTACCCGCACAATGTTGTGGGGGCCACTGGCGCCCCCCTAGAGGGCCCCAAGATGGCGCCCAGGGCTCTTGCCCCCCTCTGCCCCCCTAGATCCGCCACTGGTCGTGGCCCTAAAACATTTGCCAAATGCAGTGTCCCAGTCAAGCAGACCAGCAGGGGCTAAAACTGGTGTGGGGACAGGGGAAACCAGAATGTGCATCTTCTAAATAGAGCTGAAGTGTTTATTTGCAGAATTCCCTTGTTTTCACATTTTGTTTTCACTGAGAATCAATGTAGTCCTAGATAATTATCCCAGTACAGGATAAAGGGAGCAAGAATGGTTTTGGGCTCAGTCAGTTTGTGTTCTGGCAGAGAGCCTTTCCCAAGAAGAGATGAAACATTGTGTCCTTTTCTTGTTTGTGCGAAGTCAGTTAAAATTTAAACCCCAATGTCCCTTCCAAACCAACTGAATTTTTAAAAACAAGTGCAGGAAGGCCAGTTTGGTTTGGAAGGTCCTCCACATGGCCAACTGAAAGGAGAAGGAGCTAAGAGGCTCCAGATACAAGGGAGGGCGCCTTGCCGTTCTGCGTGGGAAGCTGGTGCCAAAACCACTGAGCTGCATCACTGCTGAATTGCGCTGTTGAATTATTAAGAGAAAGTGTCCTACGAAAGTCTCCTTTGTAAATAAATCCACTTTCATCTACCCAGCAGCCTAGTCTCTACTTCAGTTCTGCCCTAAGTTATTGCAGAATGCCGGTTACCAGAGGAGAAACCAGAATTTCTCCTATCCCCTGGGCAGCACAATCCTGCCTCGTATGTAGCGTTCATGCAACAACGTTGTGTCAACGCTACGTCATTAGCGCTGCTGTGGGGGCGCCGAGCAGACCCCTGCACTAGTGCTAAAGCTCTCAAGTCAACACTACAAGTAGCTACAAGCAGCATGGCAGCCACTGGAGTCTCCTTGGAAGAAGGGGGTGTTCGTGTACTCTATTGGAAAAACATGGAAAGCCATGTACTCTATCGAAAAACAATTGGGAACAAAAATGTTTGGGAACATTTTTCAGGCCGAGAAAGTGTTAGAGAATGATCCTGTGGAAAATTCAAACCTCGAATATAACACATCTGACTGAACAATAATACAGGGTGTCCACACAGTCTCTTTACAATTGCAAAAAACCATGAAAAATGCAAATGATGAGATGTGTTAATGATATCATGCCCCTAGATTTCTTTCTGTGGGGCTACACTACAGACATCGTGTACAGAACAAAGACCCGGGACGTTATTGGCCGTTGCCACCATTGATGAGACTATGCTACAGCGAACATGGCAGGAAATTGATTATCGCCTTGATGTGCTGCGTGCAACCAATGGTGCACATATAGAGGTTTATTAATTGATGCAAAATAAACTTCAATATATACTCCTAATATTGTAAACTTTCCATACATGTATCTCTTCATTTGTTTTTGTAATACAAGTTTGAAATTGTAAAGAGACTTTGTGGACACCCTGTAGAAAAATAAAAAAAAATATCAATCTGTATAACTGATATAGCAATTCCTGAAGATGCCAGAGTTGATGAAAAGAACTAGAAAAAAAAATGACAAAACATTGAGACCGAACCATTGAAATCACATTACTATAGACAAAACACACAAAAGTGATCCCCATTGTCATCAAGGCACTTGGAACAATTTCAAAAAGCTTTGCAACTCATTTTAAACAACTGCAGCTTACTCAAGTAACATAATCAGATCTGCCAAAAATTGCACTTTGGGGAACATCGTACAGTACATATTAACGCCAATATCAATACTTAGGTCTCAGGCTGAGACTTGTATCAATTAATCAGTTCCAGTCAAAAAGGGCTGTGATTCACGTAGTTTGAACAGGAGACTCCAAATGTTTTGGCAGAAGGGTGCATCCTAAGTCTGACAAGATGTTGAGGACTGGGGAAAGTTTTTTGAGAAATAAATAAATAAATAAATAAATAAATAAATAAATAAATAATGCAGCAAAGGAAGACAGAAGTTAAACAATGAATAATTTTTACTTTGATCTTTTTGCATCCCATACATTTCAAAAGCACTTTTTGAACTCAGAATGCAGCAAAGGAAGAGATGGGGAGGAGGAAAGATCTCCACACAATCATCAGAACAAAAACACATTTACACTCAGAACCCAAGGAGGGAAGTGGGGGGAGGGAAAGTTCTATATAAAGATCAGATCATCGGGCTTAAGGCGGCGGTGCACGGGAGGGCCACTGTGTGCCATAGCTGCAGTGACTCCAGGGGCCCATAAGCCCACTGGCCGTAGTTTGGAGACCTGCTCCAGAACCTGTGCTGTATCCAACAAAGGTTGGGACTGCGCTGGAGCCTCCATGGGGCAAGAGCACGTTTGGGGTAGATACCAGCTGCCCCAGTGGGCTTGCTCGGATCTGCGCCTGCTATATAGGTCCGAGCAGGTCTTAGCAAGCCGCTAATGGCTGCATCCAAGCTCCACCCCCCTCCCCAGTCCAGCACAGTTTGGTTGGCGCTGCCTGTTGTATTTCTGCTCGAAAATCAAGAAACATGTCTGCTTGCAATAAATATTCCTTCAGGAGCACAAGTAGAATAGGGGCAAGTGAGTTTCTCTCTTACACGCAGAGTCCTGGGGCTCAGAGAATCACTGATGCCAAAGAAAGAGGCGTCGATGATCCTTGGGCCACAAACCTGGACACACTTATCTTGAAGTGGCGCTGCTGTCGGCGTTACAGCACTCAGGCCGACGCTACAAGTAGTGTTGGCCTGAGAGCACCGATGGGGAGCCCTCCTTGTGCCAGCCAAACTTGGCTGGCTCAGGGGAGGTTCTGGGAGGAGGGAGGGCAGGAAAAAGGCGTTACTGGGTGGGAGGGGGGCATGCCGGTCCGGGGAGGGGGCATGGTTAGGATGCGGTCATTAGGCCACATCCAAGGCCTTGCCCGCCAGCCTGCCTGCTCCAGTGCAGCTTATGATTGGGCTGTCAGTGAGAGCTACTTCTAAGTAGGCATGTCTAGGATTGCACTGTTGATGGCCCAAGATGGACCCTGAATGCTATCAACGTTTGTAAGACCCTCAAGTTGGATCATTTGAGGGAGTTGAGATAGGAAGTTGATCCACTTCTGTACACAGCCAGGGAGTTATTGCAAGAAGAGCCAAGGGAGCAACTACAGGCAGGCAGAGTTTGGAGGCAGAGGAGAGGTTAGATTTTACCTGAGAGTGAGTCAGAGGCTGGGCTGGAAAGAGCTGGAAGCCAGCAGCCTCTTCTGCACCCAGAAATGCCAGGAGAACTGATATCACCAGAGCATACAGGACTGCAGCCTTTGCCTCTAAAACCAAGAAATCTTAATGAGAAATAGAACATGCTGTCTCATGAGTACCTAAGGCAGTGGTTATCAAATGCTTTAGCACCGAGACCCATTTTAAAAATGACAATCTGTCCAGGACCCGCCAGATGTGACGTTGTCAAAGAAATGGCTATATTCTGTTAAAATCTTTAAGAGCAATGTAGGCCTCTGCCTGGGACCATCTTGATGAACTGGGTTGCCCTAAATTCTTGGGTTATGAGAAAACAGCTCATCAGTGAAGCTAGAAGCGCTGTTGTCTGGGATAGCTGGTAAACGGCCATGGCAGTCCTCCTTAGATAAGACCACTTCTCACTTAAGTTGTTTAATTAGCCAAGGTCACTGTGATTGTTAGATGTACTACCACAGCTGTGTGTTCAGTTAGGGCGGGGGGGGGGATTCCACCATCAGCTGCTTGCCAGTGAGCATGTAACTTGTTAGAACATTTGGCGGGACCAAGTTCTAGTAGGCTACTATAGGTGTCGCAAAGTATAAAGTGGAACCATTTTGTGGGTCTTTTGCCATTCTTCTGCTTTTGCCATCAATCTGGACACCTGCTGAGTTGGGAGGAAGAACTTTCCAGAGCACGTCAGCTATTATTTTAGGAGAGTTAAGAGCCTAGGAGTTAGCAATCAATCAATCAATCAATCAATCAATCAATCAATCAATCAATCAATCAATCAATCAATCAATCAATCAATCAATCAAT
>JAJKFI010000297.1:122898-145634 GCA_029204185.1 Lerista edwardsae
TAATAATAATAATAATAATAATAATAATAATAATAATAATAATAATACATGGCTTATAATATGCAGAAAATGGGCTATCTTACATTGCCAATTTTAAAATGGTTACAAACTAAAAGCTAAAATATGAAATAATATGAAATAAGACCTAGATTTGAATGAGATTCTGTCCTTGCTGCTACTTTGAGGGGAGGGGAGATGTTGTTGCCCTGGCACTTCTATATTACAGATCCTGCACTTTCCCATTCCATTCTGGGGCAATTTTCATGTCTGCCCCATGGAGGAAAAACAAATAGGTTCAAGAACAGGACTGCCTGCCTTTGCTTATGTGTTCCTGGATGCTGGGCGGAGGAACCTCTTTGTGAGTCTAGCTGTTACAAAGCTATGGTATGTCCCTTAAGAATCTGCCTTCTTACCCCCAGAGTACTGCTTTGACTGCTCAGACCTCAGCTGAAGAAGCAATAGAATTGTTTGTGCTCCCATGTACACTTTGACTTGATGCTTCCTCAAATTCCTGGTTCCTAGACTTACAACACAAACCTAGGCATGTTTACTCAGAAGTAAATGTATACAGGATTATTATTACTATTATCATAGCCTTAAGCTTCTAAAGACAAGTAATTTTAAAGAGAAATAACACATGGTGTCTCATGAATATTTAGGTTACTGCAGTTGCGTGAGATAAACCTAAGGATCCTATCCTGAAGTTACCCTCCTTCCTAGCCCCAAACCTTGATGTTGCCGTGGTCCTGTCCCCAATCCACTCATTCCCATTCCCCCAGTCTTAACCAGGAAGAACAAATGTGTTCCAGAAATGGGTTGAGAACTGCATAAAGTTCTCATTTACAACAGTATCATCACATACAATACAATTATCCTCCTTGGAATCATCTCCTTGGAAAAGTCACTGTCACTATACATTCTGAATTTGGTTTTTTGTTCAGTTTTCATTTTGTAGTGGTGAGTTTGTGTTGTTCTATTAAAAACGGAATTATTAATTATTTTTAATTAATTAAAAAAGTCACTGTCCTGTTGACTCTAGTTATATCTTTTGAATGTGCAAAAGATACATTTTGTCATCTGTATTGCTGGTGTTGTGCACAGTTCAGCTCCTAACCTCTGATGTTAAACCCCTGACAGTGCAATCCGGCCTGTTCCAAGCTTGTCCCTATATTCATCTATGAAATGGTGAAAAGGAAAAGTCAGAGCTCAAAGAAGCATATACAAGTATTCACACCAAAGTTAACTGTGGGGAATTCAGTAAGGAATTGAAATACATGAGGACAAGAACTTAGAATGAATACAGCAATCCACATAGTGCATTAAAGATTCATTGGCAAAACTCAGACTACTGTATTTCCTTTAATTTTCACTTGGTTGTTGAAGATTTATTTAATTAAATGGTTTTTTTGGGGGGGGGCAAGGTTAGGGTACCTTTTCTCAGGAGTCAGTTATTGTAGTAAACTGTTTGAGGCAAATTTATGTCAAAAGACAAAGTAGAAATATAATTAATAATAAATTATTAAATAACAAAGATATATGTGTTACAGGCAACAGTGTACAAGTGAAGCCCAGTGGACTATTGCCTTACTCCCTGGGGTGGGAGTAGAGCTTCCCGAGACCCTGAGACCATGATAGCACTATTGCTTATTGACACCACTAAACAATAAGTACAGCCAGCTGCTAAGAAAAAAGTAAGTGGCACTGAATCATTTAGTCAAAACAGAGATTATTAATCTCACAAAATGGCCAAAGAAAAGATGGAGGCAGGTGGAAGAAGGGAGAAGATAAGCATCATCTTAAAATGGTGATTCATGGTCAGATGACACAAAACTTTTCTGGATGACACAAAACTTTTCCGGGTGGTGAAAACCAGAAGGGATTGTGAAGAGCTCCAGAAGGATCTCTCCAAGCTGGGGGAATGGGCAGCCAAATGGCAGATGCCTTTCAATGTAGACAAGTGTAAAGTGATGCACATTGGGGCAAAAAACCAAAACTTCATCTATAGGCTAATGGGTTCTGAGCTGTCTGTGACAGCTCAAGAGAGAGATCTTGGGGTGCTGGTGGACAACTCAATGAAGGTGTCAACCCAGTGTGCAGCAGCAATTAAGAAGGCCAATTCCATGCTTGGGATAATTAAAAAAGGGGTTGAGAATAAAACAGCCAATATTATCATGCCAATGTACAAATCAATGGTAAGGCCACATCTGGCATATTGTGTACAGTTCTGGTCGCTGCACCTCAAAAAGGGCATAGTGGAGCTGGAAAAGGTGCAGAAGAGAGCAACGAAAATGATTACAGGGCTGGGATAACTCCCAAGAAAGACTGCAGCATTTGGGGCTCTTCAGTCTAGAAAAAAGGCGCCTGAGGGGGGACATGATTGAGACGTACGAAATTATGCACGGAAGGGATAGAGTTGATAAAGGGATGTTCTTTTCCCCCTCTTACAACACCAGAACCAGGGACATCTGCTAAAACTGAGTATTGGGAGAGTTAAAACAAATAAAAAAAAATTCTTTTTTATCCAGCAGATAATTAATCTGTGGAACTCTTTGCCACAGGAGGTGGTGATGGCATCTGGTCTAGATGCCTTTAAGAGGGGATTGGACGGATTTCTGGAAGAAAAGTCGATCATGGGCTGTAGGCCATGTAATAGGCCATGTATAGGCCATATAGTGCAACCTCCTTACATTTTTAGTAGGCTACTTCAGAGTGCCGGGTGCAAGGGAGTGGCAACAGGATGCAAGCATCTTGTTGTCTCATCCGTCCCTGGGGCACCTGGTGGGCTGCTTTGAGATGCAGGAAGTTGGCCTAGATGGGCCTCTGGCGTGATCCAGCGGGGCTCTTCTTATGTCACAACATCCTGTCTAAACACACAAGTCTGCTGTTTGGTTCTCATTGTGTCTTTACATCATGTCTTCCAATTTAAACAACACGTGTTGGAGTTCCTATCAAAAAACGAAGAACTGATTCATTGTACAACTACTTCCATGCAAAACATGGCTCCCATCATTCTCACAAAACATACCCTCTGGGTCCACAAGCAGGAGACATGCAAGTTGTGCATGTCTGGGCCCAATCCTATCCAATTTTCCAGTCCTAATACAATCGTACCCAAAAGTCATGTGCTGCATATTGCAAGGGTGGGGAGTCTCAGAGGGCACCTCAAAGAAGGGAACATTCCCTTAAGTTCCCTTTCCGCAGAGACACATTGCAGCTGCATTGGCCCTGGAAAGTCAGATAAGATTGGGTCAGTGATGTCATGCAGGGGGAACGCGGGGGAACTCAGTTCCACTAGTTAAAATTAGGGCTGACTCCGCCCACTTCACTCCCCCCCTCCCAATTCCTCTGCAAAGAGCTTTTCTTCTTGGTTGGCCAGCACTCAGAGGGTTAAAGGGAGCGACTCTGGATTCCTAGGGGGGCAAAGGCAGTGATGTCATTCAGGGGGAATGGACCAGAATGGGCGTTCCGGATCCTAACGGGCTCCGTGGCTGGTTCCGGGTTCCCAACAAGTGCCAATCAAAAGTGAGTTCCTGTTCCTAAATCATTTGAATGATACCACTGGATTGGGTCCTCGGGGCACTTACAGGCATAGTCCATCTGTTGTGGTGTTTTAGTCCCGGCTGAAAAGCAGTGGGCTGGCAAGAGCTGTTTCAATTTTGGTATTATTAAATATATGGAAAGACTTCTAGACAACCCAGTCATGGGCATTTGACTTATAGACAGACCCTTTGGCACTTTCGCATAAGTGTAGTCTGTCTATTGTGGTGTTTTGTGCAGGTGTGAAAGCACTGGACTGGCAGGAGCCTTTCAATTTCAGTATGTTCCAACTTATGGACAGATCTCCAAAATGGAATTGGTATGTATCTTGGGGACTCTGTGTATGTAAAATGTATTGTTTGATTGAGTCCTGATTTCAGTGTTGAGATACAAGCAGAGAAAGAGATACTAGGCATTGGCATGCAAATTCCAATATCTTCCTTTGGCATATCCTCACAACTACATGATGCATTGTTGCATCATTTGCAAGACAAAACAACTGAGATTTGCATATCTTTCTGTGTAGCACCACCTATTAAAATTCCCTGCAGATTCCCCACCAGACATATGCCAGGAGACCCAAGATCATCTAATGTCACTTGTTTCTACTTAGACTACTCTGGTTTCTCTTCAGATCGACTTTAGAATGTCAGCCATGGACCACAGCATGTCTACACCATTTGCTATTACTGTTCTGATCATTTTTGGAGTGATATCCATTGTCTCACTACTAGGAAGTGGATTTATCATAATTGTGAACAGCCATAGCTGGTTCCAAAGCAGGAAACTGGCCCCTTGTGATCTTCTCCTGACATGTCTGAGCATCTCCAGATTTTTAATGCAGTGCGTTATGTCCTCAAGTCAATATATTTACATCAGCTCTCCAGTGGCTTTCATATGTAGCTATAAATGGAAAGAAGCTACTCTCGCTTGGATGTATTTTACCATGGCCGATCTATTAGGCATCTCCTGTCTCAGTGTTTACTACTGCATGAAGGTCACCACCTTTGCCCACCCCATCTTCCTCTGGCTGAAGTCAAGAACTGACAGGCTTGCGCCACGCATGCTTGTAATATCATTCATAGCTTTCATCCTCTTTTCTGTTCCTCCAGTTGTGGGTTTTTGGAGAATGAAAACATCCTGCGGTCCGACAAGAAACATGACAGCAAATACAAGTCACACTGAGGCTCCTACAGAATACTCATTTGCAATTTTACGTCCTCTGCTGTTCTCTTTCAATGCTATCAGTTTCATCATCTGCTTAAGTGCATCCATTCTTTTGATCGTCTCTCTCTGGAGGCACATGAAGAATCTGAAGAAAAGCGGAATTCGCACTAAGGACCTCAGCACTCAGGCCCATATCAAGGTCATCAAGCAGCTGATGTTTTTCCTTTTCTTCTATATTGTATATTTTGTTACACTTATAATTGCTATGGCTGATCTTTTAAAGTTTGGCAAAATTGAGCGAGTAATTTCTGACATTGCACTTTCCTTATATCCTTCTGCTCACTCAATAATCTTAATACAGACCAACCCGAAGTTGAAAGGAGTGTGCGCACACATTCTGCCCAGCAGAAAGAGATCTTCATAAGCCTCTTCCAAGAAAGGAGACTATCTGATTGAACAGGAAATCTCATGGACTTATGACAGCTAAGTGGATGGATAAAATTCTGATTAACTGAGCATAGTTTTGGCAGGCTTACTAACAAGGAGCTGTTGCATTTTTCTCATATTCTCTTCTGCCCGAGTGTTTGAATATGAGAGCCTAAGCCCTACTGGCTGAGGCCAAAGCCCTCCTAGTCCACAATCTTGTTTCCCAAAGTAGCTCACTAGTTGCTTCTGAGAAGCCCCCAAAACAGGAAATAAAGGCTGCTGCTTCCCTACCAGCTATGGGTGGTGAGGGTATGTCTGGTGAGGCAGAACTGCCCTACCAGAGCTCTTTGAAAAGTGTCCCACTGCTGTGATCAAGCTTTGGGCAGCTGAACACTTGGGTTGTGTTTGCAGGATCACAGCCATTGCAGTAGCAGTGGAGGTACTTTTCAAATAAGTATTGTATGGCAATTCTGCCTCACCTGCCACACCCTCACTGCGTGTCTGTTCCCCTTGCCCTTGCTCCCCTGCAATTGGCATTGGCAGGCATTGTGCTCTTGAAACTGGAGGCAGCACACAGCCATCAGGCTCATTAATAGACTGTTCTCCATTAGCCATAATTGAGAGCGCAATCCTAGCCTGGTGTTAGGCTGGCACAGTTAGGCCAGCAAAGTTTCACCAGCACAAGAGACACCGTAAAGTATGTTTGGACCATTTTCAAAGTCAGAAAGGCCAGCGCACAGACGTGCACCATCCTCCCTGACTCAGAGAGTGGTCCAAATGCGCTTAACAGTGTCTCTTGTGCTGGCCAAATTTTGCTGGCTTAGTTTATGCCGGCCTAACTCCAGGTTAGGATTGTGCCCACAGTACCCTCTGAATTCCTCCAATCCCCTTTGAAAGTTCTCCAAGAGGCTGGCTATCAGCACATCCTGGGGCAATTAATGAAATAGACATAAACCTAAGACATAAGACATAAACTTATCAGTGCTGATAAGTATTGCTATTAGTTTTTATTGTTACTTAGCTCTATTGACTGCGACTGAATTGTTGGCTGTTGAAGTCCTTGAGAACCTTTGTGTCTTGGAAGTGTACTTACTGCTTTATTGTTTTATGGCTTCTCACAATCATTCTCGGATTACATATACTAGAGAAGAAATTTTGAACATTAGAAGAGCTTCCTTTTGCATGTATCCTCCTGCTTTTGTGGCTGAAGTAAGCAGTGCAGCTGAAGTAAGCAGTGCGGCTGTTTTGGCTAAGAAAGGTGTTGCAGCCCCGTTTAAAATAAGGAAAATTAATCAAAGAGGACGCCGTGCTGGTACCTTGACCAGGCTACGTCAACGGGGCATGAGATCTGCGTTACCATCTATTCATCTTTCTAATCTCCGCTCACTTGCTAATAAAATGGATGAATTGCATCTCATCAATCAGGTCAACCCTGACTTTTCACGCTCGGCTGTTCTTTGTTTTACGGAAACATGGCTTACTGACTCTGTTCAGGACAGTGTGTTACAAATACCGGGGTTTCAGATTCACAGGGCAGATCGTGCACTCGAAACATCCGGAAAATCGAAGGGTGGAGGCATTTGCTTCTATATAAACAGAGACTGGTGTAGAGACGTGTCAGTGTTGGAGACAGTATGCAGCGCGGATGTGGAGGCATTTTTTATCAATTGCCATCCGTTTTACTCTCCAAGAGAGTTTTCTTCTATAATTCTGGGTGGCATATATATAGCTCCTCAAGCTTGCACCAACCGTGCAGTATGTGTTCTTGCCGATGTGATCAATCGATTAGAGAGGAATAATCCGGATTCCCCACTTATTGTTCTAGGCGATTTTAATAAAGTAAATCTATCTCACGAACTGCCTAGATATAAGCAGCATGTCAGCTGCCCTACGAAAGATAAGAATATATTAGACCACTGTTACACAACGATCAAAGGTGCTTATCGAGCTGTCCCCCGCGCTGCCCTTGGCCTTTCTGACCACTGCCTGATCTTTCTTATACCAACTTATAAACAGAAATTGAAAACTGCTAAGCCAGTGGTTAAAACAGTTAAACGCTGGACGGAGGATGCAAAGGAAAAGCTGCAGGCTTGTTTCGACTGCACTGACTGGAGTATTTTTGAAACTGCTACAAAAGATTTGGACGAATTCTCTGAAACTGTAACATCTTACATTAAGTTTTGCGAAGATCTATGTGTGCCTACTATGACTGTGCGCACATACAATAACAATAAAGCCTGGTTTACAGCAAGCCTTAAGCACTTACGTCATGCCAAAGAAGTGGCTTATAAAAAAAGGGAAAGAACTCTGTACAACCAGGCTAGGAATGCACTGAATAGGGAAATTCGGGTGGCAAAAAGAGCTTACAGCGATAAGCTGAAGTCACAAATGAAGGACTACAACTCTGCTACTCTTTGGAGGAATTTACAAAATATCACGGGTTACAAGACAACACCTTCTCCTGTTTTGGAAAATCAAAAACTGGCTGATGATCTGAATAAGTTCTATTGCAGGTTTGGAAGTTCAGAATTATTACCTGTTGGCCCTCATTTGGACCTAGAGGCTCCAAGTACTGTTTACTGCCATTCCTATAGCCCCTGAGTCTATTCCTTTAGCGATCTGTGAAAACGATGTGCGACATCTTCTGCAAACTCAGAAAGCAAAAAAAGCTCCGGGCGCAGATGGGGTTACTCCTCTTTGTTTGAAGGTGTGTGCCGCACAGCTTGCTCCTATTTTGACAAGAATCTTTAATAGGTCACTGGAGCTGTGCAGTGTTCCCTCATGCCTCAAAACTTCTATCATTACCCCAGTGCCCAAGAAAGCTTCTATTAGTGGGCTGAATGACTACAGGCCCATTGCTCTTACATCTGTAGTAATGAAAGTTTTTGAGAGACTGGTGCTGAACTATCTGAAAGGTATTACTGACCCGCTGCTAGACCCTTTTCAATTTGCATATCGTCCAAATAGATCAGTAGACGATGCTGTTAATATGGCTATGCATTATATCCTTCAACATCTGGATTCTCCAGGGTCCTATGCACGAGTCCTTTTTGTTGACCTCAGCTCTGCGTTTAACACAATTGTGCCATCTAATTTGTTAGTTAAACTAATTCATCTAAACATACCTGTTCCTGTCTGTCAATGGATATATAGCTTCCTGACAGACAGGAAACAGCAAGTGAAGCTGGGGAAAATTACATCTAACACTTGTATAGTCAGCATGGGAGCCCCTCAAGGGTGTGTGCTCTCTCCATTGCTTTTTTCCTTATACACAAATGATTGTGTCTCACAGAACTCCTCAGTTAAGATCCTAAAGTTTGCAGACGACACGACAATCATTGGCCTCATTAAAGACGGCGATGAGTCTGCATATAGATGGGAAATTGAGCACTTTGTTGCGTGGTGCAGCAGTAACAGCTTAGTGCTCAATTCGCAAAAAACTGTGGAGATGTTGGTCGATTTTCGGAAACACCCTCCACCTTTGCTTCCACTTTTCATTCTGAGCAGTAAGGTCTCTGTTGTGGAGTCGTTTAAGTTTCTGGGCTCTGTACTTTCTCGTGACCTGAAATGATCAACTAACATCAGTGGCATTATTAAAAAAGCCCACCAGCGGCTATATTTTTTGCGCCAACTCCGGAAATTTAACTTGCCCCGTGAGCTGCTTGTCCAATTTTACAGAGGCATTATTGAATCTGTCCTCTGTAATTCCATAACGGTTTGGTTTGGTTCAGCAACCAAACTGGACAAGCAAAGGCTCCAGAGGACCGTTCAAGCCGCTGGAAGAATAATTGGGTCCGAGTTGCCTTCATTAGAAGAATTGTACACCGCTCGGGTTACAAAGCGAGCGAATAAGATTGTTGCAGACTTATCGCATCCTGGCAATAAGTTGTTTGATCTTCTCCCCTCGGGTCGACGTTACAGGACTCCTTATACTAAAACATCAAGGCACAAAAACAGTTTCTTTCCTTGCGCCACCAAACTGCTAAATCTTTAGTTATGTTGTTACAATCTGATGTTTGAGCAATGTTGGGATTTGCCATTATGTATTGTCGTTTTTTGTATGTGTGGTGGGTGGGCGGTGTTGTATGTACGTATGTAGCCGAAGGCCACGTCAAATTCCAGGCATGGTTTCCATTCCTGGCCAATAAATTAATAATAATAATAATAATAATAATAATAATAATAATAAACCTTTATTGGCATACAAAGCAAAAATATTGCATTTGAAAGACAACAGTAAGCCCCCAGACAATGTGTAAAAATTATTCTGGAATATAGACATGATTGAATTGTATGCTCTGACGTTTAATTATGAAGTCTATAAAATTGGTGGCTTTATCTTATTCGCCACTACATCACTCAAAGTACAACGGATTTTCTCCTGCTCAAGATGGCCTCTCACTTTTGGCAAAATTGATCCCAGATACTTTTCACGAAGATCATTATAGTGTGGACAATATAAAAAAAAACATGTTTTTATAAATAAATTGTATTTGACAATCCTTAACATTACATGCATATATCACCTATTGAACAATATCATAACATATTCTACTGTTAATATATTCTACTATAATCATCTTTACCCAGCTATTTATTCATTATACACATTTACAATGATTCTTCCTCCCAATCTCCATCTAAAAAATTACAGACCAACAGATTATCTGTAACATTTTCCTTCTCATTTAACTCCTTCCCATATACTAACATAGGCTGCCAGATTTTCACAAAATAATCATGCTTTATTTCTCCTCTATATATTCTGATCTTACTAGTTGATTTTTCCATCAATACTGTTTGCCAAATCCTATTCAAAAATCTCTGTATTGTAAGATTTTGGGCATTTCTCCAACTTTTTGCAATCTCAGAACTTGCTAATCCAATGAGATTCACAATTAACTCTTTATTAGTCAGCTTTTCATTTCCCCCGGTAAATTCATTAGTCATTAAAACATTATTCATTAAAACATTAAAATGAATTATTTAAATTCATTAAAACAGTAATAACGTTTCATTCCCTATTGTTTTTTGATTAGTCAGAGTTTCTATCCATTTAATTATTTCTTGCCAATATTTTTCTATTTTAGGGCAGGAAATCCACATTTGTTCCAATGTACTCCTCTTTCCACAATTCCTCCAGCACATCTCTGAGATGTCTCTATTAATTTTATGTAATTTTGTTGGGTACCAATGCCATCTATGAACTACCTTTAATACCATTTCTTTTGTCCTGGCTGATATTGTTTTATAGGGATATTTGGTCCATATTCCCTTCCATATTTCTTCTGATATATGAATATTCAAATTTGTTTCCCATACTATTTTAGTTCCCATACCCTTTCCATATTCTTTCTCAATAACATATTTATATATTAATGAGATTAATCGTTTTCTATTATTTTTGTTTTTTTTCTATACAATATTGTTCAAAAATCTGTTAATGGTCTCAGAGGACCTGATTTTTTATATAATTGCATCACAAAATTCCGTACTTGTTTTATCTGTAACCAATTAATTCTTATATAACTTGTTTTTACTTCTAATTGTTCAATTGTGAGTGATTTTCCAGATTCAAATAAATCCTTAATTCTATAAATTCCACTTTGCCTCCAATGTCTAAATTGTATGTATTTCTCCTGAGATTTAAATTTTGGATGATCTAACATAGGACATAAAGGGGATATAGGAGGAGCAAAAGTTCCCATATATTTATGCCATATTCTTAATGTTTCAAAAGTAAAGGGTTCTGTATTTGTTCTCCTTTTTTAATCCTTTTAAAATTATATATATAATTATTTACTATGCCAGTTTCCCCATCATCCTCCATCTCAAGCCATTCAGGACTTTCTTCTTTCTGTATAAACGTAGCAATTTGATTTATTGGAAATGCTTCATAATATTTTTCCAGTTGTGGTACTCCTCCTTTTGCACTTTGACCATATTTAACATTCTTTATAAACCTTATTTTCCTCCCTGTTCCTGCAATAAACGTCTCTAGATTCTTTTGCCATATTTTTATTTTTTTAAATATCTGGTTGTAAAGGTATATTTTGAAATAAAAACTTTGGTAAAAAATATGCTTTAATTAATGCTATCCTACCCAACATAGATAAATTCAGCTTCATCCAATCCTTAATCTTCTCCTTTATAAATTGAAATAGCTTTTTATAATTTCTAAATATTAATTGATGCACATTTTTTGTTACCCATGCTTCCAAATATTTAAAACTTGAATAATACAGCTCAAAATAAAACAGTGTTTTAATTTCTTTCTGTTCTACTATAGACGTATTTAAACATAACAACTTAGATTTTTCATAATTGATTTTTAGTTCTGTATAATAGCAAAAATTTTCCAATATTTGTTTTAATGAACCGATGCTTTTTGATGGATCTTCCAAAAAAGAGAAGCATGTCATCGGCATAAAGATTTATTTTATGATGCCTCTTTAAACATTAGTCTTTTAATATTTTCACTTTCCCTTATCTTTACTGCGAGGGGGCTCAATTGTTAGCGCAAATATTATTGGGGATAAGGGGTCACCTTGTCTTGTTCCTTGATAAAGAGTAAATTTCTCCGATTCTTACCATTAATCAGTACTGTGGCCCTTGCATCTATATATAATTTTCTTAATGTTTCAATAAAATTTTCACCCATATTCATTTTTCCTAATAAGTCAAACATATAACGCCATTCTATGCGATCAAAAGCTTTAAGTGCATCCAGTGACACTGTTGCTAATTTTGGGAGGTTTTTTTTAGCTATATATATATCACATTTAACACTCTACGAATAGCATCCTGCATTCGTCTTCCTGGCATAAATCCAGATTGATCTGTGTGTATATAATTAGTAATAAAACTATTTAGTCTTTGTGCCAATATTGAGGAAAAAAATAGTTTGATCTTGATTTTGCAGTGTGATTGGTCTATACGATGATGGGAGCATTGGGTCCCTTTTCTGGTTTTAATATAGCTATTATTCTTGTTGTTCTCCAACACTCTGGTATTTCTTCTCCTTCCAAAATTGAGTTAAATAGTTTTATTTCTGAAGGTGTTCTATAACATCTTCTTCCCATATTTTATAGAAATCTGATGTGAACCCATCACAGCCTGGTGCTTTCCCTTTTTTAAGTTTTTTAATAACTGAATTTATTTCGGGTATTGTTATTTGTGAATTAAGTTGCTCTTTATGTTTCTCTAAAATTTGATTAATTGTTAGTGAATTTACAAATTTTTTAGTATTTATATCTGATGTTACGTCTTTTTCATATAAATTCTTATAATATTCCTTAAATATGGTTGCTATTTCTTGTTGTGTGTTTACTATTTTTCCTTCCTTCATTTTCAGTCACAATTGCTCTTTTTATTGCTCTCTTTTTTACTGCATATGATAGAATTTAGTATTTTTATTCACATATTCATAATACTGTCTCTTTAAATAATTCATAGCTGCTTGAATCTTAGATGCATCAAGTGCCTCTAATTCAGCTCTGGCTTTTGTTAATTCCATAATATTTGATCCTTGTTTTTTATGTTGATCTGACAAAATTGTTATTTTAATTTCCAATTCTTCTTGCAATCTATTTCTCTCTTTTTAATCTGGAGCTTGCCATAATAATCCCCCCCCCGTAAAACAGATTTTAATGTATCCCATAACAATGCAGGCTTGATTCCTTCCTTATCATTTATTTCATAAAAAGTTTTAATTTCCCCCTTTATTTTCCCAATAATCTCTACATTTAAACATATACTGGAGCTTAATCTCAAAATTTGAGATTTATTCCTTGCAGCATTATTAGTCCAAATAAGTTTTATTTGTGCATGATCAGAAATCATGATTGGGGAAACTTGTATTTTATCCAAATATTGGGCCAGGTTTTCTGAAATTACAAAATGATCAATTCTTGAGTAGGTAGCATATTTTTTTAGAAAATATGTAAAATCTTTTGCTCTAGGATTTAAGTATCTCCATCCATCAATTAAACCTACTCTCTTCACTAATTTCTCAATTTTAATTCCATCACTTGACACCTTTCTTTTTCTTGATGCTGTATCCATTTGACTCATAATACAATTTTTATCCCCTCCCAATATAATTTCTCCCCAAGCAATTTTTTTTAACCTCTCTTAACAGCTTCTCCATAAATTTTGCTTGTCCTTTATTAGGAGCATAATAAGAACTTACAATTTGTCTTCTATCTTCCCTTTTACTATAATATATCTACCTTCTAAATCTCTTATCCAAATTTTGAATTTTTCATAAAAATTATTGCTACCCCCCTGGATTTATTTGTCCCATTTGCAATATATTGGTCACCTAATTTTAAATGCTTAATTATCTCTTTTATTCCTTTTTTTATCCTTCTTCTGATGTGTCTCTTGTAGTAGTAATACATCTGCTCCCAATTTTTGAATAGTCTTCATAACCCTATACGTTTTAGCTGGTGAACCAAGTCCATTTGTATTATATGAAATTATATTCAAATTATCTAACATTACAGTCATAAACTATATAAGCTATATTTCCAAAAATATTCTTCTTACATTTTTTTGAACATATTCAATGTATTTTATGAAGTTAAATTTGTGGTTCCATTTTATTAAATAGAAGTGTATACTGGATTGCCTATATATTATTTTCCTATTATTGCCAATTTCCTTCCCCCTCCCTTTCCCCCACCCCCATTTCCCCACCCCCCAATTCCCTTCCCAAAATATAAAAAAAACTTATGAGAAATTATGAGAGAAATTATGTGCCGTGGGGGCAGGGAAGACGGCGAAACGGACCAGAACGCAACGGGCGGGCTGCCACTCACCGGTTCCTCTCGCCCAGTGTTCCGGCTGCATGACAACGCTGGGTTGGATGCTGCCTAATGGCTATATCCAGACTTCACCTCCTTCCCCAGGCCAGACCGCCTCCTGTTATATAAATATTGTTGGTTGATTGATTCATTGATTGGTATCAATTCTACAGTATTATGTATTTTGCCCCCTTTTTGTTTTTCTTTCTTTTTTAGTCACTAATGAAGGCAAAGGAAAAAAATTAAGGGACAAGGCCCTAAAATCAAGGAGATTACCTTGAAATTGTGAAATTCTTCACAAAATTTATTTCTAGATGAGTAGGAAGCGAGAAGACAACTCCGTTGCTTCTCCAGCTGGTAGGCTGGTGGCAGAGAGGACTTCTAAGAGGGTGGAGGTGAGACACAGTATGTGAGGTGATTTAAAGAGGCAATTAACTCCTTAAGTTATCCTTCTCAGTCTAAGCACTGTGAATTTGGCAAACAAAAGAGATGCCACACCATTGGTCACAAGAGCCAGAATACGTCCCCAAACTATATGGGCATAACCTGATACCTGGCTGTGTCACTCGAAACCGAATCCTCTTGGGATTTGCATGGCTCTCTACATTGACCTGACTAGTTAAAGAGCCCCCAAGAGCAGTTTCACTGCTGGGTATCGAATAGAAACTGGGAGTGATCCCACTTGTTCCTCTCAGACGTATCTCCTGGAAAGTGACAGCAATGGACAGAGGAAACACAACTCCATTTGCTCTCACTCTTCTATTCATTTTAGGAATAGAGTCCATCGTTGCCTTTTTAGGAAACAGTTTTATCGTAGTAGTGAATGGTCACAGATGGCTCCAAGACAGGAAGATGCTCCCTTGTGATCTCCTCTTGACCGCTTTAGGCGCTACCAGATTTCTGTGGCAATCAGTTGTCATGACGTCCCAATTGCTGAATGTCTACTTGCCAGAGTTCTTTTGCCATCGTTATGTATGTGAGAGTGGCTTCGGTGCCTTTATATATTTCAGCTCAGCCAGCGTCTGGTGTGCCACCTGGCTCAGCGTCTTCTACTGCGTGAAAATCACCAACTTTTCCCACTGCCTCTTCCTGTGGCTCAAGCCAAGAATCGACAAGCTTGTGCCGAGGCTGATCGGATTGTCACTTACAGTTCTCTCTTTTCCTTTTGTTGCCTGTAGTTTGAGAGTGGAAAAATACTGTGATCAAATGGGGAATGTGACTGGGAATGCCAGCCAAGGTGACGAGAGCAACAACAGTGGATTTGGGTTTTTAAATTATCTGCAATTCACTTTCACAGCCATCAGTGCCAGTATCTGCTTAACAGCTTCCATTCTTTTGCTCATCTCCCTGTGGAGGGACACAAGAAATCTGAAGAGGAGCGGCTTTGCCATCAAGGACCTCAGCACTCAGGCTCATATCAGTGTGGTCCAGTCTTTGTTCTTCTTTCTCTTCTTCTACATTCTATATATTTTGGTCTTGACCATAGAGGTATTATACACTGGAGAAGGCATGATGTCATTTTCTTGAAGCCATGGGCATACAAATATGGCTGACTCAGATTATTGCCACGAAGGAGGAGGGTTGCCGCGAATTCATGAATAAAAATCTCCCCGCACGTGTGTAAAAGTTAATATCAACCTTTTTAATCATGTAATCCGAGTTTAAATAGACAGCAAGTAGCATTTCGTCCGGTATGTTCAGTAATATAATTACGAGGAATTTAACCTTGTAAGTGCATATTAAATCATAATAAGGTTACCAATAATGTTTCTACACGATCACGTTTTTATTTTCGTAAGTTTTTATTTCAGGAGTAAGCTATTCAGTTCTAAACAGTACGAGCAAAGCAATCTGAAATGCTTGGAATCAGCATTGTTTTGAGTACGCCAACATGGCCGCTAAGCCCACCCCCTGGCTTCAATTCGGCAGCATTACTTCTTAAGGCAGGGCCATGGGTTGGTCTTGACAATTTCCCTGAGTCGTTCTCTCAGACCTGACATTGCTGAGGGACTGCTTAGTGATGTTGCACTGTCGTTATATCCTTCGCCACACTCCATAGCCTTGATATTGACCCATCCCAAACTGAAAGAAGTGTGTGTCCAAATCCTAAAAATCAGACAAAGAACTTCATAAAGAGAAGAGGGCAGCAGACAGGTATCCATCCCACCCAAGAAACAATTTGCCCTCTCTCTCTTCCTTCTTCCCTCCTTGTTCATGTAAAAGTTATGTATGTTTATCAATTTAAAAAAAAATCAATATCCACAATGTGGAAAAAGTTCAGTGTGGATAATTCATGCATCTTGGATTATCTTGAAAATAGAGATCTATTTAGAGAAAATAGAGATAAATAGATATATTGGGCCCTTTTTCGCCTACTTTTTGGTATTCTTTGACGTCCCAGACACTTCTGTGCAGGATCAGCAGCCTCTGTCCCTGGTTGGTTTAAAACACTATCACTTGCAGGCACACATCATTGTGGATTGGGATTCTTCTTCCTCTCTGAGATAGCTACCCCTCTTCCAGAACTGGAAAGCACCTGCCAGCTGGGTAGGAAACTGGTCTGTCCAGGTCCAAGGGCTGGGATGGAGTGACCAGGTGGGTTCCACTCCTTCAGTCAGGTAACTTGACAACTCCAATGTTATTTAGGTCCAAGCACAAAGGAAATGCCAGCCGTGGAGTGATTCATCTGTTGGGAGTTCAGAGAAGAGCAGTGGTGTCCCTACGGGGGTGGGGGAGGAGCTCTACGTTTTGCATGGAGCCTTACCGTCCCGTGTAAATCACTCCTTTTCCTTGCCACTGTAGCCAGTAAGCAATGCCAAGACATTGCTTCCCCCCCCCCCCCGGAGGATTGGCTAAAGTGACGCAGAAAAGGAGCAATTTCCAACAGCAAGATAAGGCTCCTTTCAAAACTTAGAGCTCCGCCCCCCCCCGTTATGTAGGGATGCCACTGGAGAAAAGCACTCAGTTGCTCATCCACAACTGCAAGGACTGTGAAGTCCTCAGACAAATGGAAGTAGCTGGCAAGTAAGGACCATTTCTTGGCAGGGGATGTATTTTGCTTTGTGTGCTGTTTTCCATACAACCGGTTTGAAAACTGCACAGTGCACGTTGATGGAGAGGCAGGGCTGTGTAGACTGAGGCTTGTTTAATGTAATGCAGAGGTGGCCGGCCCACAGCATGCATGCCACTAGGGGTACACGGATACTTTCTGAGTGGCATGGGCAAAGTTGCTGTATCAATGCAATAATAAACACTGAGGTGCATTTTTTCTGGATAATTGTTAACCCTAATGCCTATATACATCACAAGGTAATCTTGGTAGGGTGGATGCCTTTTTTGTCAAATTACCCTACTGAGTAACTGAGGTGCCAACTGAGGTGGGCCATCGCACCCTACCAGATGGTAAGGTCAACCCGGTGAATCAATATTCTTTCTAACATAGGGACTGAGAGCCCAAGCCTATGCATGTCTACTCAGAAGTAAGTCCCATTTATGAATCAGTGTGGCTTACTCCCAGGTAAGTGTGGATAGGATTACAACCTGAGTCTTTGGAGCTCTGGCAACCATAAGCCTGAACACCTCACTCCAGCTTCATTGGCAAGGGGTTATTGTTACAGTGCATGCAAATTCATTTATTTGTTTACAGTCAACTCAGAGCATGCCAGGTATCCAGCGTCAAAAACGCAAACCAAATACGGAAATGCTGTAACAGAAGCTCTCCTGACTTTGCATTTCCATTGGTTTGAAAAGCGGACCTTGTTTATACCTCCCCCATTAAATCAGCAGTCACTTTGTGGAGGGTGCATGTTTCTCTTGACATTTCAATAAACCAGTGCATGAAATTAAGGCCTCTGCTCACTCACTATGTCATGGTTTGTCAGCACTATTGAGAGCCAATCAGAGTCAATCTGCTCTCTTTATGGAAGTCTTGCTTGTTGCCATTATCCTGTTGTGTGCTGTCTGTAACGTGTGATGCATGAAGACAGACGTTGCCAGGGTGCTGCAGCCCAGCCCACTATGGTTTCTCAGCACATGTCCCTTGGGAGATGTCCCTTTCACATATAGGCGTTCATTGCACTTGATACCAGGCAATTGCCATGTAAAGTGCTAACCGGTCCTCAGAATCAATGACAGGTTTGAATCCCTGCTTCAGCATACCAGAGCACGAGGGAAAAAACCCAGCCCGTTCTTACAGTCTTCTTCCTTACACTTTCACATACCTAAGAAGAGTATGAGATGGTCCTAGTGCCATCATATCTGGTTGCACTTTGGCACAATGTGTCTCCTTATTATGTATGAGAAAAACTGGATGTTGCGTCCCTCAGTTCTTCTTCCACCTAAAATGCCTACTGGAGTCCCGTATTGTGGAGTTTGACCATCCAGTTCTGGACAAATTATCTTGCACGGCTCTGGTGTGCTGATGCTCATGCATCATGACTAAGGTGGCCAGGTGACATGTTTACATGTTTATCAGCCATGCAGTTAGCAATCAGCTATGTGATCTATGTGATCAGCATAGAACTACATGATCAGCATGCAGTTAGTTTATTTTTAATAGAGCATTAACAATTCCATGAATAGCCCCTACTCCCAGTCTCCAGATGGCCGATAGGGAATACAGCAGGTGACATGCTATTTAAGGCAACGTATTAAAACAGTGGTTCCCAAGGTGGGAGTCGGGACTCCCAAGGGGGTCGTGAACTGATTTTCAGGGGATTGCAAAGAGCTTGCAGCAGCCATCATAGAAATCTGGGCACCGCCATCTTGGAAGATTCATTTTGGCTTTGGAAAAGACTTCCCCATTTCACTTCACTTCCTCAGTGCTTGTGGCTGTAAGGGAAATTAGCCTTGCTATGGGCCTGCCTTGCTGTGTGAGGAAGTCTTCTTCCTGGTCTCTTTCCAAGTGGGCATGTCACACCTTCCATGTGCATGCCTAGGTGAGTCTCAGCGTCCAGGGAAGAGGAACGTAAATGCTCTGACGACTATCTAAAATTTGGCTTTACCACCTTGATCAGCAATGGCACAGAGAAGCCACAACGCATTCATTGCAATGTCAAATACAAATACAAATACAAATACAAAACCTTTAATGGCATTCAACACAATAAAAACAGTACATAGATTAATCTCTACTCGGAGTTAAAACTTAGTAGATTGCATTAAGTGATATCAAAAGGCCTCCACTATTAGGATTATCTTGTCATTCTTGTCATATTAGTTATTACAATCAAGTCTAAAAATGAGGCAAATTGATTCAATAAAAAGGGATCCTTCAAATCAAAAAGAAGCTTCTGCAATTCTACGGGGTCAGACGACGTAAGGCAGCGGGTAATTGGGACCAAAAGTCGTTTTCAGTGCTGAATCAATCACTGAACTCCCAAACCAGGCAGCTTGACACAGGTCTCCTTGGTACTGTGCCTGCTCAGTGCAGAGCCAAGGAGAACCATTGGTGCTGCAGTAGTGTTACCCCAAGGGTACCCCTGCGGTAGCTTTGGTGGCCATAGGAACCAGTGGTTGCCGTTTCAGCAACGTTGGAGCCCTGGGTGCCACAGGCTTCAGGATTAGGCTGCCTGCACACACGGATGTTCTCTCTCTCTCTCTCTCTCTCTCTCTCTCTCTCTCTCTCTCTCTCTCTCTCAATCTGCTGGCATCAGGTTGCTGGGGCCCCTGGGATAAAGATCCAGGCTGGGCCCTCCATGATACTCCAGGTCCTCCCTTTGGTGGTGCACTGGGTACCATTACTGCCAATACTAAGGGTGCAGGTGTCCATCTGGGTCCTCTGATGGACCCATCAACCACTGGTTGAGCCATCAACCAGTGCCCCAGCTGGCTGATCTCTAACCCACATGGGTGTTTGCGGGGGAAATGTAGACAGTAGGCTCAAAGGTTCATAGAATGTTAAGACATCACTTACAAGATAAGAACAACCTGTTCACATCAGCAGTCCTAAGTGATAATACTATCTTTCTAACTATATGATGTTATGTTTTTAATGGGAAGAAAACCCTGGGATAGATTAAGCCCAGATGGAGGAGGGTCAAATTTGCTGATAAATTCTAGCTTGCATTAGAATTCCCCTTTGAAGTCCCTCTTGTCTATTTTTGTGACATGGGAAACATCATGATACCCCATTTGTTCAGAGGTCTAAATATTCATTATGCGCAGGGGGAATGGGATTGATTGTGCCTGCCGTCCCCACCCTGACCCCCAAATGTTGATCTGGAGGTCTGAACTGAGCTTGCATGTGTAACTATGCACTCTCTGTGCATGACTCGGAGCACAGAAAACACTTGCTCTTGTTATATTGAACATATGAAAGGGAGAGTTGTTTTCACTCATCATCTCAGCACATTCAGCCAGATGTCTGCATCATCATCATCATCATCATCATCATCATCATCATCATCATCATCCCGCCTTTCTGCCCCATGGGCACCCAAGGCGGTTTGCAACATTAAAAACCAACACTTTAAAAATTACAAATATAACAATAAAAACAATGTTAAAAACAATATTAAAAACAAAAATTTAAACAAAGCAAGCCCCGTGGATCCTTTAAAATATAGGATGAAAAATGTAAAATGCCAGGCAGCCTGTCAACAATTGAAGGCTTGTTTAAATAAAATAAAATAAAATAAAATAAAGCTGCATAGAACTGATTGATCTGTTGCTGCTGTCTGGACTCTTTGGAAGAAAATTTGTCTATATATATAAATGAGCCCTGTGCAGCTATTTAGTATTTGTCTGCTAAATGCAGAAAAATCTGTGCACTGTTTTATTTAATTTGATTTTTTTTTGTTTAAAAGTTTTTTGACTGCTTCTGCAGGTGCTCAAAGCAGAGTACAATAAAACATATTAAAGCAATAAAAATAGCTAAAAGCATAGAAAAATAAATACATACAATAAGAATGATACAGGAGAGACACTGTTCTAACCCTCTACAGACAACATAACTGTGGTAAGTGAAGCCTACACACATTTATCTGAATGCCTCTTCTGCATGGAGTTTATGTGCCTGCAATGGTACGTGCATGTGGTGCTCTCAGTGCAATCTGCTTTTTTCCACGTGCGCAAAGAGATCCTTAACCGTATTCAGTTGCACGTGCAGAGACTCTGTGCAAGTATTCACAGAACATGTGAAGCGCTGTCGTCGCCCTTCTCCTCCTGTCACCGATGTGCCTTCACTCACTGTGGTCACATGGTGGGAAGCAGGCTCCGTGCAGGCTCTTCAAGCACATGCATATGGCATGCGCATTGCCTCTGTAAGTGAAAAAAAGCCAGCAAGAAAAACATGCCTACTAAGGCCCACATGTTCAGTAGATGCACTAGGAATGGCTACAATGCATACTGAGACGCTCTCAGAGTAAAATGAGACACCACTAGATGTCAGCAGTGAGCTGCATTTGCCATCCCATGGATATGGTCCCAATGTGAAACAGTCCAGGAAGGGGAGTGCAAGTTTAAAGGTCCTCTAGCTCTCATCCCTCTGCCAGAGCCCTTCTCTCTTCTTTCAAGTGCAAATCCTCTGGGGCCTTTCCCCTTCCCAGCAAGAGCTATGGCGGCAGCTCACAGAGGCTTGGGGAGCGGCAAGAAACTGGTGGAGTGTTTCTACGATGTTATATCTCCATATTCCTGGTTTGGCTTTGAGGTAAGGACAATGGAGAAGGTAGAAGTGAAAGAGTAGAAACATAGGCCTGGCGACTGCCCCCTCCCCTAAGTTAGCATCCCACTGGAACAGGTACTTGCAGCTTGCTCCTGGAGCATCTCTTAGAGAGCCCGCCTCCCATCCCTTCAAAAGTGAGTCTCAACAACTTTGGTGTGAGTTATCTGAATGTATGTCTGGGATTGTTGCTACACCGCATAATCCTATGAAGATTGTGTGTACAATCCTAACCTGGAGTTATGCTAGCAAAGTTTGGCTGCACAAGGGCCACCATAAAGTATGTTTGGACCACTCTCTGAGAGCACAATCCTAAACTGGAGTTAGGCCGGCATAAACTAAGCCAGCAAAGTCTGGCCAGCACAAGGGCCACCATAAAGTGTGTTTGGACTATTCCCAGAGTCAGGGAGGATGGCGCATGTCTGTGTGCTGGCCTCTCTGACTCTGAGAGTGGTCCAAACATACTTTATAGTGTCCCTTGTGCTGGCCAAACTTTGCTGGCTTAGCTTATGCCGGCCTAACTCAGTTTAGGATTGCACCCTAAACAGTCAGAGAGGCCAGCACAGAGACATGTGCCATCCTCCCTGATTTCAACAGGGGTCCATACACACTTTATGGTGGCCCTTGTGCCAGCCAAACTTTGCTGGCCTAACTCCAGGTTAGGTTTGCGCTCTAGCATGCTGTACATGCTATGGGATGTGGTGGCGCTGTGGGTTAAACCACTGTTGTTGAACTTGCTGACCGGAAGGTTGGCAGTTCAAGACTGCAGATGGAGTGAGCTCCCATTGCTTGTCTCAGCTCCTGCCAACCTAGCAGTTCGAAAGCACGTAAAAATGTGAGTAGATAAATAGGTAGCACTTTGGTGGGAAGATAACGGCATTCCGTGCGCCTTGGCGTATAGTCACGCTGGTCGCATGACCATGGAAACCTGAGGTGAAGGACCGTCTGAAAACAGTGACAGATGAAGCCATGGAATACAGGGTGAGACCCTTCAGGGCAATGCTCTGAGAACTGCTATACATCTTTCATCCCAGGCCTTACTCCAGAGAAGATGGTAATGTGAGCCATTAAGTGCTCAGAAGCCCAAACTTTATTATTATTATTATTATTATTATTATTATTATTATTATTATTATTAT
>JAJKFI010000299.1:0-23061 GCA_029204185.1 Lerista edwardsae
TGCTTTGACTTCATACGGAAATTCCCAAAGCAAATGTTTTCTACTCAGGCGTTTGAAATGGTGCAGGATGGATTTGAAACTATCCATGTTGTCATGGGGAGCACTGCTAATGTGGTGGTTGTACATGGAGAGATTCACACCTTGATGACCTTGAGGTTGCTGTCTTGGGGTGCGAACTTTGAGGAGGCTCTTTCAATGAAGAGGAAGAATAAAGTCTGGGTGATGACAGCTCAGTTGGATTTCACATCCTTCCCCTTTCAAAGCAACTGGGACCTGGAGATCCTTCATGGTGCCTTCTCTGTTGCAGTTCCCTCAGCACCGATCCCAGAATTCCAATCATTTCTCCAGAGCAGAAACCCTTCCTCGGTCGATGGCGATGGCTTTATCCGGGACTTCTGGGAGGAAGCATTCAACTGTTCCTTTTCCAATTCTGTGGTAGAGGGCAGAAAAATCTGCACTGGAGACGAGAAGCTGCAGGTGCTCCCGGAATCCATTTTTGAAATGCACATGACCAGCAACAGCTACAGCATCTACAATGCTGTTTATGCCGCAGCACATGCCTTGAGTGCCATGCATCCATCCCGGTTCCAACCAAGAGCAAAGCTGGATGGGAAGAGTAGGCTTCTGATTCCGCAGCCATGGCAGGTACCAAACTTTTGATGAAAATTCTTCCAGCCATGTACAGCAAGGGGCTTTTGGAAATGTGTCTCTCTACTTGTGCTAGAGCGTTATCATTTGAGTTCTGGGCATGCCCAAACTGAGCTGTTTAACTAGCTACTGTCTACAAGTTCATAGCAGATATGAAGAGAGCAATCCTAACCTGGAGTTAGGCCAGCACAGTTTGGCTAGCGCAAGGGCCACCACAGTAAAGTATGTTTGGACCCCTCTTGGAGTCAGGGAGGGTGGCACATGTCTGTGTGCTAGCCTCTCTGACTCTGAGAGTGGTCCAAACATACTGTACAGTGGCCCTTTTGCTGGCCTAACTTTGCTGGCCTAACTGTGACAGCCTAACTCTAGGTTAGGATTGCGCTCTTCATTTCTGCTATGAACTTATAGACAGTAGCTACTCACTCATTCCTGAGTAAGTAGGATGATCCTATTGGATCTCTGCCATTTTGGACTCCATGTCTTTTTGTGCAACTTTTTTGTCTTGTGTTTGCTGTTTTCCATTCAGCTCCACCACTTTCTGAGAAACGTCGCATTTAACAACAGTGCTGGAGAAGAAGTTTCCTTTGATGAAAATGGGGAATCCAGAGTAGGTTTCGACATTATCAACTGGGTCACTTTTCCAAACAGATCCTTTCTCCGAGTTATGGTTGGACGGCTTGGACCACCCACTGCTCAGGGAAACGGTTTGACGATTTATGAAGAAGACTTCATCTGGCCTCGCAGGTTTAACCAGGTAAGATCCCTGAATATGAAGATATAGCCAATCATACAACAACAGCAACAACAACAGCAGCAGCAGCAGCAGCAGCAACAACAACAACAACAACTGGTCCCTATGGGTTGATCCAATGGCATCAGTACATTTTTTCCGGGGGGGGGGTCATGCTTGGTCGGCCACCTTTCCCATTAATAGGGATTTTTGGCCATGTCAAAAGGTTTTTGAAAAAATACATATAAACATATCAAAGTTGATACTGAAGTTTTCTGAATGTTTAAACCATTCCTTTGTCATTCCCCCCCCATTTATGGAAGGTCTGCCCCCTGGCTCTGTGTAACAACAAGTGCCATTCTGGTTCCAGCAAAACCAAGAAGGAAGGGAAGCCATTTTGCTGCTATGACTGCCTGCCATGCCCAGCAGGGAAGATTTCAAACCAGAAGGGTAAGATAGAACATTCTTTTCCACTACATCAGATGTGATCCAGCATGTGAACATCAGACTGTGTTGCTCATTTTCCTAACATTCAATATTCATTCGCTGGGACTGATTTTCCCCTTCAAACAAGGGCCTAATTTTTGGATGACCTCCTATGACTTCTTCTGTCAATTATTGCTCCACCAGAAATGTGCCAAAGCTTTTAAAGTACATTGTGCTTTTGTTGCTAAATGCAGTAAGTTTAGTGGAAATTGAGATGTTGATAATTTGGAGCTAAACTCCCACAGCTCTATCCTGTGCTGGGTACAAGCAGACTGGAGATCTCCTTGCAGGAGCATGCTCAATGGGGCTTCTCAAGTTTGCACCTGCTAAACAGTTGGCATAAACTTGAGAAGCCCCATTTTGGGCTTTCAAGCTCGTCACGGGGGATAAGCTCTGGCAGAGGAGGTCTCTGCCAGGTCCACCACCTCCCATGCCAGCCTCCACCCCAAAATGGCTCAAGCCCAACTTTCCACCATACTCCTGGCTTACCTGTGCTCTTCCAGTGGTCTGGATCCTGCTGCAGCTTTCATGGAACAATGCCGGCCTCCCCAACAGCACTGCTTACTCTCTATGAGGCACAAGTATGTCTTATGGCATGTTTGCGACACCCATCATGGAAGTGCCACTGGCGGTAGGGCAGCTCAAGATCAGGCTGTAGAACCCACTATAGGAAAACACATGATTTAAGGGGATAAACTTAGATAAGAGATCATTCAGGGTGCAAGATGTGAGATTCTCTTATCTCTTGGTATCACAGCTTGATAGTACTCTATGGATGTCTGAGGAAGCTACAAGTCTTCCTTTCATACATTGGCCTAACAAGCTTTTTCGTTCCTGGAATTCATCATTATTTATTTGTACCTAGGTTGTGACTCCTTTGGGGAAGGTGCCTGTATTTTTCAGGGTCTGAAAGGTGCTGTGCATGTTGATGGTTCACAAAAACAAAACAAAAACAAATCAAAACATTTCATTCAACAAACCAGATTCCACAGCTTGACAAAGAAATTGAATTCCCCCCCTTTTTACAGATATGGATGAGTGCTTTGAATGTCCAGAAGATCAGTACCCCAGCAAGAACAAGGACTCATGTCTTCCAAAAGAGATAAGCTTCTTGTCTTATGAAGAACCTTTGGGGATCTCTTTATCTGCTTGTGCTCTTTCTTTGTCTTTCATCACAGCTTTGGTGCTTGGGATCTTCATAAAGAACAAGGACACACCCATCGTCAAGGCCAACAACAGGAACCTCACCTACACGCTCCTCACCTCCCTCCTGCTCTCCTTCCTTTCTGTGTTCCTCTTCATTGGCCAGCCAGAAAAGGTGTCCTGCCTTTGTCGACAACCTGCTTTTGCCGTAATCTTCTCAGTGGCTGTTTCTTGTTTGTTGGCCAAGACCATCACCGTTGTCTTGGCCTTCATGGCCACCAAACCAGGATCCAGGATGAGGACATGGGTGGGAAAAGGATTGTCAAACTTCATCGTGCTTCCCTTCTCTCTTGTCCAAGCCACTTTGTGTACTCTATGGCTGGCCACCTCTCCCCCGTACCCTGAGTGGGACATGCACTCAATGACTAAAGAAATTGTCCTGCAATGTAATGAAGGGTCACCTCTCATGTTTTACACTGTGTTTGGATTTCTGGGTTTCCTCTCCAGTCTCAGTTTCTTTGTGGCCTTTCTAGCCAGGAAATTACCTGACAGCTTCAATGAAGCCAAGTTCATCACCTTTAGCATGTTGGTTTTTTGTAGTGTTTGGTTGACCTTTGTTCCCTCTTACCTGAGCACCAAGGGCAAATACATGGTGGCTGTGGAGATCTTCTCTATCTTAGCTTCTAGTTTGGGATTTCTGTTTTGTATTTTTTCCCCAAAATGCTACATTATTGTGGTGAGGCCTGAACTGAACACAAGAGTGCAGCTAACAAAAAGAATTTAGTAACCACAAAGTTTAGGGTATAGTCCAATGAGAAGCCCGATCCTATCCCCTGCCTGCCCAGAGTGTGTGTGTCTCCTGATCCCCAATGGGTCTTCTTAGTCCTGTGCCAGTTCGTTTTCTGGTGTAAGTGTGAGGAGACTATCGGGGGTTAATCAAAGAATCGTAGAGTTGGAAGGGACCTACAAGGTCATCTAGTCCAACCCCCTGTTTGTAGTAGGAAATCCTCCTACAGCATCTCCAGCAGCTGCCTGTCAAACCTCTGCTTGAAGGTCTCCAGTGAGGGAGAATCTACCACCTCCCTCTGTAATCTATTCCACCCTTATCATCAAGAAATTCTTCTTCTTTTTTTTTTGAAGATGATTTTTTTATTTTATAATAATAAAGATACAGGAAGGTATAGTAAGTTACATAGGATAGGTAAGACAGAGGGTTAAACATAAGGAACTTGAGAAGCAGTACGAGAGTTACAAGCAAAACAACTAATAATCTCAACTATTAAGTCTACGTTGGAAATATATCAATTTCTATTATTAAATCAAATCTTTTGTGTCTTCACAGTACGCTCACTTGAACAGAAATCAAAAATGTACTATCTTTATAAATGTCAATCTCTAAATTCATTGAAAAGCAAGCAAAATCAAAATCTAATAGGGAAGAACATAAGATATATCATAAGTAAAAAAAAAGAATAAGCTGGGAAGTATATCATAAAGCAGATATAACAATTATACAAACATTCTTTAAGCTGCAAAATAATTCTTTATATCTCTATCTCATAATTTTTTTAAATTAATTTCTTCCATTTCTGGCTTTATCACATCGGTTATTTATCACATCGGTTACTACCATCGGTTATTTTTACTACCAATTAATTCCAATTAATGTTTTAGAGATTTTTAAAAAGTGGCTCCACCAAATTACCTGAAACTTGCACTGTATACAGTGTAAGGATAGACCTTTTTAGAGGTACAGTTGTTTTGACTGTCCACCCATGTCATCATGTAAGAAACAGGGGCAGAATTTGGTGTTTTTTTTTATGGGGTGCTGTTTCTGAGTCTGACTGGGGCCCCACAAATCTGAAATGAAAGTTGCCATTTTGGCTTCCTGTGTTAGGGCAGGGGCTAACCTTTCTCACTGAGTCAACTTTAAAGCTTTCAGGTACAATTAGCACCTGTAATAATTTTTTTAATAATTGGTAGCCAAAATCACCAATGGTAGGACACGCGCGTACTTCCATTCAAACTATAGGCTATTCCATTCAAACTATTCAAACTTTGTAGGGTTTCTTTATCTTTTTACTTTGGGGGACAAGTTAGGTGAAAACATAGAGAAAACACATATCTCCTAACCTTTGTCCTGTATTATTTCTAATGTTCTCATGTCTTCAAAGACTGTGGATAAATTATTGCATATAGCAAGACAGACTACTTTTTTTTATACTCCACAAGTGTATTTTTTATACTCACATTGTGAAGACAGTTGTTGATGACAGTTGAGGACAATAGGGCCAGAAAGCTGCAAAGTGCTCTTCTGAAAAGAACCTAGCTCTTCTATTGTTTTTATAATCACTGGCAATTGGCAGAAAAATCTGCATTTAGAGTGGCTATTCTAAGTGCATTTACAGTGCAGCATGGGAGGCCTCTCAGAGTTCCTCAGGCTACAGAAAAGATAATCTGCATTTAGAAGGTTGTAAATTGATTGTAACACAGGGGTGAGATGTTCTCAGTGATTACAATCTAGCTATCCAAACAAACAAACAAACAAAAGGATTTATCAGTCTCTGGTTTCCTTGTAATATGGCAAAATGATCTGTTTTGCCATAAGCAGATTTGGGTCTGTGTGTGCATCTCAGCCAAAGCCATCTCACTGCAGACACTTTTCTCACAAAGCTGATTCATGCTTTGTGATCCTGAATAGGAGGGCCATCCTGTTGCAATGAGGCATATGCAGTGTGAGGTCTCCTCAAGGTAAGGGTACAACTATTCCCTTACCTTGGGGTTTCATTGTGGCTGCCTCAGCACTGAAAAAATGAACAGGATTGGGCACTTAGTTGCTTCACTGCCTCAGAGTTCCTCAGACTACAGAAGGCCTCAGAGTTCCTCAGGAGGCCTCAGAGTTCCTCAGGCTAGTGACACACAGTGACACATACTGGCAATAAGTTATATTATACAGTGTGGTACAATCAGTCTTGTCAATGTTGCAAGAACACAGAATAAGATTCAAATAATATTCCTCCAAATCAGCACCTGGGCACAGCCCAAGGTCATTTTCATAGTGAGGTGAGAGATGGGATTTTGCTTCACATAGGAATCATCCAGCAACTAAAGGGTTAGCAGCAACTAAACCTTCTTGAAAGGTTATTTCTTGCCTGTAGCTGCTAGAGCAGACAAATCAATGAGAAAGATAATTTTTTTTCTCCACAGCTTGTTCTAGGGCTAGGGTGGGAGGGAACCTCTCTTGTATCAGTATATGGGAAGCTGCAAGCTATATGCAAGTATATGGGAATCTGCTGCAAGCTGCAGAAGCCAACTCTGAAAAAAATAGGTTTTTTTTCCAACATGTTTATAAGCAGAGAGGGGTCAAGGAAAGTCCAGGAGACTTCTTGTCTCCAGCTCCCTAGCTGGAGTGCAAAACCCTGCAAAAAAGAGCTAATTAGTCAGATTACAGCAGTCAAAGCTATGCCAAATATTCACTTTTGCAAGAATGAACTTCTTACTCCATGATTGGTACTCTAGGGCCCCCTTCTGGAAATTCCTGAAGTAAGCAAGCTGTGTGCTCACTGAAAAATGAGTTTTTTAAAGATTTTCAGCAGGTAAAGTTAGCGTGTTTTCAACACTTCCATAGAAATTGATACACAGCACCATGGATAGCGGGCCAGATTTGGACAGTACACATTAAACATCCAGTACCATTGGTAGCCAAAATAACCAATTTCAGTTCAGGTATATGGGAACACTTTGACAAGGTTCCAAAAACATAATTGCCCTGAGAAGGGCGGTGGCTGTACATGTTTCAAAAGGCAAAAGACTTTTGCGCAAAAATACCCATGGTAGTAAATGGGTTTTAAATCGAAATACTCTGCTCTGCCCTTGTTTCTTAATTCATAGTAATACTCCATTATAAAATCATATTTATTAATATTCAGACAGCATGTTTTGGTAGGGAACGCATAAGTAGAAGAAAAATAAAAAAAAATCAAAAAGAGCAGAAAACCAAACTATTCCAGAGTATTCTTAGACATTCTTAAGCACTCCATTGGGTTTTAATAATCGCTTTCTCTAAAACAATAACTCTAAATATCAGCTTGAATAATCACGTACTTTGAAAAATACATATGTATTAAAAGAGAGAATCCGCTTTTCATATCATCTTGATGTGAAAATTCAAATCCACAATCTATTACTCTTATAAAATCAAAACCCAATAATAAATACTCCAGTCTAGCTTAGAAAAACAAAAACAAAAAAGAACAATAAGGAAAAACTGCTTACATCACTAACTTACAATATATCCATCTATTCCATATTTTAAAATCAAATTTTCCATTTTTCAAATTTCCCTCTCACTTTTATTACCGCAAATCAAACCATTACAAATTATCAAGGTTAATCTCAAAGGTAAACTCTAATTAACTGATGCTTCTCTTCTGCCACCAGAGAAGCTGTCTGTTACAGATATCTCTGCCACCGATGTCTGCAACAGACTTTGCATTGTCTTATTTTAATTTTTTTTCTATATCCCATATTCTTCTTCACATACAAAACAAACAGACCAACTTGAGATGGAAAAAGGGTCGACTTTTCTTGTTTAAATTTCCAAATTTCAATCTCCTAATTTATTAGAAACAAATGTTCTTCATCCGGCTCCGCAGGTTTCCTTTAAGTGCTTTAAAAACTGGGTTGTAAATCTTCATTTCCCCCATCGCCTGCTGTCTGTCGCCATTTTAAAAATGGCGCAGTAAGAAATTCCAACTCTATCCCATATTTTCCACATCTTCATACGCAAAATCCATTTGAAAAAAAACAAAAGAGGGTCAATTTTTCTTGTCAATATATCAAATTACAATCTCCTGATTCATTAGGAACAAATGTCCCTTCCATTCAAATCCACTCATTTAGTTTTAGTGTCCAGGTTGTAAATCTTCAACTTGCCTCCGTAGTATGCTGTCACCGCCATTTTCAAACAACTACGTAGTAACAATTCCCATCTCGACTCACCATATAAGATATTGCAGAGCAGAGTACATGAATGTATCAAAACTTCCCATGCTTAGTGGAAATAGAAAAGCAGAAGAAAAAAAGAATAAAAGCATGCACTTCAGTGAGGAACTTAAATCGCCTTTTATTACCAGCTTTAGCCTCACTGGACTTGCTCTGGCAGACTTTGTGTGCAATCAGCGTCTCATGTTACCATCGTAAATCTTGTCTCATCTTGCCGTTTCTTCCCAAATGCTTGTTTCAAGTTGCCTTCACTGGAGCCGTGAAGACAGATTCCCAGCAGATGTAATCCAACAATCTCTTTTCCTGGTGTTGTCTCTCTCTGGCCTGGGTCTGTATCATGGTCTGCGGCAGCAGAATTTCTTCTTGTCTTCCGGTTCTGGCAAAACTCCTTATACATCCCCGATCTGGCCATAATCGGAGATAAGGTGTCAAATGCCACCCCAATCCCGGCTCTCCTGCCGGAGAAAGGCCCGGACTACTCCGGGAAAAAGACAGAAGCTACGAACGTCTTCGCCCAGAGGCAAGAAACGTTCGCCATGTCCAAACGCCAAGCTCCGCCCCCAAAGAAATTCTTCTTGATGTCCAACCAGAATCTCCTCTATTGCCATTTGTGCCCATTGCAGCTAGTTATACTGTCCAAAGCAGATGAGGACAAATTTGCCCCTTCTTCCTTATGACAGCCCTTCAGATATTTGAAGAGGGATATCATATCCCCTCCCTTCTCCAAACTAAACACACCAAGTTCCCTCAACCTTTCCTCATAGGACTTGTTTTCCAGCCCCTGATCATCTTTGTTGCTCTTCTCTGAACCTCCATTCTGACGGCATCTTCCTTGAACTGAGGTGCCCAGAACTGAATAAAGTACTCCAGGTTAGGCCTGGAGTAAAGCAATTTACCAATGCGGAGTAAAGCAGAACCACAACTTCAAGCCGCAAAGTGGCTGCCCCAGCATCAACCCAAATCTTACATTAGCATAAGGCTGGGCCATACATTTAGTGGTTAGTGAGCCTGATATTCCACTATGATCACCCTCAGTGGCCAAATCTATTTCCCATTACCTTTAGATTTAGTCGAGGCAGAAGATTTAGTCGAGGGCAGAAGATTTAGTCGAGAGGGTTAATGCCTCCGTTTGCCTGAAGATAAGAGCTGAAGATCTGAAGGTCGCCAGTTCGGGACAGCAGGAAGTCTCTGTGAGCGGCAGACCTCGTTAATTGTGACTGATTAACAGCTGAGCTTCGGCTGCCTTGTGTGAGGGAGAGTTGGGCCGAAGTTCAGCCGCTTCTCTGGTGGGAGCAGGGAAGCTGTTTATCAGCCAGCAAGAAGACAAACGGGTAGCCAGAAAGAAGGACTAAATCCAGAAAGATCCATCTGTATGTGTGTAGTTCTTGAAAGATAGAACATTTCTGTAAAAATTGTAAAAACCTTTGGGTTTCTGAATAAAGTCTGCCTATGTAAACCGCCTTGAGTTACAGTCACTAGAGAAATCTGGTGACCTAAGAAAGGCAGTATATAAATCCAAGTATTATTATTATTATTATTATTATTATTATTATTATTATTATTTAGTCATGTAGTGGATGTGAATGTGTTTGGACATCTTCAGTTGTGGTAGGCTAGACCAGGGGTCTCCAAATGTTTTGACACAAGGGTCCCATCGTATCTAAGGGCATTGAAATGGTGAACCCTGTATTTCTCAGGGTGCTCTGGAACAAAAGTCCAGTGGATACTGAGCTTGCACTGTATTTATCCTCAGTAGATTGTTGTGGGCCAGCCCCCCCCCCCCGCTAATGGCCAAATAAAAATCTTCCAGAGGGCTGATTTGGCCCTTGGGCTGTTAGATTATGGAAGGCCTGATTGGCCTAGTTCGGATTGCACTCTTAAACAATTCAAAGTTCCATGGCTCCAGATTTGAATTGGTATGATTTAATGCGAAGGATCTTGTTTAAAGTTAATGGACCGCTATCCTTTTTTCCCCCTCTTTCTCATTTATTAAGTTCCTGATTTATGTTGAAATATGGTCTGAAGAATGGGTTATATCGTTTAATACACCCATATTTAGAGGTGTGTATTTTCAGTGACAACAAAATTTTTAAAAAAGTCATAACACTGCTTTCTGCTCTTCTCAATTTTTTTTTGTAAAACAAAACAAAAAGAGATATCTGAATATTGATCACTGTAGGCTGGTTGGCTGGACTGAGGGGGGTGCTGCATGGATAATGACTGTGGATAAGAACATAAGAGCCTTGTTGGATCAGGCCAAAAGCCAGTCCAGCTTCCTGTATCTCACAGTGGCCTACCAGGTGCCTCAGGGAGCACACAAGGCAACAGGCCGCCTGCATCCTGCTGCCACTCCCTTATATCTGGCAGTCTGAGGTAAAATTCTGAGGTAAATAAAACAAAATTTGCTATTTTGTCTGTGGGGAAGGAGCTATAGTATCCTGCAACCCAATTTGGGCCTTAAGAATATAAGAGCCCTGCTGGATCAGGCCAAAGGCCCATCTAGTCCAGCTTCCTGTATCTCACAATGGCCCACCAGGATCCATCTGCTGCCACTATACCAACGATATCAGCCACCCAGCACACTTCAAAAGTGACTATAATTTATAATTATAATTGATAAGAATGCACCCGTGGAACAAAAAACACCAAACACCACTTCCTGCACTTTCCATAATGGACAGAAATTGAATTTGCGAAATAATAACGCCTCTCTCCATGCTTTCGAGCTCTTTTACCCAAATGTGATGCATCGTTCTTCCATTCCATTCCCCAAAGACTTCAAGCAAATGCAGATATTGAGGGGGGAGGGAGAGGAGACAAGAGGTATAGTAAGCAGTGGGGGACCTGAGGGGGCAAGGAGTGCAAATGCCCAAGGTGCTGACCAAGGTGCTGACCAAGGTGCTGACCAAGGTGCTGATTGCCCACCCCAGTTGCTCCCCGCCACCATGGAGAATGAAGCCGGTGCAGGAAGTGGCTGCTGCCCCATCAGGGGCTGTCCCGTGGAGGGGCTGTGTCCTTACGCCGCAGCCAAGCCCCTGGTCCCCGCCTGCAGAGCGCTGATTCGGGCCACGCGGGGAACTCAGATCTGCCCCTGCTATAGAGCAGGGGCAGGTCCTCGTAGCCCATAGGGCAAGCTGGCACCTACCGCGGAGCAAGGGGATGAATGTGCCCTTGCCCCGTGGAGGCGCCAAGCCATGCCCAACCTGCGTTGGATACAGTGCAAGTCCGCCGACCCATGCTGTTCCGGCACAGGTCAGGATTTATTTTCTTTTATTTATTTATTTAATTTGTATCCCGCCTTTCTGCCCCATGGGCGCCCAAGGCTGCTTACAACAATTAAAATCATCACTTTAAAAGCCACAAATATAACAATTAAAACAATGTTAAAACAGTTAAAAACTTAAAACAAGCAAGCCCCGTGGATCCTTTAAAGTATAAGATGAAGAATGTAGAAGGCCAGCCAGCCTGTCAACAATTGAAGGCTTGTTTAAATAAAAGAGTCTTCACCCCCCGCCGAAATATTGCTAAAGAGGGAGCAGTTCTTAATTCTAAGGGGAAGGTATTCCAAAGTCGTGGGGCCACCACTGAGAAGGCCCTATTCCTGGCCCCCACCGCCCTCACCTCTCCTGGTGGCGGCACAGTCAAAAGCCCCCCCCGATGACGTAAGAGTACGGGTAGGATTGTATGGAAGGAGGCAGTCCCTCAAATACCCCATACCCGAGCCGTAAAGGGCTTTAAAGGTCAAAACTAGCACTTTGAATCGGGTAGTACCAACATTTATTTTGTAATCCATTTGTTTTGTGCTGTAATTTTTTTTGTTTTGTCATGGCCTGGGCAAATTTTTGTTTTGTCATGGCCTGGACATCCCGGGGACCCTTCTTCTAGCCCCAGGGATTTTGCCCCCTGCCCCACCACTCCTCAGGCCTGATTGTCCATTTTACATTCTGAGGGCACAATCCTAACTTGGAGTTAGGCCGGCACAGTTAGGACAGCCAAGTTTGGCCGGCACAAGGGCCACTGTAAAGTGCGTTTGGACCACTCTCAGAGTCAGAGAGGCAAGCACACAGGCATGTGCCATCCTTCCTGACTCCAAGAGGTGTCCAAACGTGCTTTAAGGTAGCTCTTTTTCTGGTCAAACTTGTCTGGTTTAACTGTGCCAGCCTAACTCCAGGTTAGGATTGCACTCTCAGTGAGAGACCTTTCATTGCAAGGTGCAGACCAAACTTTCTTCCATCAGGTCAAAGACACTTGTTTTCTCCTCTAAGAAGCTTGTGACTTGGAAGACGTGATTATCTACCCTATCATTATCAAATAACTGTGCTTGTTTTCCATCCATCTCCAAGTCTCAAGTGAGATCCAGTGGCCAGAACCAAAGACCGCACAATGCTACGAATATCCCCTGTGTCACCCAGAGTCAGCCGTCTGCCAGTTTGATCACAAAACAGCAGTCTGGGCTTTGAATTGTCCAAGTCAATGGCCACTCAGATCAAGACAAACTACTTGGGAACAATCAAATGACAAGAAGGGAACAGAGCAATGGTTGAATAAAATGAAGGCTTCCCTGAATGGCGGTGGTACTTGTGATGTTGGCATTAGTGCCACTGCCTCAGGTTGTGTGCACACGTCTGATTGCTAAGTGCACCATCAGCGACCCCTTTCCTGTTCTCCACCAGTCCTATCACTCTGGAGACCTCATCATCGCCGGCATTCTTTCCCAGATCTTCATATTCACAAATGCCATCGGCTTTGCAGAATCCCCCTCTAAGGAACTGAATGCCGATGAGCTGTTGTAAGGAGCTTTTATTTTCTAACCATTCATTTTTTTAGTGCTGATATCCTCCTGTAAACCGATCCCGATAACTTGATTTAACAGCAGGCATTTGGGAAGATGGTTTGGAACTGCATCTTCTTGTATCAGCCAGTTTGAGTTTTGTTCAATTGTCCCTTACCCACTGGGCAAAATGACACCAAAGTGTCTGCTCATTTTTTTTTGGGGGGGGGACTCTATCTGCACAAAACAGCAACCCTAGTAGTGTCTGTTGCTGGTGGCTGTCTATATATGACCACTTTGGAGAAAAGGAACCAACTTCTCATTCATTTTTCCTTCCAATTAAAATGAATTTGTGGCCTTTTTTGGTTGAAAAGCAGTATGCCTACATTGATGATGAGGAGGAGGAGGAGGAGAAGGAGGAGGAAGAGGAGGAGGAGAAGGAGGAGGAGGAGGAAGAGGAGGAGGAGGAGGAGGAGGAGGAGGAGGCGAAGTGCATGTGCATGTATACAATGATAACTAGATACAGCTTTTCTATCTGTATCAAATTGAAATGCATTGAATGCCATAGTATGAAAAAAAAAAAACCACATTGTGATGCCATGTGTAATGTTCATTGCATTACAGCTTTCTTCTTCACAACTATCAACACATCCTGGCTTTGGAATTTGCTGTAAAGGAGATCAATGAACAGCGTCATATCTTACCCAACCTCACTCTGGGCTTCCATGTTTATAATAGTCATTTCAGTGCAAGCTGGACCTACCTTTCATCCATGGAACTTCTCTCCACATATGGCAAGTTCATCCCTAACTACAGGTGTGACTTTCAGAACAATCTGGTCACAGTCATAGGAGGACCAAACTCTTACACCTGTCTCCAAATGGCAACTGTCCTGTGTGTCTACAAGATTCCACAGGTGAGGTGTGTGGAGGAAGCATGGAAACGTAATAAGCCTTTCACACCTTTTTTGACCTTCTTCTGATCATTTTGTCATTTGCACGTTCAAGATTTCAATAACATAGATCTTGCTTAAAAGTAAATCGTAATTTATTTACTAAATTATTTGCAAAAAAATTACTTTAAAAAATGCTAGATGTTTGAGGAGAACTTTGATGAACAAAGTTTGGAATAGGTTTTAAGCAGCGATGTTATGCTGCCGGAATGCTGGGTGGGACATCCGGGTGATTGACAGCCCGCCCATTGCGTTCCGGAGTGTTACGCCGTTTGCGTAACCAATTACGCCGCTTGCGTATGTTACGCAAATGGTGTAACGCTGCGGAATGTGACGGGCGGGCTGTTGATCACCTGGATGTCCCGCCCAGTGTTCCAGCAGCACAACACCACTGGTTTTAAGGTAGAGTCAAGATCGCTGCAGTCCTATACACTCTTAACCAGCGGTAAGCTCCATTGAATTAAACAAAATTTACTTCTAAGTAGACATGCATAGGATTGTGCTGTTAGTCCTCAACACTACATGTGGCTCGTTAATTTCCATGCAGACATAGGGGAGAAGAATTTTTCCTTAACAGAATTTGTTGTGTAACAGGCAACATTGTTTATTCTTTTACTGTATCGCAGCCTATGCTGGGCTAAAGGCTGCAATTCAGGATATAGCCAAGATCCTGGGAATCATAGAGATAGTTCCATAGGATTCTTGTTGGCAGGTGCAGATCCAAGGACACTGGCGTTTACCTTGGGGTAAGGGCATGAATTTGCCCTTGCTCTGTGAAGGCTCCAGCCTGCTCCCAAGCTACACTGGATTAAGTGCAGGCCCACCGCCCTGCCTGTTCTAGCGCAGTTTAGGATTGTGCCCTTAAGTCTTTCTTAGTAAAGGTAAAGATTTCCCCACGACCAATGGTCTAGTCGTGACCAACTGTAAGGGGTGGTGGTTTATCTCCATTTCAAAGCCTGTAGAGCCGGCGTCTTGTCCGAGGACAAGCTTCCGTGGTCATGTGGCCAGCATGACTCTACACCGTAGCGCACGGAACGCTGTTCCCTTCCCACCGAAGTGGTCCCTATTTATCTCCTGGCATTTATGTGCTTTCGAACTGCTAGGTTGGCAGGAGCTGGGACAAGCAATGGGAGCTCACTCGGTTGCACAGTCTTGAACTCCCAACCTTCCGGTCGGAAAGCCCAGCAGCAGCGGTTTAACCCGCTGCGCCACCATATCCCTTCTTTCTTAGTAGTAGTGTTTATTAGTAGTAGTTATGGACATGTTATTATTATTATTACTGGATCATAAAGTTATTGATCATCTGGGAATATACAGTATATGTGCATTCTGCAAACAAAAAAATACGCAGCATTAAACTGGAACAATTTCTTCCCTGCTCCCTTTCTTGTTATCTTAAGTTTGCATATGGCTCGGCTCCCACAATGAAGAACCAAAACATAGCTAGTTTCTTTCACCGGATGTTCCCAAGTGAGGACCATCAGTACAGGGGGATCCTCCAGTTACTATGGTATTTTTCATGGACGTGGATTGGGGTGATTTATCAGAGCGAAGATAATACGGAGAATTTTGTCGAAACAGTGCTTCCAGTGTTCTCCCGCAAGGGCATCTGCTTTCATTTTATAGAACGGTTCCCCAAACAAACGTCTTCCACTAACATTGATGAAATGGTGGAGGAAGGAAGGAAAACGCTCACAATCGTCATGGAAAGCACTGCAAATGTTGTGTTCTTATATGGAGAAATCCAGACCATGATGATATTAAGGTTTATGAGCGAATATTCAGAAAACGATGGCAAACCACTGAAGGGCAGAGGAAAAGTTTGGATCATGACAGCCCAGATGGATTTCACCTCTTTTCCCATCCAAAGAAATTGGGACGTGGAATTCCTCCGTGGTGCCATATCTTTTGCTGTGCACTCCGAGGAGCTGTTGGGATTCCAGAAATTTCTGGGGGGGAAAAACCCTATCACGGAAAACCAAGACGGCTTTATCAGGGATTTCTGGGAACTGGCATTCCAATGTTCCTTCCCCTGCACTTCAGGGGAGAAGGCCTTTGAGGACATCTGCACTGGGGAAGAGGAGCTCAGTACACTCCCTGGGTCTGTTTTCGAAACCCGCATGACTGCGCACAGTTACAGCATCTACAACATAGTCTATGCTGTGGCGCACGCATTGCATGCCATGTATTCGTCGCATTTCAAACACAGAGCAATAGCAAGGGGAGGGAGATCACAATGTCTGAATCAACAGCCATGGCAGGTAATATTATTCATAGTATACCCTCTAGCATGGGGGGGGGCTGGCAGCTGGTGCAGATCTGAGAAGGTCTATAGGGATGACTGAGACTACTCTAAAATGAAATATATCCTGTTATCCCAAGGAGATCTGGGCCTGCACAGGTTAGGATTGGGCTGTGAATTACTCCTGCTTCTTCCATTCCTAATAGTAACCTTAAAATGCTTAGCATTTTTAAAGGGACCATTCGCCGTGGCTGTCAATTTGTAAGAACTATTTATTACCTTTGTGGATACCTGTACATTTTTTTTTCTACATCCTAATGAATTTTTTTCCCCTTCAATGTAGCTCCACCGCTTTCTGAGAGGCCTCTCATTTAACAACAGTGTTGGGGAAAATGTTTCTTTCAACTCAAAGGGGGAACTAGTCGCTGGATTTGACATTATCTCCTGGGTCACATTTCCAAACAAATCCTTCCTTCGAGTCAAAGTAGGAAAAGTGGAGCCTGAGGATCCTCCGTATGATTGGTTCACTGTTGATGAAGATGCCTTTGTGTGGCCCAGCAGATTTAACCAGGTAGGCCCATCAGCCTTTATTTTATGTTTACATGTAGAAGCTGCTTTGAGGCCACACAGCAAACTTTGCTTCCACCAATCAGATTTATCTCCAGGAAAAAAAGGGTATTGGACCACAATGTGATTGGTTGTGAATGAAGAAGCAAGAGCTCACACCTTCTCTTGTTTCCCCAGCCAGCACACAAATAAAGAAGTAGGCAGTCACAGACCGATGTGCTCAATGAAGTTTATAATTGCAGTCTTTGCCAATGTGACGCCTGGGGCTAGGAGCACAAAATGCCACCCCCATGTCCAGTTGCTTATGGAAGCAAAACCAAATCACTTCCTGTTTTTGCTCTGGGCCATTCACACATGCACACACCCACAGGTATGACAGTAGGAGTTTGTTCTGCTCCTGCCCATCATAAATGTTCAGAAGATCACTGTGTGGTGAGGAATCAAAGTGTGTTACATTGTCAAAGGAGAATGTACAGTATGTCCATTCATATGTTCTGTGGAAACTACACACACACACACACACACACACACACACACGTGAGGTGTTTTATGCTCTAAAATTTATACACACACACACACACACACACACACACAGAGAGAGAGAGAGAGAGAGAGAGAGACAGAGACAGACAGAGAGTATGTATGTATGTGTATGTATGTATGTATGTATGTATGTGTGTGTGTGTGTGTGTGTGTGTGTGTGTGTGTGTATATATATATATATATATATATATATATATGAATTTTAGAGCATAATCCTATGTAACTACTCAAAAGAAAACCCTATTGAGCTCAGTAGGACTTACTTCCATGTAAGTAAATAAATATAGGATTATACCTTTAGGCAGTTTAGATTATTTATTTATATTTTCCTTTTGTTTTTTTCTACAGGGTGTTCAGAAAGTCACTGTGCACTTACGTATATTGAAACAAAACATGGGGTCTTTTCATAAAGCAGTGAAAACCGTGGAGAAGTGAAGCTGTGGAGAGGTTGCCCATGGCAACCCATCAGCTGCTCCGTATAATGTTAAAATATGCAAATTAGAAATGTTACCTCAATGCTGATTGGTTGCCATGGGCAACTTCTCCATGGCTTCACTTCTCCACTGTTTTTCACTGCTTTGTGAAAAGGGCACAGTGACCCTTTCCGAATACTTGTTCCTACACGAAGTCTGACTCCTAATTTTTAGGAATAAAGAACGCTTTCCAGTTCAAAAAGAGATTAACCTCTTTTGATTTATGAACAGGCACGACCTCTGTCGCTCTGTAATGACAAGTGCCAGCCCGGTTATAGTAGGGTCAAGAAGGAAGGGGAGCCCTTCTGCTGCTACGACTGCCTTCCATGTCCAGAAGGGAAGATTTCCAATCGGAAAGGTAAGGAACGTGGGGTACATCATTTGTGAGGTTTGTAAGGTCTTGGAGGACCTAAGCAGAGCCTAAGAGCACAATCCTAACCTGGATTTAGGCTGGCACAGCTAGGCCAGCAAAGTTTGGCTGGCACAAGGGCCACTGTAAAGCCCATTTGGACCACTCTCAGAGTCAGGGAGGATGGCGCACGTCTTTGTGCTGGCCTCTCTGACTTCGAGTGATCCAAACATACTTTGGCCCTTTGGCCATTTCCACCACTAGTCATCTGCCATCAGTTTGCAACCCTCCCAGTGGCCCAGCCATTGGGAAATGCTGAGTTCAGTATATATAGCGATGTCTTTTATAGAAGATTCAACGTTCTTTTTCAGACATGGATGACTGTATTCGGTGCCCAGAAGATCAGTATCCAAACGATAACCACGATTTATGCATTCCAAAAGTGATGAGCTTCTTGTCTTACGGAGAGCCTCTAGGAACCAGCTTGGCAGTTTTTGCGCTTCTCTTTTCTTTCATCACCCTATGGGTGCTCCGGATTTTCATTAAGCACCAGGAGACTCCCATCGTCAAAGCCAACAACCGGAGCCTCACTTACACTCTCCTCATCTCCCTCCTGCTCAGCTTCCTGTGTGCTTTGCTCTTCATCGGCAGGCCTGAGAAAGTGACCTGTTTCCTTCGGCAAAGTGCTTTTGGCCTCATCTTCTCAGTGGCCGTCTCTTGCGTGTTGGCCAAAACCGTCATTGTGGTCCTGGCTTTCATGGCCACCAAGCCAGGGTCCAGGATGAGGAAGTGGGTGGGGAATAAACTGGGAACCTTTGTTGTGCTTTCCTGCTCCCTTATTCAAGCTACTATTTGCACTGTGTGGCTGGCCACGACTCCTCCATACCCCGATTTGGACATGCGCTCAGTGAGGGCAGAAATTGTCCTGGAATGTAATAAAGGCTCAGCTCTCATGTATTACTTTGTCTTAGGCTTCTTGGGCTTCTTGGCCATTGTCAGCTTCACGGTGGCTTTTCTAGCCCGGAAGTTGCCCGACAGTTTTAATGAAGCCAAATTTATTGCTTTCAGCATGTTAGTCTTCTGCAGTGTTTGGTTGTCCTTTGTGCCCTCTTACCTGAGCACCAAGGGCAAATACATGGTGGCCGTGGAGGTCTTCTCCATCTTGTCTTCCAGTGCTGGGTTACTGGGCTGCATCTTTTCCCCCAAATGTTACATTATTGTGATGAGGCCTGACTTGAACAAAAAAGAGCACCTCATCAAAATTAAGACCTAAAGGAATAAATTGCTGCGACTAAAAGTAACTGTGTCAGTGGCTAATAGTGAAAGAGATCAATAGATGTTCCGCCATGGATTGCTAATGTTTGGGAGATACCAGCAAATCCTTTCAGAATGGGAAATCTGTAATAGACATCTCTGGGATGTTTAATCCAATCTCCTTCCACCCAGGAATGCAAGGCAGAAGGCTGGAGAGTGACCAATCAGATATATTTGAAGCTCCAGGGTGAGGGGGAAAAGTAGGGGGAAATGGACTGGTTGTGCAATTTTATGCATGTCTACTCAGAAGTAAATCCCATTGTATCCAATGGGGCTTACTGTCACGATAACATGCATAGGATTGCAGCCTCAATCTGAGGGGTTAGTATAGGAAGTCATAAGAACATAAGAAGAGCCCTACTGGATCAGGCCAAAGGCCCATCTCATCCAGCTTCCTGTATCTCACAGTGGCCCACCAGGTGCCTCAGGGAGCATACAAGACAACAAGATGCCTGCATCCTGTTGCCACTCCCTTGCACCTGGCATTCTGAAGTACCCTACTATTAACGTAAGGAGGTTGCCCAACGCATCATGGTCTATAGCCCACGATGGACTTTTTCCTCTAGAAATCTGCCCAGTCCCCCTTTAAAGGCGATGCCATCACCACCTCCAGTGGCAAGGAATTCCATAGCTTAATTACCCGCTGGGTAAAAAAGTATTTCCTTTTATCTGAAAATCCTCTTTAACAAAGTGCATGAAAAAGCTCTGTCATCACCTCCTCGTAGTTATAACTCTCTGCCTCACTTCAGCAGTCAAGCTCTCTCTTTGTAAGTCAAAATTATCTGTGCCCAGTATGAGGGTGCAATCCTAACTAGCTTTCCAGCACTAGGGTAAGGGCAATGCACCAAGTGCCCCTCAATTGCAGGTTGCAGCACATGCCCCATTGGCACAGTTACACCAGTGATGGAAACTTGGTTAGGATTGTGTTAATCTGTTGTGTTAGGCCTAAAGAACATTAACCAAGTAAGGCAGCAGCCCCCCCCCTTTTAAAGGACCATCAAGTTTGTTTTTGGCTCATTCAAAGCTAGCCTCCTGCATGGCCGCCTGTGTAGTCCTAATATAACGCTAAGATCTGGGCTTTTTGCCATCCTACTGGCTGAAGCCACAGACTATATAAATGTGTTACACTACTGCCGCAGATACCTTTTGCGTTCACACATGCAGTTTGCCCTCTGTGAAGGTAGCATATCACATCCAAAGATCACACATTTCACTGCCCCCAGCTAAAGGGTGGGACTAATATAAAGGGCAGTGGAAAAAAATCCAGTCTGAAAAATCCCCGTGGTAGAGTCAGTCCAATTGTGTGAGCGGCTGAAAGGGAATGAGCTACTGATAGATGGCACCATTGAATGCAGGAGAATCTCCATGTGGGTCTGATATGATGTTGCAGATTTGCTACCTGGTTGGAAGTAGTGAGTACTCATTACCAGCGACATGGCAATCTGCGACCTCGCTTCTGGGCAGAAGGTCTAGTCGAGAGGGTTAAAGCCGCAGTAACGCCCGAAGATAAGATCCGAAGGTCGCCAGTTTGAGAACACCGGAAGCTTCCATGTGCGGCAGACCTCGAGAATGCGGCTGATAAGATCTGAGCTGTCTCAGCTGCCTGTGAGAGGGGAGTTGTGCTCGGCCAGCTGCTCTTTGGTGAGAGCAAAGAAGCAGTTTATGAGCCAGAAGAAGGCAATCGTGCAGCCAGAAAGAAGGACTGGACGATGAAAGTGTCATCTGCATGTAGTTGTTCTTGTAAGATTAGAACCTTGTTTGTGATTTGTAAAAACCCTTGCAGTTTAGAAAATGCCTGCCTATGTAAACCACCTTGAATTAAAGTTAAAGGAGCAATCTGATGACCAAGAAAGGCAATATATAAATACCAAACATCATCATTATTATTATTATTATTATTATTATTATTATTATTATTATTATTATTATTATTATTATCATCATCATCATCATCATCATCATCATCATCATCATCATCTGCAAGGGGCAGAATGTCTACGTCTCTCGTTATCTGCACCTCTGCCCGCATTATCCACTATGCAGAGACCTTCCAAAGGCTGCAGGGACCTTTCGAATAGCACCTGCGACCAGCACTGGCCCCTTTAAAATGGCTGGCAGAAGCATCCTTTTTTAATCTGGCCACGTTTAAAGGGTTTATAATGGTCTCAGGTGCTGTTCTGAAGGTCCCTGAAGCCTCTGGAAAGTCTCTGCAGTATTCAGAGATCTTTGGGCACTTTCGGCTGCACTCTGCTGGCTTCCTGAGGGTCTCTGCAGGATTCTTCTATGGCTGATAAGGTACCCCTTGCACCGAACCCCATGGATCCCATACAATCAATAATTCATGATCTGCAAATTTGCTATCTGCAAGGATATCCAGGAACCTAATCCTAGCAGATAATGAGGATTGACTGCATATTTCGAAGACCCATGAAGTTTCCAATGATCTCTCCCCCAAAGGCAGCTATAAAACAAGATAACACTGCCGCGGGAAGTTTTTACTGCTTGGGAAAGTGAGGAGCCCATATGCAAACCAACCCATTGATACTTTCTCAGAAAGTGCTTCTCATGTGCTAAGACCTCATAAACATGTTTTCTTTAGCAGTATCATACAGTACCCGTCATCTAGCAGAGGAGATTAGCTGCCCTATAATTATCAAATCAGTCATGATAATTTCACCTTCGTCTCCCAAGTTACAGGGGAAATCCAGTGGCCGCTTGGAGAATAGCAAGCCCAGCCTGCGGCACACTACTAATACCGCAGTTCCAAGCCGCGGCTATAGACACAGAGACCCCCAATGGGTTAGACCATTCTGCAGTCTGGGCATCTCACCAGTCACAAGAATGGCCATTCAGATCAAGGAAAGCTCATTGGGAACAGATTTTGGATGACAGGAAGAGAATAAATAAACTTCTATCTAAAGCGATGGCATTGGTGCTGTTAGTACTAGTCCTCTTTCCTCAGGTTGTGTGCAAGTTTCCGATTGCGACGTGCACCAACAGTGATGCTCTTCCCATTCTTCACAAGTCCCACCAGGCTGGAGACCTCAGCATTGCTGCCGTCCTGTCGCAGATCTTCCTGTTTTCAAATGCAATGACCTTCAACCAACACCCTTCTCAGGAGCCCCCTGACGAGGTCATGTACGGTGTTTTTCTTTAGACATTCGTGTGTGTTGTGCACACAGTGGTGTGCTGCGAATGGTCTGCAGGTGCTGTGGGAATTTGGGGAAGGGTCATTTATTAGTAGGGCCATTTTTTGGGGGGTGAACCCCCCACCGGCATCGTGGTGTGCCTTTTCAATTGTCTCAAAGCCGATGGTGTGCCTTGACAATTTTAGTGCTTTGTCGGTGTGCTGTGAGAAGAAAACAGTTGAAGATCTTTGGCTTAGAGTTATTCTATAACACAACAGACCAAACCAACTTTTCACACTGTATTTATTAGGGATAGTGCCACTTGCATTCTCTGTTTGTTTTGCTATTGACATGTTTGGAACAAATCATGTGCTTGATATTTATATGCCTACTATATACACCTTCTTGCGATTTCAGAGAAAAATGATACATTTTTAATACTTTTAAATGATCCCTAAAGTGCAGATCTATGCTTGTCTACTCAGAAGTAAGTCCTATTGTGCACAATGGGACTTACTCCCAGTTAAATGTGCATAGGATTGTAACCTTTTTCTTTCCTTTTTCCTTTTTTTCCAGTGTTATTTTTGAGAGGTCCAGTATCAAATCATCAAATCATCTGATGTTTCGGCTTTTCTTTCTTTCTTTCTTTCTTTCTTTCTTTCTTTCTTTCTTTCTTTCTTTCTTTCTTTCTTTCTTTCTTTCTTTCTTTCT
>JAJKFI010000299.1:23071-63851 GCA_029204185.1 Lerista edwardsae
TCTTTCTTTCTTTCTTTCTTTCTTTCTTTCTTTCTTTCTTTCTTTCTGAAGTACAATATTCACTCTAATCTATTGAAACTTCAAAATCCAATTCCGTCATTAAATTTGGGGCACAATCCTAACCTGGAGTTAGGATGGCACAGTTTGGCCAGCAAAGTTTGGCTAGCACAAGGGCCACCGTAAAGCGTATTTGGACCACTCGTGGAGTCAGGGAGGATGGCGTATGTCTGTGTATTGGCCTCTGACTCAAGAGTGGTCCAAACATACTTTATGGTGTCCCTTGTGCCAGCCAAACTTTGCTGGCCTAACTGTGCTGGCCTAACTCCAGATTAGGATTGCACTCTTGGTTTCTTTATGCAGAAGTGTTGTGTCTATTATGAGGTTGTCCTAAAGTTTTGATGCCGTGAGTGTTTGAATGCTACATAGTAAAAGCTCAACTCTGATTCAAATTTTTCAGAAACCAGTATTACACACACAGACATGTGTACACATGCATGCATGCATGCACACACATAGATGCGCGCACACTTCTTTATATGTGCTAATCTCTTCCAGAGCCATGCTGGGAGTTGGTGTGGTATTCAGAGATTTCACATCTTCAGGGTTAGGGATCACTCCTTGCACATTCCATCTTCTCTGGACTTACAAACCACAGTATCTTATCAGCGCATAGACATTGATATAAATTCAATGGAAATGGGGTGGATATAATAGATCGTAAAATGGGTTGTAAAGCTCATTGCAAGTTGCTGGGCCAATGGTGCTTTATTCTTCTCTTGACCATGGATCCATATCAATATTTTATTGGACTGCCTTATTTAGATATGTACACGAATGTAACAATCTGGAGAAAAAAAAAGACCTTCTGTAATGAAGTGTGATGCTCATTGCAGATTCCTGACCCAGAACTACCAGCATGTCCTAGCCTTGAAATTTGCAATACAAGAGATCAATGAAAATCCCCAGATCTTATCCAACATCACCCTGGGCTTCAGCATATATAACAGCCATTTCAGTGAAAGTGGAACATACCTTGCTTCAATAGAACTTCTTTCTAGGCGGGATGGATTCACGGCTAATGACAAGCGATTGGTCCCTAATTACAAATGTCATGCTGAGAACATTCCAGAAGCAGTCATCGGAGGACCCAACTCTTATGTCTCTCTCCACATGGCAACCGTCCTATGTATCTACAAGATTCCACAGGTAAGAGGTGTGTAAGTGGCAGAGGACTATAGGGACTTTTTATCATATGTGGTGGACTTGTAAGAAGGCCAAAAGATACTGGGAGAAAGTGTGTACACTGTTATAGGAGATGTTGAGATGTGTTATCCCATTAGAACCAGAATTGTTTCTCTTAAATATTATACCAAATAGTTGTAGTAAAGAAGAAAAACAAACGTATTATGATACATGTAAGTACTGCACAGATGTGGAAAAATGTAGATATACCTTCAGTAGAAATGTTAATACAGAAAATATATGAAATGGCTGAGATGGATATTCTAACTGAAATATTTAGAAATAGTGAAGTAGATAGAGTTAAAAATACATGGAAAACATTCTATATTTGGCTAGATGTTAGCTGGTAATAATGCGAAGATGAAAATAATTAGTTAGTTTAAGGTTTAAATGAGTAGAAAAATGAAATAGACATTTTTCTCTCTTCTTCTTTTTTCTCTCTGCTATTAACCAGATGTGTAGTTTAAAAATGAATTTGCTGTTGACCGACAGATTCTTAATGTATTATCCTATGTACCCTTTACCTCTGTAATTCCTTTTCCTAACCCCAAACTGTAGATGTAGGTAGCATTGTCATTCAGCCAGAACGCTGGGCGGGAGAAACGGGTGAGCGGCAGCCCGCCCATTGCATTCCGGTCTGTTCCGCCATCTTCCCCACCCCCGGGCTGCCGCTCACCCATTCCTCCTGCCCAGCGTTCCGGCTGAATGACAACGCTGGATGTAGATATAAATAAAATTAATATTAAAAAAGTGGCAGAGGAGATCAATACGTCATTCACCCGTTGCTTGTCCTTTGTCTCAAGTTTTGCTATGTGGAGATTGAAAGATTGTAGTTGAAATAAAGAGGAACACTTGGCATGATTCCTGCAGAGAACATCCTGACCTGAATATAGTTTTTCATATTTATGGGTCATGGATATTTGAAAGGGGGAACAAAACCCAGATTAAAAAAAAAAGGAATATTTCTAAACAGGGCTGGCTCCATGAATGGTGGGGCCCAAATGCAGGGCATTCTTGCAGAACCTCTCCCCACAGTGTTCCCCACTCACCAAGAAAAACACTTGTGCTGCCATGCACAATGAATGGCACCTGGACATAGCTGGTGGTTACATGATGACATCACAGCCAACTGCTTCCAGGAGGCCCATTTTGGGCCATTCGGAGGCAGGGTCAAGTGGGAGGGGCCAAGGTTAAATTGCTGTGCTTGCCCCACAGACGTACAGCCCATAGAGTTCCCGGCTGCAGCAGTAGACGATATGCTCGCTGTGATGGCCCCCCAAAATGCAGTGCCCAAAGTGACTACATTGGTCACTTTGGCTTAATTAAGGCTGGCCCTGTTTCTAAACTAGCTTCTTCTTTATATCCTCAAAATGGCATGGCATACTTTTTGGGCATAATCCTAATCTAGATTTAGCTGAGAGGGTTAATGCCTCCATTTGCCCGAAGATAACAGCTGAAGATCTGAAGGTCGTGAGCTCGACACTACCAGAAGTCTCTGTGAGCGGCAGACCTTGCAAACTGCGGCTGATTAAAAGCTGAGTTCCAGCTGCCTCATGGGAGGAGGAGTGTGCTGGAGTCAGCTGCATCTCTGGTGGGAGCAGGGAAGCCTCTTATCAGCCAGCAGAAGACAGATGGGTGGCTAAGAAAAAAGGCTAAATCCAGAAAGAAAGATCTGTATTAGTGCTGTTCTTGAAAGATAGAACGTTTCTGTAAATTGTAAAAACCTTCGGGTTTATGAATAAAAAAGTCTGCCCATGTTACAGTCTTGCCTTGAGTTACAGTCATTAGAGAAATCTATTGATCTTAAGAAAGGCGATATATAAATACATTTATTATTATTATTATTATTATTATTATTATTATTATTATTATTAATCTGTAGGTGGGCTGGCACAGTTAGGCCAGAAACGTTTGGCCGTTGGAAGGGCCACCCTAAAGTATGTTTGTACTACTCTTGGAGTAGTCCAAGAGTACTACTGCTGGCCTCAGAGGGAGGCCAGAACACAGAAGCACCCCATCCTCTCTGACTCTGAGAGTGGTCCAAATGCGCTTTATGGTGGTCCTTGTGCCAGCCAAAGTATTGTTCAGACTTGCTCTTAGACATCAATAGAAGAAGAATTCCCTATTAGAGACTACACTGTGTGTATCAAAACTGTGCAAACATACCAAGATGCTCGTTCTCCAGCAATTTGGTTTAGTACAACGTAACAAAAAAAATTAACCCGTACACAAGGGTCACTTTTGAACTATCCCCAATCCTCATTTCTATTACCTTTAGCTCATATATGGCTCTACTCCATTGATGGATAACAAAAACGATGCTGGTTTCTTCCATTGGATGTTCCCGAGTGAAGGCCATCAACATAAGGGGATTCTCCAATTACTGTTGCATTTTGCATGGACTTGGATTGGCATGATCTCCCAGAGTGAGGATAACACAGAGAGATTTATAGAGACAATTATTTCCATGTTTTCCCTACACGGTATCTGCTTTGAATTCGTCGAAAGATTTCCCAAACAAACGTCTTCCAACGACTTCACTAAAATGATGCAGGATGGGTCTCAAACTCTCAGTGTTGTCATGGGAAGTACCGCCAATGTCGTACTCATATATGGTGAAATTCAGAGCATGATGATCTTAAGGACAATGAGCCAGTATGCTGGCTATGAAGACATTCCAATGAAGGAAAACGCGAAGGTCTGGATCATGACAGCTCAGATGGATTTCACCTCTTTTCCCTTCCAAAGAGATTGGGACATGGATTTTCTCCATGGTGCTCTTTCTTTTGCAATACACTCAGTGAAGCTGTTGGGGTTCCAGACCTTTCTTCAGAACAGAAGACCAAATTCAGAAAGAGAAGATGGCTTCATCAGGGAATTCTGGGAACAGGCCTTCGACTGCTCTTTCTCCAACTCCTCGATGAAGAAGTTTGGGGAAATATGCACTGGGAATGAAGAACTAAGTAGCCTCCCAGCATCTGTTTTTGAAATGCATATGACGGGACACAGTTACAGCATCTACAATGCAGTCTATGCTGTGGCGCATGCCCTGAATACTATGTGTTCTTCCCAAATCAAGCACAGAGCAATAGGAAATGGAGGGAGGATGAATCGACAGCCATGACAGGTAATGTCAGTATCGGTACAACATCTAGCGCTACTGCTCTGATTCCTAATAATGAAATAGGACTGCCTAATGCTTTTTGCCTGTGCACGCCCCCAATAAATACATGAGACAAAGATATGGGGGGAATGGAACACTTTTATTAAGAGCACAATCCAAACCTGGAGTTAGGCCGGCACAGTTAGGCCACCACAGATTAACTGGCACAAGGGGTACAGTAAAGCATGTTTGGACCACGCTTGGAGTCAGCACACATCTGTGTGCTGTGTGACTCTGAGAGTGGTCCAAACATATTTTACAGCCGAACTTTGCTGACCTAACTAGGCCGGCCTAATTCCAGGTTAGGATTGTGCCGCAAGGTTAGTTACAGAGAGGGAAGGATGAGACAGTCCTTGATGTGGAATTCTTAATTCAGGTTTAGTCGAGAGGGCAGGAGGTTTAGTCGAGAGGGTTAAAGCCTCCGTTTGCCCAAAGATAAGATCCGAAGGTCACCAGTTCATGAACACCGGAAGCCTCGGTGAGCGGCAGACTTTGAGAATTGCGACTGATAAGAGCTGCCTCCAGCTGCTTGTGAGAGAGGAGTTGTGCTGGGTCAGCTGTTTCTTTGGTGGGTGCAGAGAAGCCGTTTATCAGCCAGCAGGAAGGCAATCGTGTGGCCAGAAAGAAAGACTAAACCACAAAATTTCCATCTGTATGTTGTAGTTCTTGAAAGATATAACTTCTTTGTAATTTGTAAAAACCCCTTGTGGGTTTAGAGAAATAAAGCCTGCCTATGTAAACTGCCTTGAGTTAAAGTCAGAGGAGCAATCTAATGACCAAAGAAAAGCAGTATATAAATACTACTACTACTACTGCTGCTGCTGCTGCTGCTGCTGCTGTTGTTGTTGTTGTTGTGATCCAAAGCGTGGAGCTAATTGTCTGACCCCCAGAAGAGACGTGAAACACAGCCCCTTCAAAACTGTTTGCAAAATGGAAGTTTGTGCAACGCCCAGCCAGCAATATAGAGCAGGCCACACCTCCTTTGCATGTAGCAACCAATGAAATTGAGCTGTGAAGTCTTGAGTGATGGGGAGGCCTGGCAAAAGTCATCCCTGAGCGAGCAGCAGGGGAGATGGAGATAAGAGGATCAAGAACAGAAACCCCAAACCAGAGCTGTACTTGACTAGCAGCGCCTCTGGGGCCGGGCGACATCTCTACCGTGCGGCTGCCCCACCCCCTTGCATCGCCTGGACACACCTCCCCGCACGATCAGAGCACAAGGGAGGGCAGGGGAGCCAAAAAACGAGCAGGTTTATATTCACTTTTTCCCCTACATCCTGATGAGGCTTTTTTCCTTCTCTTTAGCTCCACCGCTTCCTTCGAAGCGTCTCATTTAACAACAGTGTCGGTGAAAAGGTTTCCTTCAGCCCCAATGGAGAACTAGTTGCTGGCTTTGACATGATCAACTGGGTCACATTTCCAAACAGGTCCTTTCTTCGAGTCCAAGTTGGAACGATGGAGCCCTCGGATTCTCCCTACGATGGGTTCACTGTCAATGAAGCTGCCTTTGTGTGGCCCAGCAGATTTAACCAGGTTGGTCCATGGATATTTCTTTTAGTATGCGTAAGTACTTTTTTTTACCCAGCGGGTAGTTAATCTGTGGAACTCTTTGCCACAGGAGGTGGTGATGACATCTGGTCTGGATGCCTTTAAGAGGGGATTGGACGGATTTCTGGAGGAAAGGTCCATCGTGGGCTATAGGCCATGATGGATTGTGCAACCTCCTTACATTGGTGATGGGCTACTTCAGTGTACCGGGTGCAAGGGAGTGGCAACAGGATCCAAGCATCTTTTGTCTCATGCCTCCCTGGGGCACCTGGTGGGCTGCTGTGAGATACAGGAGGCCTTTGGCCTGATCCAGCAGGGCTCTTCTTATGTTCTTAAGCTGTTGTGAAGTCATAATGCCAAAAACAAAGGGAAGCAGCACTGTTAAAGACTACAATACGATCCACACTTCCCTGATTGTAGAGTAAGCCCCATTGAACATAGAAGGACTAACTTCTGATTACTTACTTCTGTAATTCCCTTACAAAGAGCACCTGCATTTTTCTTTGCATTAGCAACCATTCCTGCAGTCTTTTTTTTCCTATTTTCCAGCAATAATGAATATTTCTATTTTAAAACACATTTTTTTTTAATTGATGGTCAGGTCCAACCCATTTCTTTGTGCAATGGCTATTGCCATTCTGGTTATCACAAGGTCAAGAAAGAAGGGAAGCCCTTTTGCTGCTACGACTGTCTTCCATGTCCAGAAGGGAAGATTTCCAATGAGAAAGGTAAGAAACATTGGATACGCTGCTTATCAAAAACTGCTGGACAGGGCTCGGCTCCTCAATTCATTCCACCATGCCCAAGAAACTCTTCTGCCAGTTCAGGTTCTGCTCAAGGGAGTTACAGCCCAATCCTATTGTGTGACAAGATATTGGGCACAATCCTAATCTGGAGTTAGGCCAGGAGTTTGGATGGCACAAGGGACACTATAAAGTATGTTTGAACCATTCTCCAACTCAGAGAGGCCAGCACACAGACATGCACCACCCTCCCTGACTCCTAGAGTGGTCCAAATACGCATTATGGTGGCCCTTGTGCCAGCCAAACTTTCCTGGCCTAACTCCAGGTTACAATTGTGCCCATTGTGTGCAGTTGTGCCAACATTTGTTGCGTATAGTGAAGTGTGTGGACAGGAGCTAAGTACAATTTTTTAAAATAAGTACAATCTACAGGAGCTAAGTACAATTTTTTAAAATATATATACTGTATATATCCCCCTCCCAGGTTCCAGTAGGGTTAGGCCAAATTGACACCCTTCTCTATTTAACATTGGCCCCAAACCTATACAACTTTTCAGTGCTGATGTAGCCAGCAGTGTTATGCTGCCGGAACGCTGGGCGGGACATCTGGGTGATCGACAGCCCGCCCGTCGCGTTCCGGAGCGTTACGCCATTTGCGTAATGTACGCAAGCGGCGTAATTGGTTACGCAAATGACATAACGCTCCAGAATGCAACGGGCCGGCTGTCGATCACCCAGATGTCCCGCCCAGCGTTCCGGCAGCATAACACCGCTGGATGCAGCCATGTCAATGGGGCATGTGCTGCATCTTAAAGGCAGAAGATTTAGTCGAGAGGGTTAATGCCTCAGTTTGCCTGAAGATAAGAGCTGAAGATCTGAAGGTCGCCAGTTCGGGACAGCCGGAAGTCTCTGTGAGCGGCAGACCTCGTTACTTGTGACTGATTAACAGCTGAGCTTCGGCTGCCTTGTGTGAGGGGGAGTTGTGCCGAAGTTCAGCCACTTCTCTGGTGGGAGCAGGGAAGCCATTTATCAGCCAGCAAGAAGACAAACGGGTGGCCAGAAAGAAGGACTCAATCCAGAAAGATCCATCTGTATGTGTGTAGTTCTTGAAAGATAGAACATTTCTGTATAAATTGTAAAAACCTTCGGGTTTCTGAATAAAGTCTGCCTATGTAAACCGCCTTGAGTTATAGTCATCAGAGAAATCTGGTGACCTAAGAAAGGCGGTATATAAATCCAAGTATTATTATTATTATTATTATTATTATTATTATTATTATTATTATTATGCATCTGGTCTTGATGCCTTCAAGAGGGGATTGGACAGATATCTGGAGGAAAGGTCCATCGTGGGCTATAGGCAATGATGGATTGTGCAACCTCCTTATATAGGTGATGGGCTACTGGTACCGGGTGCAAGGGAGTGGCAACAGGATCCAAGCATCTTGTAGTCTCATGCCTTCCTGGGGCACCTGGTGGGCCGCTGTGAGATACAGGAAGCTGGACTAGATGGGCCTTTGGCCTGATCCAGCAGGGCTCTTCTTATGTTCTTATGTTCTTATGTTCTTCTTCTTCTTCTTCTTCTTCTTCTTCTTCTTATTCTTATTATTATTATTATTATTATTATTATTATTATTATTATTATCTTGCAGTGTGGGTAGGGCAGTCACAGAGGCCTTGTGAAGGTAAGGGAATGTGTGGGCGCAATCCAACTTTCCAGCACCAATGCTGCCACACTGCAGCCCCTTTTGGCATCTCTGCCCCAGCACTGGAAAACCGGATAGGATTTGGCCCTCAGTCCCCTTACCTGGGGAAGTTGTGACTGCGTTGGTGCTGCAACATTGGGCTCCTTGTCTTGACAACATTTAAAATAGCAATTCTGACTGACAGTGTTGTCAAATGCCACCTTGACGATTGCAATACGTAACACAACGAATTCTTTTTTTTTTTTCAGACATGGGCTCCTGTTTTCAATGCACTGAAGCTCAGTACCCAAACAAAGAGCAGAATCTATGCCTTCCAAAAGCTATAAGCTTCTTGTCCTATGAAGAACCTTTGGGGATCAGTTTGGCCACTTTGGTCTTTTCCTTTTCTTTCGTCACGTCTTTGGTGACAGGCATCTTCTTTAAGCATCAGGACACCCCCATCGTCAAAGCCAACAACCGGAATCTCACCTATACTCTCCTCATCTCTCTCCTGCTCTGCTTCCTTTGTGCTCTGGTCTTTATTGGACAACCTGGAAATCTGACTTGCCTGTTCCAACTCACTTCTTTTGGCATCATCTTCTCTGTGGCTGTTTCTTGTGTGTTGGCCAAAACCATCATTGTGGTTCTCGCTTTCATGGCCACCAAACCAGGGTCCCACATGAGGAGGTGGGTGGGGAATAAACTGGCAGCTCTCATTGTCCTTTCCTGTTCCCTTATTCAAGCCGCTCTTTGTACTGTGTGGCTCTCCACTTCCCCTCCATTCCCAGATGCTGACACGCACTCAGTGACTAAAGAAATTGTCCTGATCTGTAATGAAGGTTCCATTTCCATGTTTTACTGTGTCCTGGGTGTTATGGGCTTCCTGGCCATTGTCAGCTTTGCTGTGGCTTTCCTCGCCAGGAACTTGCCTGATACTTTCAATGAAGCCAAGTTCATCACCTTCAGCATGCTGGTCTTTTGCAGCGTGTGGCTGTCCTTTGTCCCAACCCACCTGAGCACCAAGGGGAAATCCATGGTGGCCGTGGAGATCTTCTCCATCTTGGTTTCCAGTGCTGGATTGTTGGGGTTCATCTTTCTCCCCAAATGCTACATCATTGTGGTGAGGCCTGATTTGAACACAAAAGGACACTTCATTAGAAGAACTAAATGACCAATGCCTCTATGTAGAAGTGAAATCACATTTATGAGAAATGTCAATTTTGTTACGTACATTATAACTGGTTTCTGTGTAGGCTTCATCCATTCTTACTAGCTGTGCATGTAGCATTTTGTAGTATAAAGGGACATGTATGGTTTTGCCCCAGCTCTAAGGGGAGAATACGTGTGCATACGTGTAAGAAGAAACATTTCTGAAGGTCCTTCCTCTGCTCCTCCATGCCTTCCCTTCCCTTCCCACTGCAAGATGGTGTCCTTCCATTTGACAGAAATCAATGGTTTGACTTGATGTGATGATTGTCTGCCTCAGAGACACTGTCTGGACTCACCCAGAACATCAAGAGCCTTCATGATGTCTGCCAGCATTCGGAAAGCGGTCTGCAGCCCCCCAAAAGCCTTAAATATAGACAGGCTCCAGCCTCCCCATGCATTTCTGCGGAGGCTGTGGATGCATTTCCGAAATCAGGACCGTGCGGCCTGGGGGCAGAACCTTGGATGCGACCTACTGGCCGCAAACCAACATGGAGTTAAATGTGGGCTGGAAGGGGGTGGTATCGGTGACCTATGGCTTTTGATGGATTTGTATTTTATGTTTCTTTGCATCTAATACAGTACTTAGTCCCACAATGAATGACATTGGCTCATTTCCATTACTCTTGACTTCTGCCACTTCTTTGGACTCCTTAATTAAAGTGCCAATACATGAAGCTGAGTGTCAGCGTTCCTGATCCTGATCCGTGTGCTTTTGACTGACAAAATCTACTGGAATGTAATGCGGGTTCTAATCTCATATTTGACTCTGGACCTGGAGTTAGGCCGGCATAGTTAGGCCAGCAAAGTTAGGCCAGCACAAGGGCCACCATAAAGTGTGTTGGGACCAATCTCGGAGTCAGAAAGGCCAGCACACCGATGTGCACCATCCTCCCGGACTCCGTGAGTGGTCCAAACATACTTTACCAGTGTCCCTTGTGCCAGCCAAACTTTGCTGGCCTAACTGTGCCAGCCTAAATCCAGGTTAGGATTGCGCCCTGTGTCTTGTACACGCAGGATAGTGTTTCCTGTCTGTTAGTGGATTTACTGATATCCGTTAGCAGCTTTGTGTCTTGGAGCCTATTTTTTTAACCCATTTGCTACCATGGGTATTTTTGCGCAAAAGTCCTTTGCCTTTTGAAACATGTACAGCCACTGCCCTTCTCAGGGCAATTATGTTTTTGGAACCATGTCAAAGTGTTCCCATATACCTGAACTGAAACTGGTGTTTTTGCCCGCCAATGGTACTGAAAGTTTAATGTTTACTGTCCAAAAATGGTGTGCTATCCAAGGTACTGCGTATCAATTTCTATGGACGTGTTGAAAAAAAGCTACCTTTATCCCTGAAAAACTCATTGTTCACTGAGCATACAGCTTGCTTACTTCAGGAATTTCCAGAAGGGGGCCCTAGAGTACAAATCCTGAAGTAAGAAGTTCATTCTTGCAAAACTGAATTTTTTGCAGAGGTTTGAGTGCTACAATTTGGCTAATTAGGTCTTTTGCAGACTTCTGGTACTTGTTTTACACCCCCCTAATGAGATGGAGACAGAAGTCTTCTAAACTTTCCTTGACCCTTCTCTGCCTTATAAACATGTTGGGAAAAACCCTATTTTTTCAGAGCTGGCTTCTGCAGCTTGCAGCTTCAGAACTGATATACTGATATAAGGTCAACCTTTCACCCACCCCAGCCCTAGAACAAGCTGTGGAGAAAAAAAAAATCTTTCTCATTACATTGATTTGTCCTCTAGCAGCTACAGAGGCAAGAAATAACCCTTTAGTTGCTACAAGGATGATTCCTGTGTGAAACAAAGCAAAATCATCAGTCCCATCTCCCAGCATTGGACTGTGTCCAGGTGCTGATTTGGAGGAAGCGTATTTGAATCTTCTTCTGTGTTCTTGCACCATTGACAAGACTGATTGTACAACTAATATAATTTATTACCAGTATGTGTCACTGAGTGTCACTAGCCTGAGGAACTCTGAGGCCTCCTGAGGAACTCTGAGGCAGTGAAGCAACTAAGTGCCCAATCCTGTTCAATTTTTCAGTGCTGAGGCAGCCACAATGAAACCCCAAGGTAAGAGAATAGTTGTACCCTTACCTTGGGGAGACTTCTGTGACTGTCCCCACACTGCAGGATGCAGCACATGCCTCACTGGTACAGCTGGATCACCACTGGAAGGATTGGGCCCTAGGTACTCATGCCAGTGCCTGCAACCTGGGTCATGAGTGCACAGAAGCACCATCATGGTGTTTTTTTTCCCTTCAGCCAGTAGGTAAATGGTAAAGCTACAGTTTATGACTGAAAGCAAAGATGCATCACAGATTGTGGGGAAGTATGGCACAGTAAAGCTATGGCACAGTAAAGTTTCCTGCCATGGTGCAAGAACAGGATGACCCTCACATTGAATAGTGATTACATTGAAATGCAGATTTTTCTAAATGTCAATTGTCAATGGCAATTCTCAGTCATTACAAAATGAATGGAAAGCTAGTGTTTTTCTAGGAAGAGCATTTGCAGCTTTCTGGCCTATTGTCTTCAACTAGATATCTCATCACAAGCCTGTCTTTCACAATAAATGATGTGAATCCTTGTGGAGTATAAAAAAAACATTTTCTCTGTTGCCACATGCAATAATTTATTCTGTCTCTGAAGACATCAGAACAGTAGAAATAACACAGGAAAATTAGGAGATATGTGTCTCCTCTATATTTTCACCTAACTTGTCCCCCAAAATAAAAAGATAGTTAGCCTCTATAAAGAAACCCCACGTTAGCCCAGAGTTTGAATGGAAGTACCCGCGTTCCCTACCATCGGCGGATTTGCGCGCCAATTATTTAAAAAATTATTACAGGTGCTAATTGTACCTGAAAGCTTTAAAGTAGACTCAGTGAGAAAGGTTAGCCCCTGCCCTAACACAGGAAGCTAAAATGGCAACTTTCATTTCAGATTTGGGGGGGGGGCCCAATCAGATTCAGAAACGGCACCCCATAAAACAAAAAAAACCCAAATTCTGCCCCTGTTTTTTAAATGATGACATGGGTGGACAGTCAAAACAACTGTACCTCTAAAAAGGTCTATCCTTACACTGTTTACAGAGCAAGTTTCAGGTAATTTGGTGCAGCCACTTTTTGAAAATCTCTAAAACATTAATTGAAATTAATTGGCGGGTGAATTCACCAATGGTAGTAAATGGCTTTTAAGGTACTCTTTACTTGCAAGGGTAGGGCCGGCCCAAAGAGCAACAGGTCCCAATGTGGGGTATTCCCATGGGGATCCCCACCCTCCCTATGGCCCCCTCTACTACCATACAACCATAGTGAGAAGAGTGTTTGTGATGCCACATGCAAACTGCTGCACCTAGAAATAGTTGGCAGGGACATGATGATGTGATAACATCACTACCAACTGTTTCCATTTTGCTTCTATTTGGGGCCACTTGGAGGGCCACGTGGGACAGCACAATGAGCAGCCACACCACTCACCCATTGGATTAAAGGCCAAGGAAATCCTGGCTGTGGCAACCAGTGATCCACTTGATGCACAACACAGAGCCCCCCCCCCCAAGTGCGGGGCCCAGTGTGACAACATTGGCTTAAGGCCAGCCCTGTGCAAGGGGAAATCACGAGCCTGTTGTAAGCCCAAAAGAATCAGAGTAGAGAGGTGGAAAATATTTTTTTTGTTATTTTTCAGTGTCACAGCTGAAGTCTGATTGGGCAATTTTCTCCCCTGTAATTATCGAATTAACTGGGATCATTGAGGCTACCATTTCAGAGGGAGATCCAGATGCTGCTAGCAAAATTACAAACTCCAGCAAAAGGTGATGTATGAGGGGACGATGCCTTTTCAGATCAGGCTGTGATGTTTGGCCACAACCCCATGACTACATGGGAAATGAAGTGGTGTCCCGGTGGAAGGTTTTCATGTAAGATGGTGCTATTAGCGCTGCTGCCTCAGGTTGCCTGCAATGCTGGCATTGTCAAATGTGCCGTTGGGGACCCTCGTTCTATTCACCATACATATTATCAGCCCGGGGACCTCATCATTGCTGGAATTATGTCTCAGATCTACAGGTTTTCCAAGCCGACCACTTTCGAAAACCATCCCGAACTCTTGGACAGCCCTCTGTAAGTAATTGCAAAGCTGACAACACGCAGCATATCCTTGATTTGTTTGGATGGCATCCTTTGTAGGTTTGGGGCATGTCAAGCACCAGTATTTCCCCTGCTTTTCAGAAAGAATACCCAGATCTGTGCCACTTTGTTATTTTTCAAATTAGTTTTAGTGATTACTCAGTGTGCAGGTCCCAGAAACTGTCCGTTTGCCTTCCAGCAACCCAGGGTGCAATCCTCACCTGGGATTAGGTCAGCACAGTTAGGCCAGCAAAGTTTGACCGGCACAAGGGCCACCGTAAAGTATGTTTGGACCACCCTCGGAGTCAGAGAGGCCAGAACACAGAGATGGCATGGGCCATCCTCCCTGACTCCGCGAGTGGTCCAAATGCACTTTACAGTGGCCCTTGTGCTGGCCAAACTTTGCTGGCCTAACTGTGCCAGCCTAAGTTCAGGTTAGTATTGTACTGTCAGAGTTCTTGCTTGTTCTGTTGCTAGGAGAGGCAGCAGGGACTTGGCCACAAACCAAGAGCCCAGGCCTGCACGGATAACTGGCCAGTATCCACTGATTTGGAATCCACGGTTTCAGTTAGTCATGGATACCATGGATCCTGGGATGCCTGTTAAAAAGATTAAAAGGTAAAGGTTTCCCCATGACTGAATGGTCTAGTCGTGACCGACTGTAGGGGGCAGTGCTCATCTCCATTTCAAAGCCTGTCGAGCCGGCGTTTTGTCTGAGGACAAGCTTCCGTGGTCATGTGGCCAGCATGACTATACGCCGTAGTGCAAGGAACGCCATTCCCTTCCCACCGAAGTGGTCCTTATTTATCTACTTGCATGTAGGTGTTTTCGAACTGCTAGGTTGGCAGGAGCTGGGACAAGCGAGGGGAGCTCACTCCGTCGCGCAGTCTTGAACTCCCAACCTTCTGGTCGGAAAGCCCAGCAGCAGCTGTTTAACCTGCTGTGCCACCACGTCACCTTAAACAAATCTCTTTTTTTTTTACCTTGTTGCAGGAAAACCACTGATGTTCCCCTATCTTTATAAAGACATCCACAGTATCCATGGTTTTACGTATCCATGGTGGGGTCCGGAACCAAACCCCAGCAGATAACATGACATGCCTGTATGTTATTTTCTTATCTATGGAAATGAAATATAATGAATGCAGTAATCTGAGAGAAAAACGTTGATGGTGGCACAATACAATTTCCATTGCAGGTACTTTACGCAGAACTACCAGCATATTCTGGCCTTGGTGTTTGCTATAAATGAGATCAATGACAATTCCTGGATATTGCCTAACATGACCCTTGGCTTCCACATCTACAACAGTGATTTCATGGAAAACTGGACTTACCTTGTGTCAATGCAACTTCTCTCCAGGCGAGGTAGATTTGTCCCTAACTACAGGTGTGATGCTCTTGAGGACATTCCCGTAGCAGTGATTGGGGGTCCGAACTCTGACTTATTTCTTCACATGGCCATCATACTGTGTATCTACAAGATGCCACAGGTAAGATGAGGGAGGGGGCAATCCTAACCTGGAGTGAGGCCGTCACAGGCCAGCAAAGTTTGGCCAGTCATAGAGGCCTCTTCAAGTTAAAGACAAATGTTGCCAGATCCATTGTGGCTGCATCAGCACTGGAATTTTCAATAGGGTTGGGCCCTTAGTTTATCTGCTATAGGAAGGGAATATCATAATAGTTCCTTTATCCTTTTTCACAGCAGAGACAAACACATCAAAGCATATTTTATATCATCTTAGGGCACTTTAACGGACTGTTTCAAGTGATTTTCCACCTGCTTTGATCACCTCCTTGGAAATTCCTTTTTAATGCAAACATCTCCTCCTGCTTCCTAGCATGGACTTCTATAACCACCACCCATGATTACCTTATACTAAGAACCATTCTCCACTAGCCAGCTAAACTGTAGCTGCAGAAGTGATCGTGCCACCAGATATTAGTGTGAACCAACAGAACAAACATTATTTGAAGAGATAATGGAAAAGTGGCTTCATTTCTTTAGACGCCCCATTTCTTAAGAATACTCTAATATCAGTTCTCAAGAATGACTAGATGCTAGCAGTTGTTTCATAAGTAACAGCCCAATCCTGAACTGCATAACTGCTGTGGGCACAGTGGTAGCCAAAAGACTATGGCTGCATCCAGAGGTAGCGGGGAAGCTGCTGGAGTCTCCCTGGAAGAAGGGGACATTCGTCCCATTCCCCCAGAGAAAGCTTTGTCACCTGCATTGGGGCTTAATATCAATCAATCAGTATTGCTGCTTTTCAACAAAAATAAAGGGATATACGTGTGCATGTTTGTACAAGCATCACAGACACAGAAGCAGGCAGGCAGGCACGCGCGCGCACACACACACACACACACACACAAACACACACACAGGGCACAATCCTATTCTGGAGTTAAGCCGGCAGTTAGGCCAGCAAAGTTTGGCTGACACAAGGGCCACTGTAAAGTGTGTTTGGACCACTCTCGGGGGGATGGTGCACCTCTGTGTGCTGGCCTCTTGGACTCCAAGAGTGGTCCAAACATACTTTACTGTGACTCTTGTGCTGGCCAATGTTGGCTGGCCTAACTGTGCCAGCCGAACTCCAGGTTAGGATCACACTCTGAAACTATTAGGACAGGACTGCATGAGAACAAAGCCTTTCCATAAAGTGCATTATAGAATTAAACAACTAACGTTTTACATAATGCCAAACTTTGCTGGCCTAACTGTGCCGACCTAACCCCAGGTTAGGATTGTGCCGAGCGAGCGAGCGAGCGAGCGAGCGAGAGAGTTAATTTTGGAGCTATCTTTCTTCAGCTCATTTTTAAATTACCTTTAGCTCATATATGGCTCTGCTCCATTGGTAAATGATAAAACCCAAGCTGGTTTCATTCACCGAATTTTCCCAGCTGAGGCCCATCAATACAGAGGGATTCTCCAGCTACTGTTGTATTTCATGTGGACGTGGATTGGGGTGATCTCTCAGAATGAAGAAAATGCAGAGAGGTTTATTAAGAATGTGCTTCCGGTCTTTTCCCTGAGCGGTATCTGTTTTGAATTCATCAAAAGGATTCCAAAACAAACATTTTCCACCAACTTCGATGCCATGGTGGATGGCCTTTGGGAAATAGTCAATGCTGTGCGGAGTAGCACTGCCAATGTTGTGGTTGTGCATGGTGAAATTCAGACCATGGTGACATTGAGAATACTGTATCAGGCAGTGGAATTTGAGGGTACACCAATCAAGGCCAACGTCTGGATTATGACAGCCCAGGTGGAATTCACATCACTTCCCTTTCAAAGAGGTTGGGACATAGACTTCATCCACGGTGCTCTGTCCTTTGCAGTCCATTCAAAGCCCGTGGCAGGATTCAACACATTTCTTCAAAGCAGAAAACCAAGCTCAGACAAAGAAGATGGCTTCATCAGAGAGTTTTGGCAACAGGCATTTAACTGTGTGTTCCACAACGTCAAAGGAGATGAGGACATCTGCACAGGGGAAGAACATCTGGAGTCTCTTCCTGGGTCTGTTTTTGAAATGGGCATGACCAGCCACAGTTACGGCCTCTATAATGCAGTCTATTCGGTGGCACACGCTTTGCAGGCCATTCATTCATCTAAGTTCAAACACAGAGTGATGACAAAGAGAAAGAGATGGAATCAGATGAATCCACAGCCGTGGCAGGTAATGTCCTGAGCATACTAAGATGGGGGAGCTCACCCTTGGCCACGTGTAACATAGATCTTAGGACACATACAAACGTCTATTTTCAGAAAAGTATCTATATGCCAGGACTTTCCTAATTTCCATGTTACAACTAACTCATGGGTGATCCTGCTCATATTAATTACAAAATGGACAATTATGGCCCAATAACCATAACTTTGTTTTACCAATATTTGAATGGTACCAATTACCAACATATAAATTTGGGTAAAACTGTTCATCTTCTGCAGTTTTTTTTTTTTTTTTTGCATTTCCCCTTGGCACTGAACTACTGACTAATGTTAATTAATTCACAACTGGTTGAGGCAATAGGGTACGAAGAGGGTAATCTGATGTTCGAGAGACAGCCCCAAAAGGTTTACATTTCTTGTTCAATAAGAACAAGAAATTCATTTCTTGTTCAAAAGTATTCCTTTTAAACTTATTTTTCAGTTATTTCTTGATATGATTATATGTTGTTGTTGTTGTTGTTGTTGTTGTTGTTGTTCAGTCCCTAAGTCGTGTCCGACTCTTTGCGACCCCATGGACCACAGCACGCCAGGCCTCCCTGTCCTCCACTAGCTTCCGGATTTGGCCCAATTTCATGTTCATCGCTTCAGCGACACTGTCTAACCATCTCATCCTCTGCTGCCCCCTTCTCCTTTTGCCTTCCATCTTTCCCAGCATGAGGGTCTTTTGTAAAGAGTCCTCTCTTCTCATGAGGTGGCCAAAGTATTGGAGCTTCAGCTTCAGGATTTGTCCTTCCAGGGAGCAATCAGGCTTGACTTCCTGGAGGATTGACCGATTGCATCTCCTTGCAGTCCAGGGGATTCTCAAGAGTCTTCTCCAACACCATAATCCAAAAGTATCTATTCTTCGGTGCTCTGCCTTTCTTATGGTCCAGCTCTCACAGCCATACATTCCTACTGGGAAAACCATAGCTTTGACTATGCGAACCTTTGTTGGCAGGGTGATGTCTCGGCTTTTTATTAAGTTGTTTAGGTTCGCCATAGCTTTTCTCCCAAGAAGTAAACTACTTTTAATTTCATGGCTGCAGTCACCATCTGCGGTGATCTTGGAGCCCAGGAAAATAAACTTTGGCACTGCTTCCATTTCTTCCCCTTCTATTTGCCAGGAAGTGATGGGAATGGTTGCCATGATCTTAGTTTTTTTGGATGTTGAGCTTCAAGCCAATGATTATATATACAAATTTACAAAGTTAGTATGCATACAAAAGAACACATAAAGTTCAAGTAAAGACAATGTTCACTGCCTGTGCTTCTTCTCTCACCGTAATGATTATGTTGTTGTTGTTGTTGATGATGATGATGAATTTGAAAATATCACAAAATACAAGGAATTGACAATTGAAATAGAATGGCTATGGAAAAAGAAGGTCGCCATTGTGCCAATTAAAATAGGAGCATTGGGCGCAATCCCAAAGAGACTTAAGCAACATCTTAAAACACTCGAACTCACAGAAATCTCAGCTATGCAACTACAAAAGGCAGCTCTTTTAGGGACTGCCCACATACCAAGGAAATACCTGGGATGTTTAAAGTCACTACCGGTCGCACCTGAAGTGACTGTGCACAAGTACATTGTGATTATGTTTATGATTATTTTGTTGGGGAAAGGGGTACCAAAATTTATGGTCCTCGGGTGCCAAATGAACTTGAGATAAAGGTAGTGGAGACACCTGAAGTCACAAATGATTGTCATTGCTCTGTCTGCTTCTATTGTTATTCATCCAATTTTAGGTTTTGTGGCACTTACATTTTGCTACTACTATGAATGCTGCTACACATATACATAAGCTGCACAGGATCAGGCTTAAAAAATGCTGTCCATAATCATCAAGTGTGGCAGATGACCAGACTGTTGTGTCTTTTTTGTACAGTGTGTGGTTTTCCCCTCTCCTTAGCTCCACCACGTTGTGAGAAGCCTCTCCTTCAACAATAGTGTTGGGGGAACAGTTTCCTTTGATCAAGATGGAAATTTACTTGCAGGATTTGATATTATCAACTGGATCACTTTCCCAAACCAGTCCTTTCGTAGGGTCAGAGTCGGGAAGATAAAGCCCACAGCTTCACAAGACAACTTCCTTTATATTGACGATGATGCCATCGTATGGCCCAGCAGGTTTAACCAGGTGAGGTTTGCTACATGTGGGAAGACTCTCCAGTTATTTGCATCATAATTAAAAAAAAGATTCACAATTGAGACACTAAACCAATATTCTGTCTATAGTCTTATCAGGGCGCAATCCTAACCTGGAGTTAGGCTGGCACAGTTAGGCCAGCAAAGTTTGGCCTGCACAAGGGCCACCATAAAGTGCGTTTGGACCATTCTCAGAGTCAGGGAAGATGGCGCACGTCTGTGTGCTGGCCCCTCTGACTCTGAGAGTGGTCCAAACATACTTTATGGTGTCCCTTGTGCCAGCCAAACTTTGCTGGCCTAACTCTGCCGGCCTAACTCCAGGTTAGGATTCTGCTCTTATTCATGTAATACAAAGCAGGTTCCTTTCTCATGTTTTCTGCAGTTGGTCAAAGAGCATTGAATTTGTGGATAAATACTTTGTAAAGCCCAATCCATCTGGACATTCGAGTGGTCTGGAACCATGCAGATGGTGGTAAATTTCACGGGCAGCGCAATCCTGGGCTGCCTGTCACGCTCATGCTATGTCATAGCGTTGGCACGACAGCATTAGCGTTGACTCAGGGGCACCAAGTGGTACCACTGCGTCAGCGCTAATAATAATAATAATAATAATAATAATAATAATGATGATGATGATGATGATGATGATGATGATGATGATGATGATGATGATGCTCATATTTATATACTGCCTTTCTTAGGTCATTAGATTGCTCCTCTGATTTTAACTCATGGCAGTTTACTAGGCAGGCTTTATTCATAAACACAAAGGTTTTTACAAATTACAAGGAAGTTCTATCTTTCAAGAACAACATACAACATACAGATGGTACTTTCATGGTGTAGTCTTCTTTTTGGCCACACAATTTGCCTTCCTGCTGGCTGATAAGCAGCTTCTGCTCCCACCAAAGAAGCGGCTGGCCCAGCACACTCCCCTCTCACAGGCAGCTGTAGCTCAGCTCTAATCAGTCGCAGTTTACAAGGTCTGCCGCTCACGGAGACTTCCGGTGATCCCAAACTGGCGACCTTCGGATGTTATCTTCAGCCAAACTGAGGCTTTAACCCTCTCGACTACAACCTCCTGCTAAGGCAACGGGACTAATGCTCCCATGCAGCACCTCCCTTGCGTCAGCTGAAGGTGGCTGGTTTGAGGGAGGCAGCGTGTTGGGACGGGGGTGGGAGTAGGTGGGGGAGAGGGAGATTCTGGGCAGGACATGGGCAGGCGGTGGGTGAGCTGGGCTTAGGGCGGAATCCTGAAATGGATTGGGAGGGTGCCGCATGGTCTCCTCTGTCTAACAGGCACAGATCAGAGGAGCACTTAGGGGAGGCTGATGCCTCCCCTACGGTAAAGGCCCGAACATGCCCTTGCCATGGGGAGGCTCCAGCCTCACCTATACTGCGTCAGGATATGGCGCAGGTCGGCTGGCCTCGCCATTCCGGCGCAGTACAGAATATCGCCCTAAGAGAGGAATTTGATCAGATTCCTACTGGGAAACGGTGGATTTATTTGCCTAAAGGTATAATCAGACAAAGGACCAAAGTAATGGTAGAAGGTGTTATTAAAGTATGTTTACATTCCTTTTTTCAGTAACAAAAACAACAACAAAGCTCATAAAGTGACTTGGAACAAAGGCTTCAGATGTTCATTGTGTGTCAGGGGTTCTCTACAAATAATAATAAAAAATGCCACTACGCCATGTCAGCATCAGAAAATTTCTTCATTGTAGATTGACTAGCCATGTACAGAGTCCAAAATATTCCCCAAGCCTCTTGAACGTTGAAATAATCTGTCCTTTCATTTATTGACAGAAATGCCCCCTTTCTCTCTGCAATGATCCTTGCCGTCCTGGTTCTAGTAGGACAAAGGAGGAGAGGAGGCCGTTTTGCTGCTATGGTTGCCTTTCATGTCCAGAAGGGAAGATTTCCGATCAGAAAGGTACACTTTGCTGGCCTAACTCTGCCTGCCTAACTCCAGTTTAGGATTGGGTTGCACTCTCAATCAATCAGTTGGATTGCACTCTAAATTATGGCCACATCCTAAGCCCGTCAGTGATGCCGTGCGGCCCTGATTTGGGCTGCGCGGTCTCCTCGAATCTGCGCCCGCTCTTTAGCGGGCACAGATCCGAGGAGCACATAAGGGAGCGCACAGCGTCGGATATGGCGCTGCCACATTGGCCTCGCCAGTCCAGCGCTGTTTAGGATTGAGCCCACAGTATATTTAGCTACAGTAAACAGAGCAGGGAGGGTATTTGGGGGGCATTATTGGAACCGGGTTCTAAAATACAAATATTCAACTTGCTTGCTTATTCAGGTTTTTATGGTGTTCAATTTTATGAGTGCAAAGAGCAATACATAGGCATGCCATATTGAAAACCCATCATTTGTTTTCCAGACACTGATGACTGTTTTCCGTGTCCAGAAGGCCAGTATCCAAACCAGGAAAAAAATCAGTGCATCCCAAAATATATAGTGTACCTGTCCTACCAAGAACCTTTGGGGATGAGTTTAGCTTTATCTGTCCTTGTCTTCTCTTTCGTCAATGTGGTGGTGCTGGGGATTTTCATTAAGCACCAAGACACCCCCATCGTCAAAGCCAACAACCGGAACCTCACCTATGTTCTTCTCATCTCCCTCCTGCTCTGTTTCCTTTGTGCTTTACTGTTCATTGGCAAACCTGAGATGGTTCCATGCCTCCTTCAAAAGACTGCTTTTGGTCTCATCTTCTCTGTGGCAGTTTCTTGCATATTGGCCAAAACCATGATTGTGGTTCTGGCTTTCATGGCCACCAAACCAGGGTCTACGATGAAAAAATGGGTGAGGAAGCCACTTGCCTATTGTGTTGTGTTGACCTGCTCCTTTCTTCAAGCCATCCTTTGTACTGTGTGGTTGGCAAGTTCCCCTCCAGTCCCCTGTCTGGACATGAACTCACTGTCTGATGGAATTGTACTGAAATGTGACGAGGGTTCAACTCTCATGTTCTACTGTGTCTTGGGCTTTCTGGGCTTTCTGGCAATAATCAGCTTCATGGTTGCTTACCTAGCCAGGAAGTTGCCTGATACTTTCAACGAAGCCAAGTTCATCACCTTCAGCATGTTGGTCTTTTGTAGTGTTTGGTTGTCCTTTGTCCCAACCTACCTGAGCACCAAAGGAAAATACACAGTGGCTGTGGAGAGCTTCTCCGCCCTAGTCTCCAGTGCTGGGTTGCTCATCTGCATCTTTTCCCCCAAATGTTACACTATTGTAGTGCGGCCTGATTTGAACAGAAGAGCACAGCTGATAAGAAGACTTAAATAGCCAAAAAAGTAAAGGTTTCCAACAGCTTAATTTAGCACCAATTCTCATTATATACAATAAAGGTAAAGGTTTCCCCACAACTGAATGGTCTAGTTGTGACCGACTATAGGGGGCGGTGCTCATCTCTGTTTCTAAGCCGAAGGGCTGGCATTTGTCTGAGGACAGTTTCCGTGGCCATGTGGCCAGCTTGACTATACGCCAAGGTGCATGGAACGCTGTTACCTTCCCACCGAAGTGGTCCCTATTTATCTACTCGCATTTTTACATGCTTTTGAACTGCTAGGTTGGCAGGAACTGGGAGCTCACTCCGTCGTGTGGTCTCAAACTGCCAACCTTGCGGTGCTGTGCCTAGAAACAGTTGGTGGTGATATGATGACATCACCGCTGCCTGCTTCCAGGAGGCCCATTTTGGGTGGTTCAGAGGCAGGGGCAGGCGGGAGGTCCCAAGGTAAAGCTGCCCTGCTCGCCCCACTGACTTACAGTCCATAGAGATCCTGACTACTACAGCAGGCAATATGCTCTGCCCTGATGTGGAGCCCCCCAAAGTGTGGGGCCCAATATGATGACATTGGTCACATTGTTCTAAGGCCAGCCCTGAATCGCTTTCCTCTAGGAATGATCTTACCGTACGGGCTTGCAACCGATCAGTGTGTCATGACCCACAATTTGGGAAACATATAACTTTGTTTTCACCAATATCTAGGAGAGTACAGTAGACTTCAATGATTGTGATCCTTTGGTTGGTACCCCTCCCCCCCATTGACCTCTAGTAGTTAAGAAGAGGTTGAACACCTTGTCCTGTGTTGATATGAGCCATCCGCTATCTGCTCCAGGGAGGTTTTATCCACTCCCTGGGTTCAGGCATTGAGCAACGAGGAGGAAAGCATTGGCAGCACTGTGGAAGGAACAATTTTTTTGCTGCCAGTTGACCGTTCCAGCCATCCAGTGTCTTATTCTGGGGCAAAGCAAAAAAGAAAATGTGGTCCAAACCCAGTTTTCTTAACTCAGAACTGGCCCAATTTTATGGGCTACTGCCACCGCCGGAACTCAAATTCTGGCCATGGTTCCTGATTCATGGCAGTCATAAACAGTAAGTAAGAATGGTGGGAGAAGTCATTCAGCCCAATCCTACCCCTCCTACCCCCCTCATTAATGCAGCAATGCCAAAAACACCACCGTGACTCTCCAGCTGTCAAAGCTGCTGCTTGGACCACACCGGCTCTGGCCATGGGGGTATCCCAGAGTCCCCCTGAGCCTCCCAGCCATCTCTGAAGAACTCTCAAGCAGCTGGCCCTTTGGACGTGCCAGAAGCAAGAACCGGTAGACTCTTGCACCGCCAGAGACTTTGTGAGTGGGCTCTGCCCCATTTCATTCTGCTAACATTTGGCCGGACTGTGTCCTTTATACTGTTCAGAGGAGTCCTTGGCCAAACGTTGTCTAATTTAAGTCCTTAATTCCCTAACCTGAATGGCCTTTCCCAGGCAGGAACTGGGAGCAGAAATGGTCGCCCTCCGGAATAAACGTGGGGGTTCCCACTATTGGTCTCCTATTGTGGCTCCCCACTGGGTTCACCATGCCCTCCGTTGATCTGTTTGACGCACCCCTACTCACCTGGGGCAAGATGGACAGGCAGGCAGAAGACATCCCATTTCCATACTGTAATTTGAAGTAAGGAAAGGAAAGAGGACTTGCCTTAGTTCCTCACTTGCCTGAATCAAATGGTGGCCTGTTTCGAGTGGCCTGGTCTCCTGCCTTTATCAGGATGTGGGCATTGTGGGCATTGGAGTGATTGGCCCAGCTGCACTGCAATAGCACATTTCATCAAATTTCAGTAAATGAGCAGGACAGGTTCTAGCAGAAGCCCAACCCATCAGGCCTTTCCTGACTGTGTTAATGGTCACTCCCAACTTAGTGCTGCTCCCTTTCCAGTCCACATTGTGGCTTTATTATTAATAAACCCAATGACAACATCCTTGTTGGCGAGTCTCTATTCCCTCCTTGATGTACACATTTTCTCTCACTTTGGGTGCAATCCTAACCAACTTTCCAGCACTGCTGTAAGGCCTCTGTGACTACTACTCCACTGCAGGATACAGCATATGCCCCATTGGCACAGCTACATCAGTGCTGGAAAGCTGGCTAGGATTGTGCTCTTTGCAACAGCAGCCACTTTCATTTTTCTCAATGTTGTCTTTAATGTACTTTCAGGAAAAACAAAAAAAATCAATTTGGGTGGAATCATAGAATCAAATTCTATGATTCTGTGATTCCACTCAAGAGGACCAGAGAAGTATTCTGCTGAGATGCTGATGGGCATGTTTGTTCTTCTGCAAAGTCAGACAAATTATCATTCTGAGAAGGTGCTTATACACCCTGTAATTATCTAGTTCTCATTTTTTTCTTTCTTCACGTCCCTTGGGAATTACAGTGGTCAATACAACAAACAACAAGAAGACTGCTATTTTTATCTCCTGCAGCATCCACAGCTGAGGGTTAGAGGGAGAAAGGGCTTCCTGAACCTGATTTCTGAAATGTTGCATTGTTCCATTCTGGCTCTGCATAATCTGAGCAGCTGTTCATGCTTCCCATGGATAATCAACCGTCAATGTAAAAAAAATGGTGAATTTGCTTCCAGAAAGATCTACATGCAAGATGGTGGTATTTCTAGCATTAGTATTAGTCCTTCTGTCTCAGGCATTTTCCATGTTTCTTCTTGCCAAATGTGGTATCAGTGATGTTCTTCCCATTGATCACAAGTATTATCAGCCAGGAGACCTCATCATTGGTAGCATTATTGCTCAGAACTACTTGTTTTTAGATCTGATGGACTTTGAAAAGTGTCCCTCTTCTGAACTAATTAATGACCTTGTGTAAGAAGTTCCTTTTCTAACTTTCCTGGTGCTACGGCTATTCTACTCATGACTGCTTTTTGCATGTATATATTCCATAAATATTTTGCATGCAATCTTTCTCAAGATATTTAGAACACCTCTTCATTTTTAAATTAGTTTATTATATTTTATTTAACTAATAAAAATAAAAAAACCTTAATCTTACATAATATACTTTGCAAAGCACAGCAAGTGTGCAGCAATACCACATTAAAGTTACAAGATCAACAAAAAGTATCCCGACAGCCCTTATGCTATCCTGTTAATTTCCCCTATTACAGTAATTTTAGGGCACAATTCTAACCTGGAGTAAGGCTGGCACAGTTAGGCCAGCAAAGTTGGGCCGGCACAAGGGCCACCATTGCCCAAGGTTTGAAGCAGACTTAAATTAATGCAAGTTGTTAACTCTCTTTGCAGGGTAATGACTCAGGTCTACCAGCATATACTCGCCATGGTTTTTGCTATCAAGGAGCTAAATGAAAATCCCCAGATCTTACCCAATGTCACCCTTGGTTTTCACATCTATAATAGCCATGCAAGTTCAGCCTGGACCTATCAAGCTGCTCTGGAACTCCTCTCCACTCGAGGCAGACTTACCCCCAACTACAAGTGTGATATCCAGAACTATCCAGAAACCATCATTGGGGGGCCTAACTCTAACCTACAACACCACATGGCAACCATTTTTAGCATCTACAAGATTCCACAGGTAAGGAATGCACTTAGAGGACATGAGGTCTAGGTGCTGAACTTTTTTCTGAAAGCCGTTTCTGTTTCTGAAAAGCAGTTCACAACCTGACATGTATGTCCTATGGGGTGTGTGTGTGTGTGTGTCTGTGTGTGTGTCTGTGTGTGTGTGTGTGTGTCTGTGTCTGTGTGTTAGTGGGCACTACAAGATGTACCCATATGGAAGCATGCAGTTTGTAAAGGGGGGATCTGCACATGACGTACCTAAAGTTGTGAAGTCTGCTTCACCATACGAGTGTCGGTGTATTGAAAGGCCAACCCATCGCAAGAAGCAGTTCACAACCTGACATGTATGTTCTATGGTGTGTGTGTGTGTGTGTGTGTGTGTGTGTGTGTGTGTGTGTGTGTGAACATGTGTGCAAGCTGCTTGGTCCTTTGAGCCCTGGCCAAATTTTTGTTTTCATGATAGGTGTGTAGTTATGACAATGAAATTTCAAGACATTTTCCAAGTCAAAACATAGTTTTATCTTTTTTTTTTCAAGTTAGCACAAAATGAAATGAAGAGCAAAGGGATGGAACACATTTTTTGGAATAAAGTAGGGCCATTTACCAAATGTTTTGGCAATCATGCCTTTAGTAAAGTCCATGGCAGTAGTGCTATCCAGCCGGTACGCTGGGCGGGACTTACGTTTGATCAGCAGTCCGCCCGTGGCGGAACGCCGCATTCCGCCGTTTTCCCGCCCGCTGGAATAAAGGTCCACGGAATATGTGTGCTGTGATATGAGAGCAATCCCTACTGGCCGAAGTCACAAGTATCTTGTGCTGGTGTTCACCAGTCACAAATGCACTGTAAAGCACAGTTTGCACCAGTTGTGGAGCAGATAGTGCACTGTGGCAGGGCAATGTCACTGGGTCGCCCAGCCACCCCCTGCCCAGAATCTCCTGCTAAATACTCACTGAAGACAGAAGAGGACAACTTGTGTCCTACCCAGTGGTGGAATTCAGCCAATTCTCACCTATCCTGCAGGACCGGTTGTTAATTTTAGGTTGGTTCTGCTTAGCCTGGCCTCCTGGGAGAGGGAAGAAAGGCAGCGGACGTCCTGAAGGACATAGAACCAGTTGTTAATTTATTTGAATCCCACCACTGGTCCTACCTGATATATGGGGACAAGCCAGTGATGTCATGCAGGGGGAACGTGGGGGAACTCAGTTCCACTAGTTAAAATTAGGGCTGACTCTGCCTACTTCACTCTCCCTCCTCCCCCCTCCCAATTCCTCTGCAAAGAGCTTTTCTTCTTGGTTGGCCGGCACTCAGAGGGTTAAAGGGAGCAACTCCAGATTCCTAGGGGGGCGAAGGCAGTGATGTCATTCAGGGGGAACGGACCAGAACGGGCGTTCCGGATCCTAACGGGCTCCGTGGCTGGTTCCAGGTTCCCGACAAGTGCCAATCAAAAGTGAGTTCCTGTTCCTAAATCATTTGAATGACACCACTGGGACAAGCATACCATTTTACATCACTCCAGGCAGACAGGTAGCTCACACACAAAGTAGCTTTAATTTGGATTTTTTTATATATTTATTTAGCTCATATATGGCACTGCTACAGTGATGCAGAACCAGATGGAAACTGCTTACTTTCATCACCTGTTCCCAAATGGAGCCCATCAATATCGGGGGATTCTCCACTTACTTCTTCATTTCAACTGGATATGGATCGGGGTGTTATACTGTGATGATGACTGTGGAGTGGAGTTTCGAGAAGACGTGCTGCCCACATTTTCCCAGAGAGGGATCTGCTTTGAGTTCATAGAAAGATTTCCAGAACAAGGTTTCTCAAATAACATTACAGAATATGTGGAGGTTGGAGCTGCACTATACAATATTGTCATGGGAAGCACGGCCAATGTCATACTCGTACATGGGGAAATTCAGACCTCAAAGATTTTGAGAACGTTCCTTCAAATTCCAGCATTTGAGGATTTGTCCATGAAGGCAAACAGCAAGGTCTGGATTCTGACAGCTGAGTTGGATCTAATGTCACTTCCCTTTCAAAGAAGTAGGGACATTGACTTCATCCACGGTGCTCTGTCCTTTGCAGTTCATTCAAAGCAGGTGGCAGGATTCAGTACGTTCCTTCATAGCAGAAAACCAAGCTCAGACAAAGAAGATGGTTTCATCACCGAGTTTTGGCAACAGGCATTTCACTGTGCATTCCTCAACTTCACAGTAGATGGGGAAATCTGCACAGGGGAAGAAAATCTGGAGACTCTTCCTGCGTCTGTTTTTGAGATGAGCATGACCAGCCACAGTTACAGCATCTACAATGCAGTCTATTCTGTGGCACATGCTTTGCAGGCCATTCATTCATCTAGATTCAAACACAGAGAGAGATGGAATCTGATGAATCCACAGCCATGGCAGGTAATGTCCTGAACCTACAAAGATGGGGGTGCTCACCTTTGGCCATGTGGAGCGCAGATCCTAGGCCACAAGTAAACAACACTTTTCAGTAAAGTATCTCTGTGGCAGATCTTTCCTATTTTCAAGCTAATTATCCTGCTCATATTAATTCCATAAGGAAGTTGATTACTTTGGATATGCCTGCTGACTTTGTTTTTAGAGCGCAATCCTAACCAGCTTTCTAGCATGGGGGTCAGGGCAATGGAGCTCTGGGGAAAGGAAGCAAACATTTCATTCCCTTGAGGAGACCTCTGTGACTACTACTCCACTACAGGATGCTGCACGTGCCCCATCGGCATGGCTATGTCAGTGCTGGAATGTTGGTTAGGATTGCACCAGTGGTGTCATTCAAATGATTTAGGAACAGGAACTCACTTTTGATTGGCACTTGTTGGGAACCCGGAACCAGCCACGGAGCCCTTAGGATCCGGAACGCCCATTCTGGTCTGTTCCCCCTGAATGACATCACTGCCTTCGCCCCCCTAGGAATCCGGAGTCGCTCCCTTTAACCCTCTGAGTGCAGGCCAACCAAGAAGAAAAGCTCTTTGCAGAGGAATTGGGAGGGGGGAGGATGTAGAGTGAAGTGGGCGGAGTCAGCCCTAATTTTAACTAGTGGAACTGAGTTCCCCCACGTTCCCGCTGCATGACATCACTGGATTGCACCCTTATCATTACTAGTTACCAGCATCTGAATTTAGATAAAATTGCATATTAGGAACATAGGAACAGCTCCAACTGGCCAAGGCCCATCTAGTCCAGCTTGCTGTATCTCACAGTGGCCCACCAGATCCCTCAGGAAGCACATGAGACAAACAGACACTTGCATCTCACTGTCACTCCCCTGCACCTGGCATTCTGAGGTAGCCTACTTATCCTTGCATCCCCCGTAAGACAGCAGACTATGGCTTGGGTTTAGTTTTATTAAAATAAAGAAACCTCCTAACCCTACAAAGCAATTGTTGATTGTTTTCTTTTCCCCAAAGGCTGCAATCCTATCCACACATGTCCAGGAGTAAGCCCCATTAACTGTCATTGTTAAAGGCATATACCTAGTGGGCTGTTAAAAGTATAGATCTGTAACACTTCCCCAAATGCAGTCACATAGTGCAAATGGTAGTGACAAGTCTAATGGTTTGGGGTTTTGTTTTGTTTTGTTTTTTTTAAACACAGATTGAAACTGACGTGCAACCCACCTAGTGGGTTCCAACCCATGGTTTGTGTCTTGGACAATTGTGTCCTGGTTAAATGCATTCCGGTCATTGGCACCCTTGGACATTTGCATCTACTTTTTGCTGTTGTTGCTTTGGGGTCCTGATATTCTTGTTTTGGTTTTTGAGCCCCGGTTAATTGCATTCCAGCATAACTGGGCAACAAACAAACTATACCTGTTTACCTGTTAATACATTGACATGTGGGAAAAATGTATTATATATGCTAAGCCACTGATCCCAGCCCTAACCCTAATCCAACCTTTACTTATTAAAAATAGAAAGGTACTTCTAATGTACCTTTATACATAAATGGGACACATAAATGATACATAAATGGGACACAAATGTCTAGGACGCAAAAGAAATGGACATGAATGTCCAAAGTCAGGACACGGTTGACCAGAGTGCAGTGGTCCTGTCACTGACTGACATCATGCAGGGTTATTGTTGTTGATTTTATTTTTTTATTTATTTATTTTGAAAAAAATTATAGCCTGCCTTTCCCACGCCAAAGCAAATGCCCAAGGCATGGGCAGGCTAGTCTAAACCACCATTTTTCAGAGGTTTTTTTTACAAATACACAGTATTCTGCGATTCACCCAATCCTCAATCCAGTAGTGTCATCCGGCAACGAGCTGCCGGAACGCTAGGTGGGACTTACCACTTGATTGACAGGCTGTCCGTGATGTGTCACCGCCTGCCCGCCCGCCGTGCAGGCTCCCTCCGGTTGGTGCCCCCTTCCGCTGCTTGCCCAGGCACCCGGCGAGCCCCCCAAGCAAGCGGGCACCCCCTCCGAAGCCAGGGGTGCCTGTGCGGCGGGCGGGCAGGCAGCAACACATCACGGACGGGCAGCCAATCAGGCAGTAATTTCCACCTAGCATTCCGGCAGCTCGTTGCTGGATGACACTGCTGCCTCAATCCCAGATGTAGCCTTCACAGTGTGGTTCTCTCCTTTGGCCATGTGACATTGAGCTTCAGCAGGTGATTGTAAGACCAGCCTAGACAGGTCCTCAATGTTAGAGTCCATTCTTTTGCCGGCTGGCCTTCGCACAACATTCCCGCCCTGGCTCATCAGCTCCACAGTGACCCCGTTCTGCCACCGCAGGTACTGCAGCTAGGCACAGCCTGGTATTCCGTCTCCCATCCAAAAATAGACTACAGAATCTCCTGCTTAGCTTCAGGCAGTACCAGAAGCTCAATCATCAGTCCACACCTCCTGCCTCCTTGTTGCTGCTGCTGTTGCTGCTGTAACTGGTTCTGTTCTTAGTCATAGCATTGGAGGTGTTGTGATTATGAAAGCTGCTACACTTATCCTGTATCAGGCTTTTAAAGAAATTCCTGTCGGTATTCACCAAGTGTGGCAGATGACCACACTGTTGTTTCTTGAACATCTTTTCATACAGCTTGTAATTTTCCTCTCACCTTAGCTCCACCAATTTCTGAGAAGTCTCTCCTTCAACAATAGTGCTGGGGAAACGGTTTCCTTTGATCAAGATGGGAATGTAGTGGCCGGCTTCGATATGATCAACTGGGTCACTTTCCCAAACCAGTCCTTTTGTAGGGTCAGAGTTGGGTGGATAGAGCCCTCACAAGACAACTTCTTTTATATTGACGATGATGCCATCATATGGCCCAGCAGGTATAACCAGGTGAGGTTTGCTGCACATGGGGAGTCTCCTCAGTTACTTGTGTCAGGTTTAAAAAAAGTTTCGCTATTCAGACAGTAAACCAATGCTCAGGGCCTTCTCAGTTAGACGAGATTCATTCGAAGAGGGTTGATCATAGGTCATCTGTAGGTACTGTAGGTCATCCCTGTTTCCCAGCCTTTCCCCCAACTCAGAACTTGTGGAGTGCCTGGTGGTAACCCCTATGGCCTAACATTGCTCCTGTAAATGGCCATGTTGGTTGACAAGATCTGCCTGATCTGACATTTAGGGTGCAATCCAGAGGCGTCATCCTACTGGAACGGGGCGAAACCCCATTCCGGTAGTTCCGGGGAGAGCGGGACAGCGCGCGGCAGACTCCGCGCACTGTTTGTGCCCACCCGCCCGCCCCTGCGCCTGGATCGCTCTGTAAAAGAGCAATTCCGGGCACAGGGAGGCGTTGCCGGGCGCCGCAAGGGGGCGGGGAGCTACAGCTACAGTTCTGGATCCTGGCAGCAGCAGCGTTCCGGTTGCTGGCGCCAGTGAATGACATCACTGGTGCAATCCTAACCTGGAGTTAGGCCTGCACAGTTAGGCCAGCAATATTTGGCTGGCCCATGGGACACCCTAAAGCCCTGACTGCCCACACATACCGCCCGCAGTGAGGGCCTGAATGGTTCAAAATAATTTTTTTGACTGCTAACTTCTCCTCTCCTCTATGGGCAGGCACAGCCCCTTTCTCTTTGCAATGAGGATTGCCATTCAGGATACAGAAGGATAGAGGAGGAAGGGAAACCATTTTGCTGTTATAATTGCCTTCCATGCCCAGAAGGGAAAATTTCAAATGAGGAAGGTAAGCAACGCATTGGAATGTACTGAGTTCATCAGGTATACATGGACAGTGAGTGTTAGGGGACAACCCTTTAGGAGTCCTGGGGTACAATCCCGGCCAAATCTTAGACTTAGGTTGGCACAGTGAGGCCAGCAAAATTTGACCGGCACAAGGGACACCTGAAAGTATGTTTGGACCACTCTTGGAGCCAGAGAGGTCAGCACACAGACATGCACCATCCTCCCTGACTCCGAGAGTGGTCCATGCATGCTTTACGGTGTCCCTTGTGCCTGCCAAACTGCGCTGGCCTAACTCCAGGTTAGGATGGCAGGCTTAATTGCCCAGTTTTTTTTAAATTCAAAATTCAGTGGGGTGGTGCTTGCTGCTAAGAGTATACAGTCATATATAGCCACACAGCTGCATGCAAACCCTTGAGTATAATGTGCTCCTTCCCTAACAGAAAACCTGATATTCTGGTATATCCAGACAAGATGGAGGTTGTGATCTCTTTTGGCTTGCAAGATTCAGGGAGTGACTATGCTTCTTTTGCCTCACTTACCTCAAGAATTGGGTTCTGAAATATAATGGCAATGTTTTCTTTATATACCCAACCTGCCATGCTTATTCTACGTATTTTACATTATGCAATTCTATGTGTGGAATGACCCAGACATTGGGATGCCATATTGAAAGCCATGTTTTGTTTTCCAGGCAAGGATAACTGTATTCAGTGTCCAGAAGACCAGCATCCAAACAAGGAGAAGGATCAGTGCATCCCAAAACACATTGTGTACTTGTCTTACCAAGAACCTTTGGGGATGAGTTTGGCCATGTTTGTTCTTGTCTTTTCTTTCATCACTGCTACAGTGCTGGGGATATTCATCAAGCACCAGGACACCCCCATTGTCAAAGCCAACAACCGGAACCTCACCTATGTTCTTCTCATCTCCCTCCTGCTCTGTTTCCTTTGTGCCTTACTCTTCATTGGGAAACCTGAGATGGTTCCATGTCTCCTTCAACAGACTGCATTTGGAGTTGTCTTCTCAGTGGCAGTTTCTTGCATATTGGCCAAAACCATGATTGTGGTTCTGGCTTTCATGGCCACCAAACCAGGGTCTACGATGAAAAAATGGGTGAGGAAGCCACTGGCCTCTTACATTGTGTTGACCTGCTCCCTTCTTCAAGGCATCCTTTGTACTGTGTGGTTGGCAAGTTCCCCTCCATCCCCCAGTCTGGACTTGAACTCACTGACTGATGGAATTGTACTGAAATGTGACGAGGGTTCAACTCTCCTGTTTTACTGTGTCTTGGGCTTTCTGGGCTTTCTGGCAACCATCTGCTTCAGTATGGCTTTTATGGCCAGGAAGTTGCCTGACAGTTTCAACGAAGCCAAGTTCATCACCTTCAGCATGCTGATATTTTGCAGTGTTTGGGTGTCTTTTGTCCCAACCTACCTGAGCACCAAAGGGAAATACGTGGTTGCCGTGGAGATCTTCTCCATCTTGGCCTCCAGTGCTGGGTTGCTCATCTGCATCTTTTCTCCTAAATGCTACATCATTATACTGAGACCTGAGCTGAACAATAGAGAGCATCTAACAAGGAAAAAAAAATATTAAGAATATAAAATGATACAGCTCTAATAGAGTTCAATTTAACCCTCTGAAATTTCTGTTGAGGACAACATGGACAGTGAGTGTTAGGGGACAACCCTTTAGGAGTGTTAGGGGACAACCCTTTACAGCACAATCCAATCAGGCTTAAAGTGGTGGATCTCACAGTCTGGTGCTGTAAGACCCCGTCTGGTGTAGCATAAGGTATAGTTCACAGCTAGATGTGTAATTTTTCAGTGACATTGAAATAAAAACACATAACATCGCTTTCTGCATGTCTCATTTTTGTAAAATAAGAACATTCCAAAATGCGCAAAACCAATAAACGACAACAACCCCCACCCCTTTTATTCTAATACCTCTTCATATTGTTCACTATTGATTCTTTGGGGTGGACAGGGAGAGTGCGGCCATGGGTTTGGACTCTGACTGCATCTGCTGGCAATCAACCACCTTTGTCACCATTTAAAGTGATTACCCACACACCCATGGGTGGGATCGAAAGGAAACATGCATGACGGAAAGTATCAGCATCCTAGGTCCGATTCGCTGACACGGAGCCACTGTTGGGATACTGAAGGAAGTCCCTGGAAATTTACAGGCCTGAATGGGGACAGGCCTAACACTGGGCCGACTCAGGGGGTAAAGTGCTGAGTCATTCAGGCCTAGCAGACCAGCAGTAAAGTGCAGAGTCATTCTGACTCAGCTTCAGCTTGGGGATGAGATAATCTGATCTCTGATTGGATGCTGGGGACTATTTAGTCAAGACCCGAAACACCTGTGGTTAGTTGCTGGTGATGTAAGTGTTGCTGTTGGAGGAGCTTTGTTGTACCTGTTAGCTGTTCTTTGCTGCAAGAAGCCTTCTTCTGAGAATATAGAAGTTCTTGCTACTCTAATCTCTGTTGTCTGAGTGATTCCTTGCCAGAGCTCTGCAACCTTGAAGCCTTTCCAAGCCTCACAGCTATAAGCTGTTTCTATACTATCATCAGATTTGTACTGGTTTCTTAGCTCACACAGGTCTGAGTAGACTAACTGCGGCAGCTGGGGTTTTCCCCAGGGAAAGGGACGAATGTCCCCTTATCTTGAAGACACCTACCATTTTTCAACTTCCCCCACAGGATGCAGTACGGCCCATGCTGGCTCCAATGCAACAGTGCAGGGGGAATGGGTAGGATAGGATCCAGCAAGTGGTAAGACCCATTCATTTCAACAGGTCTTAGGCATGACTATTTTTCTACAACCTTGTATCTGTATCCTAAAGAACCTTGAGGTTTGGATGCGTGAACTTGTCTCTGCACACCTTAAAGAACTGTGGTTGTTTGGTGACTTTTATTCAATTTCAATGGAAGTAGCCATGGATTTTGAAAAACAAAGGTGGCAATCTTACACACACTCTCCCCAACATCCTTTGAGGGTGCAATCCTAATCTGGAGTGAGGCTGACATAAGTTGAGCCAGCAAAGTTTGGCCGGCACAAGGGCCACTGTAAAGGGAGTTCGGATCACTCTCAAGGAGTGAGTCAGGGAGAACCACAGAGTCAGGGAGGATGGCACACATCTATGTTCTGGCCTCTCTGACTCCAAGAGTGGTCCAAACATGCTTTACAGTGGCCCTTGTGCCACCCTAACTTTGCTGGCCTTACTGTGCCGGCCTAACTCCAGGCCGGCACAGTAAGCTCTGAATGCAATGGGACTTTCTTCTGAGTAGACAGGCATAGGATTGGCCTGAAAATGTGCAAGAGCAATGCCTGCTATCAAATGAATTATTTGCCAACAGCATCTTCATCTTAGGTAGTATATTTTGAAGACCACTTTCGCTGCCCCACTGAAGAGAACCAAAGATCACTTCTGCAGAAGTGTGCTAAACATGTTTTCTTCTCCAATGCCCTGCCTCTAACTCTGAGTAGGTGAATACTGCCCCTGCAATTATTCCATTAACCTTGATTACAGCCAGTACTTCTTCAAGTCCCTGATGAGTTGGAGCAGCCACAAACAAAACAATGCAGTAAAGACTGACAAATACTACACATGAATACCCATTGTGCCATTCAGAGCTTGGGCTAGCAAAAGGCAGGGCTCTGTCAGGAACTTGGCATGACACAATCCTGGCTCCACATCATCTGAGTGAGTTGGCTGTTCGAGGGAATCATGAAAATCAATATGGGAACATGTGTGGGAACATGTGAAGTGGTGGCCAGAAGGCGATTTTCATGCGGAATGGTAGCCTTTGTGGTGTTGGTGTTAGTAGTGCTTCCTGAGACAGTTTGCAAGTTGCCCCTTCCTAAATGCCATGTCAGCGAGCCCCTTCCCATAAAGCACAAATATTATCAGCCAGGAGATCTCATCATTGGCGGCATTGTTTCTGTGAACTATATGTTCTTAAATCCAATCACTTTCCAAGAGGTTCCCTCTCCTAAGATCTTTGACGACCTCATGTAAGGAGTTGGTTTTCTTTCTCATTGGTCTTTCACAGCGGCGGCAGTCCTATATATCAGTGGTTCGCAAACTCCTACAGGGGAGTTGGGAACCACCTAACAGTCAATCCTAACCTGGCGTTGCGCCAGTGCGGCACTCTTGCCAGTTCAGGATGGCACCAAGGGCATAACAGAGGCATAACAGGGCAGTGCTGTGGAGGAAAACTCCATTACATTACAGGTTTCAAGCTATGATGGTGTCGACCTCCATGGCTGCCGGGGGGGGGGGGTTGGTACTCACTGCCCCCGGGAATCTCTCAGGAAGAACTCGGCGAGAAGAAATGGCACGGTAAGTCAAGGAGCGGGTCAGTCGATTTATTGTGGTCAAGGCTTTTACATTCATCAGGTAGGTTCAACTATCACCCCCTTTTGCTGCCTTGAACCCTTGTTGCTTTCACAAGGGTGATCCAACCTGTAATCGGGCCGTCTAGCACGATCGCCGTCGTCGGGGCGGACCGCCTCCTGGCTGGTAAGTCTTGCGTCGGGGGCTGTAGTCGCTTATGGGGTTGCTGGGGTGCCTAACGTCACCTCTAGTCCAGCCCCCTTGGTTGCCATCAAAAGGGAGGAGGGGGGAGGGGGAGGGGTGTTTTTCCCACGCCAGCAGCCCCTGCCAGCTATCGGCTTCCCCTCTCTGAGGTGGAGCCCTCTGGTCACTCTGCCAACCTGGGATCCTCCTGCCCTCCAGTAGGCTGGGGTAAGAGGCAAGGTTGTCTGCCTCTCCTGGCCCTGGGGAGGTCTCTCTTCCCTTCCCCAGATAGCTCCAGTAAGAGCTTCCCCCCTCCTCGGCAGCCTGGCTCCTTATGAGCTGACCGTCAGGGCTGCTCAGGTCCGCCCAGACAAGCCCCGCCCCCTGGTCGAGTCCTTGCAAGACCTCAGGCGGCCGCTGGCCGCCTCTTAAGGCGTTATTGCTTCACGTGGCCGGCCAGGAAGGCCCCCGCAGAGCGCCAGAGGCTTGTGCGAGGCCCGCGGAGCTGCTGCTCGGCCGCGCGAGGCTCCCGCTTTGCCCTGACGCTGCCGAGAAGCCTCGCCTGTGTCCGGACGGCGTCGGGGCTTCAGGCAGGTCCCCCCCTGGATCGTGCCAGATGAGTGCTGCCCCGGCCTCTTCTCCTCTCCTTGCGGCCGTCCTGAGGGGCTCAGAGGGGGCTTGTCCTGCTATCCCGTGGGGGAGTCCCGCGGGGGGGGCTGAGCGCCCCGTGACAGATGGGTATGTCCAGTCTGAGATTAGCTGGTCGTTCATCATGAGGGCTGGGTAGGAATTTTTTTTCTGTCATCCAAATTGGACAAGTATGGATGGCAGTTTGTTTGTTTTTTGCCTACCCCAGACTGGCAAGGGAGGGATGGGTGTTCAGTAGCTTACATGAGTTACATTGTGCTTAATAAAGTTAAACCCCAACCTCAGTCTGGTGTCTTCCTTGGGGGTGGTGCAAGGGTAATAGTCTACTTTAAAATGCCAGATGCAGGGGAGTGGCAGCAGGACACAAGTATCTGGTTGTCTTGCATGCTCCCTGAGGCACCTGGTGGGCCACTGTGAGATACAGGAAGCTGGACTACATGGGCCTTTGGCCTGATCCAGCAAGGCTTTTTCTTATGTTCTTATGACATGGCCATTGGGCCATATCCTAACTCCCGTCCAGCGATGGGATTAACAAACGACCTGGGGGCACGCTGGGTGGGATGTACGCGGAACTCCCATGCGATTGGCTGCCCGTCAGTTCTGCCCCGCCTCCTTCCCTGCCGCCGCGCAGGCCGCGCAGGCCTCAGAGGGGGTGCCTGCTTGCCTGGGGGCCCCCCAGGTGCCTGGGCATGCAGCGGTGGGGCGTGCCAACCGGGGGCAGCGGGCCCAGCCCCACGCGGCCAGTGGGGACGGCGGCGGCGCGGAACAGACGGGCTGCCAATCGCACGGGCTGCCAATCACGGGCTTCCAATTACTAATACGTCCCGCCCAGCATTCGCCCAGGTTGTTTGTTAATCCCATCGCTGCCCCCGTCCCTGGGCTGGGCGACATCTGATTCAGGCCACTCCTGGCTACATGGACCTGCCTCTGCAAATAAGCAGGCGCAGATCTGAGCAGCCCCATAGGGCTGGCTGGGGCTTACCTTGGAGCAAAGGGAAAACATCCCCTTGCCCCCGCGCTGATGCATTCCCTTTGGCATCTCTGCACTGGCACTGGACCATTGGGTAGGTTTTACTTGGGTCTTTTTTTTTGTCATCAACATGATATGATTCAGAACAAAAGAGAAATGTGACATTTACAAGGACACAATGCCATGCTTCAAATGAGAAGTGATATGTAATGAGTAAAAATGTCAAATATTTTAAGTTGCTACAGGCTGGATAAAATATTATGGGGGGGCAGATTTTGCCCCCAGGCCTTTGTTTGGAGACCCCCGTGCTAACGCAAGGTGAACAAAGAATGATTGCTGTTTGACTGTTATTTAGGAAAGTTCCGACTTCAGATTTATATATCGATATTGATTCACACATTTCTGGGCATCAGCTACGCAACCTCAGTGCCCAAACATTGATTTGACATTTGAATCCGATGCATTCTGATGCAACTTGGACTCTTCTTGCAGAGTCGTGACTCAGCACTACCAGCACGTTGCAGCCTTGCTGTTTGCGGTCAAGGAGATCGATGAAAATCCCCGGATCTTACCTAATGTCACCCTGAGCTTCCGCTTGTACAACAGCGAATTTCGAGCAAGTTCCACCTTCCTGGCTTCAATGCAGCTTCTCTCGTCAAGGGGCAAATTCACTCCTAACTACCACTGTGACATCCGGAACAATCTGGTCGCTGTCATTGGGGGACCCAACTCATTCATAAACCTCAGCATGGCGGCCATCCTCTGCATCTACAAAATTCCACAGGTTGGAAAAGTGTTTGAACATGCTTTCAAAATGTCTTCTTCCTTTTAGGGGTGTGTGCATGTGTGCGTGTGTGCGTGCGTGCATGCATGCGTGTATGCGTGTGTGTGTATGTGTGTGTGTGTGTGTGTGTGTTGTGGTTTAGAGATGAACATGGAGTGAAATATTGAATATTTGTCCTTCATATAATTATTTCTGAGTGTGCAAAATGCTTCCAATATATTGTCAGTATACAGGCAAGTATATTGTCAATATACAGGCAAGAATTGGGGAGGCACAGGGTAGCGTGATTGGACAGGCAATAGAGCAGGTCGCAGGCATGCAGGGAGTCAGGTACAGGATATGGAGACACCTCTCCCAGTACCCACCCCAACATGCTGCTCAAAGGAGTCACTTTGACCACCTTTCATAGGGGCTTAGCTAAAGAAGACTACAAGGTTGGGGGGGGGCAACAAACTGAGCTTGACACTAGTGGCCAAAATTGTGAAAAACCTTGGTATGTATGAATGATTTGTTGTTGTTGTTCAGTCACTAAGTCATGTCCAACCCCATGGACCACAGCACGCCAGGCCTCCCTGTCCTCCACTAGCTGCCGGAGTTCGCCCCATTTCATGTTCATTGCTTCGGTGACACTGTCTCACTATCTCATCCTCTGCCGCTCCCTTCTCCTTTGGCCTTCAATCTTTCCCAGCATGAGCGTCTTTTCTAAAGAGTCCTCTCTTCTCATGAGATGGCCAAAGTCTTTGAGCTTCAGCTTCAGGATTTGTCCTTCCAGGGAGCAGTCAGGCTGGACGTCCTGTAGGATTGACCGATTGGATCTACTTGCAGTCCAGGGGACTCTCAAGAGTCTTCTCCACCACCATAAGTATGAATAATACCATCATGTTATATATCATTGGAAAGGTAATTTAATACAGAATGGAATGAAACAAACCAGGGTGTGATACCTCTACCCTGTCAAAGGTTATGGCCAAAAAAACTGAAAATGAACATGCAACTGTGACATCACTTCCTGTTTTAACATCACTTCCGGGGCAACATTGTGGCCATCTGCACTGGGCTACATTTTCATTAGCTATGCCTCTGGGTAGACTGGCCCTGGGCACAGCAAAGTGTCCTGCATCACACACACACACACACACACACACACACACACACAGAGAGAGAGAGAGAGAGAGAGAGAGAGAGAGACAGACAGACAGACAGACAGACAGACAGACAGACAGACAGACAGA
>JAJKFI010000299.1:63861-81543 GCA_029204185.1 Lerista edwardsae
AGACAGACAGACAGACAGACAGACAGACAGACAGACAGACAGACAGACAGACAGACAGACATATGGAATCCTTTATCTCCTCTCTTTGAAATCATTTAGCTGACATATGGCTCTGCTCCAGTCATTGATCATGAAACCCAAGGAGTCTTCTTCTACCGGCTGTTTCCAAGTAGGGACCACCAATACAGGGGAATCTTCCACTTACTTTGGCATTTTCAATGGACATGGAGTGGAGTGCTCTACCTGAACGACAACAATGGGGAGAGGTTTGTACACAATGTGCTTCCCCTATTTACCCAGAATGGAATTTGCTTTGACTTCATTGAAAGATTCCCCCAATTAAGTTTTTCCAGCGACTCGACGGACATGGCGGAGGAAGGGCTTCGAGCTATCCAAGTTGTTCTGAAAAGCACTACTAATGCCGTGATCATACATGGTGAGATCCAGACCATGATGGTTTTGAGAATGATGCTCCACTTCTCCAAATTTGAGGGCACACCAGTGAAGACAAACAGTAAAGTCTGGATTATGACCGCCCAGATGGATTTCACCTCAATCCACTTGCAAAGCAACTGGAGTGTCGATTTCCTCCATGGTGCTGTGTCCATCGCAATGCACTCTGAGCAAGTGTTAGGATTTCAGAAGTTTCTCCAGGAGAGAAAGCCTACCTTGGAGAAAGGAGATGGCTTCATCAGGGACTTCTGGGAACAAGCATTCGGCTGCTCATTCCTAAACTCTGAAGTAGATGAGATGGCTGGAGACATTTGCACTGGGGGAGAAAAGCTGGAGACTCTTCCTGGGTCAGTTTTTGAAACCGGCATGACTCGCCGCAGCTACAGTATCTACAATGCAGTCTATGCTGTGGCAGAAGCATTGCACACCATCCAGTCATCTAAATCCTTGCATCGAGCACGAGTAGCAGGAGGGAGACACAGTCTTTTGGATCAACATCCATGGCAGGTAATGCCCTAATGCATGTGGGTTTCCCATAGCTGTGGATATTGCAACAGGTCCAAAACTTCATAGAAACATTCTTTCTACCTCGCTGGAGTGTTCAGACCTAAACGCTAGATCTTCCATATTTTCCATGGTTCAGCCAAGTCATTGGTGGGTGCACGATATAAAAAGACGGTGAGGGTGGCCTTTTTTGCCAAGTCTAATCAAATATAACTCAATAAGAGAGCTAGGGTGGTGCTCTGGTTTGGGAGCTGGACTTAGATCTGGAGAATCCAGGTTCAAATCCTGGGGCCCCACAACACAGTTAGGCCAGCACAGTTTGGCCGGCACAAGGGCCACCATAAAGCACGTCTGGACCACTCTCGGAATCAGAGAGGACGGTGCACATTGGGGTGCTTACAAGAGTGGCACAAACGCACTTTATGGTGTCCCTTGCGCTCGCCAAACTTTGCTGGCCGAACTGTGCTGGCCTAACTCCGGGTGGCATTGCTCCTTTAACTGTTGCCAACGTATCAAAGTGCAGCCATCTTTTGTTTAAAGTCTCTTGTCTAAAGTTGCTAAAGTATGTAACTTGTTTCCCTCTTTGCTCTCATTGTTCTCACTCAGTAGCCCCCGCCTCTAACCTTCTCCAATCCAGGGCTACTATCCCTCAGAATAGATAGAGATCTGGTCTTGATGCCTTTAAGAGGGGATTGGACGGATTTCTGGAGGAAAGGTCCATCGTGGGCTATAGGCCATGATGGATTGTGCAACCTCCATAGAAAGGTGGTGGGCTACTTCAGAGTACCGGGTGCAAGGGAGTGGCGACAGGATGCAAGCATCTTGTTGTCTCATGCCTCCCTGGGGCACCTGGTGGGCCGCTGTGAGATACAGGAAGCTGGACTAGATGGGCCTTTGGCCTGATCCAGCAGGGCTCTTCTTATGTTCTTATGTTCTTATAGAGAACTGGTTCAAGCTAGCAGAGCTTCCTTATTTCCTTCCTTATCAAAACGGTCACGGCATATTCTCAAGGCCCAGTTAACATAGAGCTTCTTAGGCCCCAGTCCCAGTATAATTTTCTACCAAGCAGCAGCTTGGAGAGAGAGGAGGGGGGTGTTATAAAAATGATTGCAATCTGTATTTTTTTGCCTTTTTCCCTGCCTTTCCAGGGAGAAGGGACCGCCTGCACAGGTGTAATAAACGTGATCCTTATACTCTCTCGTTTGGCTGTTTGCCTTTTTAATCATTTTCCCTGAGATGGAAACCATTTCAAGCCAATTTTCGGCAACATATGTGTTTGTTGCATGCACACTTACTGGTCTCTCCTGGGGCCAGTTTTCCTAACTGCATTATGTCCCCCCCACCCCACAAATCATCACTCCACACATACTTCTAAGGCTAGCGTGAAGGTCAATAAGAGTACTTTATTTTTGTTAATATTTTTAAATATTTCCAAAAAGCTTTTAAGGCAATCATTGTAATTGCATCTGTAAAGTGTGAAAAAGCCTCACTGTGTAGCATCTCTGTGTCTTCTTCTGCATCCTGATGCTCTGCTTTTTTTTTCCCCATTTCAGCTCCACCACTTTCTGAAAAGGGTCTCCTTTAACAACAGCGTGGAGGAGGAGATCTCCTTTGATGCGAATGGGGAACTGGTAGCTGGATTTGACATTGTCAACTGGGTCACATTTCCAAATAGGTCCTTTCTGAGAGTGATAGTTGGAGGGATAGACCCCATGGCTCCCGAAGACAAACTCCTGACCATTTGTAAGGCTGCAATTGTATGGCCTACTGGGTTTAACCAGGTATGGGCTGGCCAAATTCTGGGGTGTCTCCAGCCATAGTATGCCACTCAACACTGAAATAATTCTGACTCTTTGGTCTACAAGTTAGATGAACTCCATTTAAATTATGGCTTGTTCAGAAATACTTAGAACTGAATCAGTAGCATTCTAAGCAGTGATGTCATCTGGGCGCGCCAAGAACCAGAACGCCCGGATGATTGACAGCCCTCCGCTCCAATGGCGGAGGGCTGCCACACCTCCCCAAGCCTCACTACCCCCGAATTGCTCCATTTTAGAGCAATTCGGGACACAAGGGAGGGAGGGCGGGCCCAGCAGCAGCTCGCCCGTCCTCCGGAGAGGTGGCGCGGCCCGGACCCTCCGCAGAACTAGCGGAACGGCGTACCGGGCCGTTCCGCCTGGATGACACCTCTGATTCTAAGCCAGTGGTGATTCCATCTACCCATTGGGGAGGGGTCAATTGTCCCCAGGCGCCGCACTGGTGGAGAGGAGCGGGTGACACAGAGGCAAACCATGCAAGCAGTGAAACAGCTCCTGATGATAGCGTAGAAGCAGCTTGCAGCTGTGAGACTTGGAAAGGCTTCAAGGTCACAGAGCTCCGGCAAGGAATCCCTCAGACAACAGAGATTAGGGTAGCAAGAACTTCTGTGTTCTCAGAAGAAGGCTTCATGCAGCAAAGAACAGCAAACAGGTAACAGGTACAGCAAAGCTCCTCCAACAGCAACACTTACATCTCCAGCAACTGACCACAGGTGTTTCTGGTCTTGATTAAATAGTCCCCAGTATCCAATCAGAGATCAGATTATCTCATCACCAATTGAAGCTGAGTCAGAATGACTCAGCACTTTACTGCTGGTCTGCTAGGCCTGAATGACTCAGCACTTTACCCCCTGAGTCAGCCTAATGTTAGGCCTTTCCCCATTCAGGCCTGTAAATTTCCAGGGACTTCTTTCAGTATCCCAAGTATCCCTTCAGATATTCAGTATCCCTTCATTATTCATGCTCCATGTTCAGCTCCAACATGGAGCATGGCATGGTAGGAGTGGGGCAGAAGATGGAGAACTAGCACAGGGGGCCCACAGTCATCAACCCTGCCCCTGTTCTAAGCCCTATATATTCTTCACAGGGACTAAGCCAACAGTGATACGTGCTCTTCAGTAAACATGCAACAGATTGAATTGCATTGTCTGTCTTCATAAGAGCAGTAGCTACAAGCAAATGTAAGAAATTACACTTCAGAGTGCTCTAGAAGATAATGTGAGCAGTGGAGGTACCCCGGGGTGCTGCTGTCTTGGGTGGGCTGAGATCTTGCTCAATCACCCAAGATCTGCACTGGGGAGATCTCGTGTTATCTTGGTGGTGCATCGGCAGCCTTGTTGGGCTCCTGTGGCTCGTCACCTCCATGACTCAGAATGCAATCCTACGTTGCGCTGGAATGGCGAGGCCGACGGGCCTGTGCCACATCCATAATAACATAAGAACTTTATGCCAATAAAGGTTCTGAAATTGAAAAAAAAAATTGAAGAACATAAGAAGTGCCCTGCTGGATCAGGCCAAAGGCCCATCTAGTCCAGCTTCCTGTATCTCACAGCGGCCCACCAGGTGCCTCAGAGAGCACACAAGACCAAAAGATGCCTGCATCCTGTTGCCATTCCCTTGCACCTGGCACTCTGAAGTAGCCTACTACTAATGTAAGGAGGTTGTACAATCCATCATGGCCTATAGCCCACGATTGACTTTTCTTCCAGAAATCCGTCCACTCCCCTCTTAAAGGCATCTAGGCCAGATGCCATCACCACCTCCTGTGGCAAAGAGTTCCACAGATGAACTACCCGCTGGGTAAAAAAGTACTTCCTTTTATCTGTTTTAACTCTCCCAACCCTCAGTTTTAGCGGATGCCCCCTGGTTCTGGTGTTTTAAGAGAGGGAAAAGAACATCCCTCTATCGACTCTATCCCTTCCATGCGTAATTTTGTATATCTTTGTCTTAGGTGCACTGGGGAGCCTCCCCAGGGCAAGGGATGTTTGCACCCTTGCCCTAGGAGAGGCTCCAGCCTCCCCATTGGGTTCTTCGGGTTTGCACCTGCTAAATAGCAGAGCCAAGGAAGTCACACAGCCTGAATTGGGGCCACTTGGATGTGGGGATGGAGACTTGGATGTGGCCTATCTTTTTTTTTTTTTTTGTATGTGTAAACCCTGTTTTCCCCTTATTCCCCACTTCTTTTTGACTAATGGACAGGCACAGCCACTCTCTTTGTGTAATGAGCAGTGTCGTTCTGGCCATAACAAGGTCAAGAAAGAAGGGAATCAGTTTTGTTGCTACGACTGTCTTCCATGTCCAGAAGGGAAGATCTCAAATGAGACAGGTAAGAGAGATCAGATATATTTACTACAAAAAAGGATCCATTAATTAAAAAAAAATAGCTCCCAATTTGATGGGGGTGGCTGCTGACAAATAGATGAGTAAATTGAAACACTGAACTGCCATCTCGTTGCCACTCCCTTGCATCTGGCCTACCTCTAAAAGAAAGAGATTGCACCACCCATCATGGCCTGTAGCCTGCAGAGGACCTTTCCTCCAGAAAACTATCCAATCCCCTTTTAAAGGCACCTAGACTAGATGGCATCACCATCTCTTGTGGCAAGGAGTTCCACAGATTAATTACCCGCTGGGTAAAAAGTATCTTCTTTTATTGGTTCTAACTCTCCCAATCCTATGAACTGGGCTTCCCTGAACTATCCCTGGAATTTCCTGCCACTATAGTTGTGTTGAAGGCTACGTGCCTACCTTTCAGAGTTTGAGCTGGCAGTCCTCATTCAAGGCATTGCACAAGTGAGGTTTGATCGGTGCAATTTGGCATGTAACATTTTGTTTTCCAGATGCAAGTGATTGCTTTCCATGTCCAGAATATCAATATCCAAACAAAGGCAAGGACTTGTGCATTCCAAAAGACATCAGCTTCTTATCTAATGATGAACCTTTAGGGATCGTTCTGGCCATTTCTGCTCTTTTCTTCTTCTTTCTCACAGCTTTGGTGCTCAGGATCTTCACAAAGCACCAGGATACTCCATTGGTCAAAGCCAACAACCGGAACCTCACCTACATGCTTCTCTCCTCCCTCCTGCTCTCCTTCCTTTGTGTTTTCCTATTCATTGGCCAACCAGAGAAGGTGACGTGTCTTCTTCGACAACCTGCTTTTGGGGTCATCTTCTCAGTGGCAGTTTCTTGCGTGTTGGCCAAAACCATCCTAGTGGTTCTGTCATTCATGGCCACCAACCCAGGCTCTAGAATGCGGAAATGGGTGGGAAATAAATTGGCGGTCTCCATTGTCCTTTCATGCTCCTTTATTCAAGCCACTATTTGTACTGTGTGGTTGGCAACCTCTCCCCCATTCCCAGCTTTTGACACACACTCGATGAGTGAAGAAATTGTGCTGGAATGCAACGAAGGTTCAACGATCATGTTTTACTCTGTCCTTGGCTTTATGGGGTTTCTGGCCATTGTCAGCTTCACTGTGGCCTTCCTCGCTCGAAAATTACCCAGCAGTTTTAATGAAGCCAAGTTGATCACCTTCAGCATGTTGGTTTTCGGCAGTGTGTGGCTGTCCTTTGTGCCAACCTACTTGAGCACCAAGGGAAAATCCATGGTGGCCGTGGAGATCTTCTCCATGTTAGCCTCCAGTGCTGGGTTACTAGGTTGTATTTTTTTCCCTAAATGCTACCTCATACTGATTAAGCCTGAACTGAATAAAAGGGAGCACCTAGTAAGGCAAAAATATTGAAGGGTGTTTGAGAGTGTTCTGCTTTAGAGCACAATCCTAACCTGGATTTAGGCCAGTGCTGTTAGGCCCGCAAAGTTTGGCCGGCATCAGGGCCATCATAAAGTGTGTTTGAACCACTCTCAGGGAGTCAGGGAGGATGATGCACATCTGTGTATTGGCCTCTCTCACTCTGAGAGTGGTCCAAACATACTTCATAGTGTCACTTGTGCTGGCCAAATGTTGCAGGCCTAACGGTGCCAACCTAACTCCAGATTAAAATTGTGCTCTTAATGTTGGATCTCTATGTGGATTTGCAACCCTTGTATGCATGGCTGTTTAAATTCAGGAAAAGGCACAATTAGAGCTGCGCAAACTCCTTGTTTTCAGTGAATTATTTTATTACATGTTGATTTTGCATACAAGGACTTTTTGCATAGATGATGAAAAAGAGTTACCTAGTTAGAGGGTGAGATTATCTTTGGGATTTTCCCCACACATTGAGTGAGCATATTTTGACATTTCTTTTTGTTCGCTGCAGTGCTGCATCCATAACTGCAAGCATCTTTACAATTTTATTGTAATTTTATTATCATTGCAATTGTGATCATTACAATTTTAGCATTATTGATGAAATAGTGTATTTTTTTTCTCTGTCTTCAATGGTGGGGAAACAAGAAGTAACACACTCACCATGTTGTTGTTGTTTTTCCTAGCAACAGGCTTTGCCCTGTAATTAAACAGACTCAAGTGACTTACCCCATGCAGCAAAGCTCATAGCTACACTGAAGATTAACAGCCATTATGAGGGTTATTTACTTACAAGACTGGGCTACAGGTTGGACAATAAATATATTCCAGGACCGATAGATTTAGACATGGAAACAGTAAACTACATTAACTACATCATCCATTATTTTATTTTGGCATCACTCAGGACAATGCCATAAACTTGGACTTGGGCTCAAGCTTAGGTCTTCGCAGAAGAAAATCGCATTGCGTTCAATGGGGCTTACTCCCAGGGAAGTGTGTATATGATTGTAGCATTAGGGCATACTCCTAACCAACTTTCCAGCACTGACATAGCTGTGCCAATGGGGCATGTGCTGCATCAGTTGGGGGCAGTCACGGAGGCCTCCTCAAGGTAAAGGAATGCTTGTTTCCTTACCTTGGAGCTGCATTGCCCTTACCCTGGTGCTGGAAAGCTGGTTAGGATTGCATCCTCAGTCTGCAATGGCCAAGGGATCAGTAACAAGAGACGATTATCTCCCCTGTACTTATCAAATTAACTACGATTCCTTTGGCTTCTTCTCCAACTCCCATGAGAACTTCAATGGCTACTTGCAAAACAACACTGAACGACACTTCATATCAGTGGTGCTGGTGGGGCCGGAGACGGGCAGGGCTACATTGGTCTGATCACTGATGCATTGCATTGCATCTTTCTATCAGATCCAGTGAGTGGCCATTCAAATCAGGCTGTGCAGTTCCAGACACACACAGGTGGCTTCGCGATAACACGTGCATGGATGCCGTGCATCTTCCATGAAAGATGCTGATGTTGCTGGTGCTGGTACTTATGGTCTTCCCTATGGGAGTGTGCAAGAGTTCTCTTTTCCCTGTCAGCGAACCTATTCCTATTCTTCACAAGTATTATCAGCCCGGAGATCTCATCATTGCTGGCGTCATCTCTCAAATGTTCCTCATTTCGTATCCACTCACTTTCGAAAGGCGTCCCTTTGAGGAACAGGTGAATAAGCACTTGTAAGGATATTTTACACATACTTTACGTGGGGTCTAGAAAACATGCTTAGGAGACTAAGTGCTTCATTTTGCCTATACTACTCTCATCCACGTGCACTTGCCACGTGCACTTGCCAATACACACACACACACACACACACACACACACACACCATCTCAGGCCAGCTCAGAACTGAGTTCAGCAAGAGAATTTAGAAGGGGAAAGGTCCAACTGCAATGCATGGCTGTTTGGGGATCATTGACTGGGTAGCAGAGCAAACAACCTCAAAGCATCTCTGATTAGCTCCCAAGTAACCACAAAGCAGAGTCTTCCAAATGAAGTTGGAAATCCTAACCTGGAGTTATGCGCTAGCAAAGTTTGGCCAGCAGAAGGAACAGCGCAAATATGTTTGGATTGCACTCTGTGTCAGAGAGGCCAGCACACAGACATGCATCCTCCTCCCTGACTCCAAGAGTGGTCCAAACACGCTTTACAGTGTCCCTTGTGCCAGCCAAACTTTGCCGGCCTAACTGTGCCGGTTTAACTCCAGATTAGGATTGTGCCCGAAGACAAACTTTGTTAAGGGATATAGAAAAAAAAAACAACAACAACCAGGAAAAGACCATGTTAACTGGTAAGATTGGCAGGACAGAGATTGTAGGGGTTGTGTGTGACCGGATATTTGTAAATAACTGTTTGGAAAGGTATGGGATAAATGAAGGAGGAAAAGAGATAGACTGGGACTCTGGCTGCCAGCTGAACTAAGTTTCCTCTACCAGAAATGACCAAGCGAGAAAGAAGGAGAATAAGACATATGCAGATACTGGGGTAATTGTGTCTTGGATGATTTTGTCCTGGTCAAATCTTGGTCTTGGTCATTGGCATCCTGGGAAATTCCTGTCTTTTTATTTATTTTGTATCCCGGTTGTTTGCATCCCACTATAACTGGCAGCAAACCCCATGTTGCATATTTAAAGCCTCTTATCCCAGCCCTTACAATGGCTAAAAGTTTGATGTTACAGACTTGGAAGGAAAAAATAATACCCCAATACTACAAAAACAATACTATAGTAGCTCAATGGAGAGAAGATCTAGTGAACCTGTCAGAGTTTGAATGAATAGCTTCCCACTGACAATTGCTACTGGATGTTTTCCATCAGATTTGGAAGCCATTCCTTGATGCAATATGTGAAGTGCGCAATGATGAGTAATATGTTAATAAGTTGATAGCACGTACATTTTTTTCCTACTTTTAGGCTTGTGTACAGTGATGAATATCTGCCATGCTTTTCTTTCCAATAAGACACCCCACCCCTGCCTATGATGCTTATGTCCTTTATTAGTAATATTTTCAGTAATTGTAATAGCAATATTACCACTTAGTTATGTAGGCAGAGATATACATTTTGTATTAGGAATCCAACCATCTACTTGAGCACAGTGTGATTGGCAAATGCATGCTGAACTGAAATGTCATAAGAACATAAGAAGATAAGAACATAAGATAAGATAATGTCATAAGAACATAAGAAGAGCCCCACTAGATCAGGCCAAAGGCCCATCTAGTCCAGCTTCCTGCATCTCTCAGTGGCCCAACAGATGCCTCAGGGAACACACAGGACAACTAGATATGTGCATCTTGTTGCCACTTCCCTGCATCTGGCACTCCGAGGTAGCCTAATTCTAAAGTAAGGAGGTTGCACTAACCATCATGGCCTGTAACGTGCAATGGACCTTTCCTCCAGATATCTGACCAGTCACCTTTTAAAGGCATCTAGGCCAGATGCCATCACCACCTCCTGTGGCAAGGAGTTCCACAGATGAATTACCCGCTGGGTAAAAAAGTACTTCCTTTTATCTGTTCTCACTCTCCCAATTTTAGTGGATGTCCCCTGGTTCTGGTATTGTGAGAGAGGGGAAAGAACCTTCCTCTATCCACTTTATCCATCCTGTGCATACTTTTGTATGTCTCAATCAAGTCCCCCCTCAGGTGCCTTTTTTCTAGGCTGAAGAGCCCCAAACACTGTCCTATTAAAATGTCCTATTAAGCTGAAGCATTATTATGATGTAGCGTGTAATTCCCATTGCAGGGTCCTGACACAAGTCTACCAGCACATCTTGGCTTTGGTATTTGCTACAAAGGAGATAAATGAAAATCCACGAATCTTAGCCAACATTTCCCTGGGTTTCAACATATATAACAACTACTTTAGGCCAAAATTGACCTATTATAGTTCGATGGACCTGCTCTTCTCTCACAGCAAATTTACCCCTAACTACAAATGCGACAGACAGAACAATGTGGTAGCTGTCATTGGGGGACCTAATTCTAACATTGCTCCTCATATCGCAGCCATCCTACAGACCTACAAAACTCCCCAGGTAAAGTGTTTTAAAAGCAATTTGCAGTTTTTTGAGTCTCATAGACGTTATCTTGGAGACAGAAACTGAAATTCAGAGACCACAATGGTGTACTAGATAGAAGGAGGTCAGGTGGGCAGATGGCACCGGATTTTGCCCGGGGGTGGATGGGCGTAACACAAATATTGACCTTGGAAAGTCATTATCATGGGCAGCCTTGGAAGCCTTTATGAAGAATAGCATCATGTAATACAGTATATCAATGGATAGGTGCAGAATTGAATGATGCAAACTGCGTTGAACTATATGTATTCTATTAAAAGTTATAGCCAAATAACCAGAAAAAGAAAACACAACTGCCTTATGTAATACAATGTGCATTTCCTTAATTCAAAACTGACCAATGAGATTGATTTCTTTGAGAGCCAGTGATGTGCTCTTCTGACACAATGCCTGGAACCAATACATGTGAGTATGAGTCTGCTCTCATTTCCATATATCAGAGCTAGTAGTAGAACTTGTAGTCAGTTGTGTGAGGGCGCAATCCTCACTGGAGTTAGGCTGGCACAGTTAGGCCAGCAAAGTTTGGCCGGCACAAGGGATACCATAAAGTATGTCTGGACCACTCTCGGAGTCAGAGGCCAGGACACAGATGTGTGCCATCATCCCTGACTCCGAGAGTGGTCCAAATGTGCTTTACGGTGGCTCTTGTGCCAGCCAAACGTTGCTGGCCTAACTGTGCCGGCCAAACTCCAGGTTAGGGTTGTGCCCTGAGTGTCATCAAGTAGGGCACGTTTGTGTGTGTGTGTGTGTGTGTGTGTGCTGCTTGCTGATTTGTTGGGTGACCTGTACTATTATATAAAATGTATAAATTAAAAGGGTGTGACACCATGAATTACTGCACCAGGTGACACTAGTGATGCCACTGGTGGGAAGTTGGGGTGTTGTTAGTCACTGGCTTAGATGACTTTGTAAGGTGGACCCCAGAACCTGGGGGTGGGGAGATGAGACCATATATTTTATTCATGTGCCTTCTTTTTTTTTTAAGATCACGTACAGTCCAGCTCCAGAAATATCTAGCAAAACTCAAGCAAATCTCCTCCAGTGGACGTTCCCAAGTGTGTTCCATCAGTATCAGGGAATCCTTCGGCTACTGCTGCATTTCAGATGGACGTGGATTGGCGTGATGTATCTCGACGTAAACAGCGCAGTGCCGTTTGTACAGAATGTGCTCCCCCTGTTTTCTCAACACGGTATCTGTTTTGACTTCATCAAAAGAATATTGCACATATCACATTCCAGTGACATCCGTGAGGTTGTAGGAGTGTTCGAAACCATCGGTGTGCTTATGGGAAGCACGGCCAACGTAGTGGTCATTCATGGTGAAATTCAGTCCATGATAAATCTGAGATGTTTGCTGTGGCTCTTAGAAATCAAGGGCATGAATATAAGCAGTAAAGTCTGGATTTTGACAGCAGAGATGGACTTCACATCACTCTCCTTTCAACAAAGTTGGGACATCCACTTCCTCCATGGTGCCCTGTCCTTTGCAGTTCACAAAAAGGAGGTGATACGTTTCCAGGACTTCCTGAAGACCAGAAGCCATACTTCTGAACAAGAAGATGGCTTCATCAAGGTCTTCTGGGAACAGGCTTTTAATTGCTTGTTTCCTAGATCCATGATAGAGGAGAAGGCTTTGCCCATCTGCACTGGAGAGGAGAAGTTGGAGACGCTTCCCGGGACAGTTTTTGAAATCAGCATGACTGCTCACAGCTACAGCGTCTACAATGCGGTCTATGCTGTGGCACATGCTTTGGAAGCCATGCGTGCATCCATCGCGAAACCCAGAACAAGGAGGGATGAAGGGAAATGGGCACTTTTGAAGCAGCAGCCATGGCAGGTAACCCACCGGAAAGGAGAGCTCAATGCGTTCATGGGTGGAGAAGCAGAGCATAGTGTAGAGCATTAGTCTCGGGGATTCATGGGAGGTCTGTCCTAGTTTCAACTGACTGTTACTTTCCTGGTATTATTACTTACCATGATCAGTTGTGGATCCAGCTAATGGATCCAGGAACAGAGGAGGAGATGGTGTGCCCCTCCGCTCTTTCCCTGCCCCGTGCGCCACTCCGTTTCCATTGCATGCCATTCCATGCCAGACTTCATCTCAGAGCCATACTATGGCAGAGGCGGGCAGGCCAAAAGTGCTTGCCTCTCGGCAAGGTGAGGCACCTCATTGCCGCCCTCCTCCTGCCCCAGGAGCACTACGCCTGGGGCTTTTGCCCCCCCCCCAGACATAATTATAGCTCCACAAGTGCCCATGATAATGCTATAGAGAGGATTTTGGATCATGACAAATGAGCATAACTCAGTAGTAGCAGCAGCCTTGTAATATGTAAATACATATTACACATTAGGCAGGAGGTTTAGTCGAGAGGGTTAAAGCCTCCGTTTGCCTAAAGATAAGATCCGAAGGTCATCAGTTCGACCACACCAGAAGTCTCTGTGAGCGGCAGACCTTGAGAAGTGCCACTGATAAGAGCTGTCTCCAGCTGCCTGTGAGAGAGGAGATGTGCTGGGCCAGCTGTTTCTTTGGTGGGAGCAGGGAAGCCGCTTATCAGCCAGCAGGAAGGCAAGCATATGGCCAGAAAGAAGGACTAAACCACGAAAGTTCCATCTGTATGTTGTTTGTAATTCTTGAAAGATAGGACTTCTTTGTAATTTGTAAAAACCCCTTGCAGGTTTAGAGAAATAAAGCCTGCCTATGTAAACCGCCTTGAATTAAAGCCAGAGGAGCAACCTAATGGCCAAAGAAAGGCGATATATAAATACTAGCATTATTATTTATTATTACATGTATATAGGAATGTAGGTCAAGTCTATCTGATCATCTGATGTTTCTTTTTTCTTTGTTCCACGTATCACTTTCGAATTAGCAGTTTGGCAAACATTGGTGGGCTGCGTTGGTGCCCCTGCATTGGAGAAGACACAATTTAGCCGCCACCCCAATTATTACTAGCCTCTGTCATGATTTGAAAGTGACTCATAACCGTGGACCTTCTGTGTGACAAGTTGCCTTCAAATTACTATGTTTGCAGCTTACGGAAATTCTCCTGACTTCCCCCTTCTTAGCTCCATCCCTTTCTGAGAAGTGTCTCGTTCAACAACGGCGCTGGGGAAATGGTTTCCTTTGACCAACATGGGGCTTTAGTAGGTGGATTTGATATCATCAACTGGGTCACCTTCCCAAACCAGTCCTTTTGTAGAGTCAGAGTTGGAAGGTTAGATCCCCAGGCTTCCCCAAACAAAGTGTTCACCATTCATGGAGATGCCATCGCGTGGCCCAGCAGATTTAACCAGGTAGGATCCATGCACTATGTTGATGTCATCCAGATGCATTTTCCCTCCAATGTTATGAAAGGAGTTCACTGTCTATGTTCACAACATTGTGGAGTCTAGTAATGGCACCATTCACAAGATGATCTTGTCTACAGCTGCCTCACAACACATGTGTTGAAAGCACATGGTGCATTCCACACATGTGATATGATGTAATCTCCAAGACTGTGTGTGTTTTAAGAGGCATGCAATATGCACATGGGGGCAGAGGCGGATCTAAGGGGGGGCAAATCTGTACGTTTTGCAAGAAGCCTTACCTTGCAGTGGAAAACACTCCTCTCCTGCACTGTTCTAGCCAATCCTCACAGGGAACAGCAACATCTTGGCGTTGCTTACTGGCTACAGCAGCAAGGGAGAGGAGGGATTTACATGACAGGGTAAGGCTTCTTGCAAAACTTACAGATTTGCCCCCCCTTAGATCCACCTCTGCATGGGGGAAGTAATCTATTGTGTGTGACAGGGCCAAGTGCTTGTGACACAACTTAATGCAATGGCTACTATACTGGGAAAGGGGAATCTGACATAACATGGAGTGCCACCAAACCCAACATCACACACAAGGATGGGAGGGGAGTGCTTTATAGCTGGTTTTGAAACAGAGCCATGATGTCCTTGAGGGGGAATAGGAAGGTCAAAGGTGACTGAAGACACTTCCAGTGTTCCATTCTCCTGCCTACTCCTCCACTTCCCTTTTAGGAGTCTGTAATGCTTACTGGGTCAGAGGCATAATGCACTGCCCCAGCACCCAGGGCAGTGATATAATGACATCACATGACATTGTGACATCACTTCCAGGTTCTCCCCAGAGTGGGGAGCATGCACTGCTGCAGCTTCAAACCCTGTCTTTCTCCTGTGGACCAAGGTGCCCCCTGGAGAGGACCCTTCCCAGGAGAAAGAGTGGGGGTGTGAATCTGCCAGCAGCTCTAGGAAGAAACCAGAAGTGATTGCCTTGTGCTGCTTGTGACGCAAGGCAGTCTGTTCCTGTTTCCTCCTGGAGAATGAGGTGCTGGCAGATTCACACCCCACATTCCTTCTCCTGGGAAGGGTCCCCTTGAGGGGAGCCCCCACATGAGAAGGAACGAGTGCACAAAGCCATCAGCATCTCCTCCAAAACAAGGGTGGAGCCTGAAGGGTAGTCATGCCCCCGATGGCATATTACCTGGGGCAGGTAACGAGGCTCTGCCCCAGTTACTCCTCTGACTGGAGTTATCTCCTTTTCCCATCCCCCATCCCCCCACCTTCATCCAAACTGGAGGGTGTTCGGAGGCGCCATGTGGTACCCGCAGCCTCAGCACGTACACATGCAAGTTTAACTTTCAAAACTTTCCTGAGTGTGAAAAAAAACAGCCTCTGCTTTAATATTTGGACAGGCATGGCCCCTTTCTGTATGCAATGACAACTGCCGTTCAGGTTCTAGAAGGACAAAGGTGGAAGGGGAGCCATTCTGCTGCTACGAGTGCCGCCCTTGCCCAGAAGGGATGATTTCAAACCAAACAGGTGAGTAGGGTCTTGTTTAGGTGGTTTCCATTATTCTGGTGGTGAAACGGTGCTCGTTAAGAATATTTGCACTGTGCTTATCGACAAAATGTTCCCAAAGTGCAAAACGCATCGATAAAAGTGCCCCTGCCTCCAAAGAGCTCACAATCTGAACAAGAGATGCCAAAGAGATGCCAGCGACCTCACCTAATGGGTGAATCATCCCTGCAAACTTCACCAGTCTCTTCGAAATCAAATTGCATGCCAAGAATGTGAACCTGATTGTTCAGAAACTGGCCTTCCTGAGGGCACAATCCCGCCCTCACCATAGCACCGACACAACATGGCTGCATTGGCGCTATGACGCTATGAGCACCAGTAGCTGCGGCCCAAAAGTGCTGAAGGGGAGCTCCCTTGAGCCAGCCAAACTCAGCTAGTGCAAGGGAGGTTCTGGGAGGAGGGACGGCAAACTTGTGGGAGGAACTGGTGGGGTGGGTGCAGTGATGTCATTCAGGGGGAACGGACCAGAATGGGCGTTCCGGATCCTAACAGGCTCCGTGGCTGGTTCCGGGTTCCCGACAAGTGCCAATCAAAAAGTAAGTTCCTGTTCCTAAATCATTTGAATGACACCACTGGGTGGGTGGATAGGTGGGTGTGCTGCCCCGGGGAGGGGGCAGGGCTAGAATGTGACTATTAGGCCACATCCAAGGCTCTGTCAGCCTGATTCAGGCCACCCCAGCTTCCTGGGTTCTGTGCCTGCTAAATAACAGGCACAGATCCAACCAACCCCATGGGGCAGCTGGAACCTCCCCTGGGGCAAGGGGCTAGGAGCAGCGGCGGCATTCAGCCAGTACGCTGGGCGGGAGGAACGGGTGAGCGGCAGCTCGCCCATAGCTTACTGCTCCGTTTCGCTGTCTTCCCTGTCCCCGCGGGGGCGGGGAAGACAGCGAAACGGACTGGGACGCAATGGGCGAGCTGCCGCTCACCCGTTCCTCCCGCCCAGAGTACCGGCTGAATGCCGCCGCTGGCTAGGAGGCTCCCCAGCACACCTAAGGTGCACTAGATTTGGCACAAGCCTGCTGGCCTTGCCAATCCAGAGCCATTTAGAATTGCACTCTGAGTCTTGGTTCTTGAACTTAGCCACATAGAAGGCTTCCACGTATATCTTGTCTGGAAATGCACATTTTCCCCCCCAGATATGGATGACTGCATCCAGTGTCCAGAAGACCACTATCCATCTGATGATCAGGATGTATGCGTTCCCAAAGTTCTCAGCTTCTTGTCCTATGAAGAACCTTTGGGGACCAGCTTGACCATTGTTGCTCTTTCCTTTTCTTCCATCACAGTTCTGGTACTCGGGACCTTCGTGAAGCATCACGACACCCCCATTGTCAGAGCCAACAATCAAAATCTCTCCTATGCCCTCCTCATCTCCCTTCTCCTTTCCTTCCTTTGTGTTTTTCTATTCCTGGGCCACCCTGAGAAGCTGACGTGCCTGCTTCGACAACCTGTTTTTGGCATCACCTTCACCGTGGCTGTTTCTTGCGTCCTGGCCAAAACCATCACTGTGGTTCTAGCGTTCATGGCCACCAAGCCAGGTTCCAGGATGAAGAAATGGGTGGGGAAAAGATTGGCATTCTCCATCGTGGCTTCCTGCTCCTGTATCCAAGCTGCCATTTGCACTGTGTGGCTGGTAGCATTTCCTCCATTCCTGGATTTTGACATGAATTCTGTAATTGGAGAAATCATTGTGGAATGCAATGAAGCTCCAATGTTCTATTGTGTTCTGGGCTATGTGACCTTCCTAGCCATTGTTAGTGTCACTGTAGCGGTTTCCGCCAGAAATCTGCCTGATCGTTTCCAGGAAGTGAAGCCTGTCATTTTCAGCATGCTGTTATTCTGCAGTGTTTGGCTATCCTTTGTCCCAACCTACTTAAGCACACAAGGAAAGTATATGGTGGCAGTAGAGATCTTTTCCATCTTGGCTTCCAGTGCCGGGTTACTGAGCTGGCTGTTTTTCCCAAAATGCTATATCATGGTTTTCAGGTCCGATCTGAACAAAAGGGAGCCACTCAGAAAGATAAAATATTGACGCGTGTTGGTATGGCTTCCTCTGTAGACTGCGACAAACCTGGGCCCATTCACAAAAGTATCTCTTTTCCCTATCAGTGTTATATCAGATAGGGGATTTCAAGAATACATTAAATGGTATA
>JAJKFI010000300.1:0-15149 GCA_029204185.1 Lerista edwardsae
AGGGAGTGGCAACAGGATGCAGGAATCTTGATGTCTCGTGTGCTCCCCGAGACATCTGGTGGGTCGCTGTGAGATACAAGAAGCTGGACTAGATGGTTGAAAAGGGTCAGTTCTAGGGCATTGGGGCTGATCCTGCGGGGCTCTTCTCATGGGCTGAGGCACATGTGGCTTCCAAGCCCTTATCTGGCCACCAGTTATAGGCCTTGCCTGTTCGTAAAAGCTGCTGCTTCTTGTTTCTGTTTTAACTGCGATGGCCGTCTCCTAGTCATGAGCAATAATCCACTGGAGAAAACAGGTTCTCCACATCACAAGTGACATCATTTCCCACCTTCCTCAAACGGTTTTCTTCCACCCGGGCCCACCTTATGAAAGCCTTTTGGACACTGAAAGGACCTTTTGTCAAACATGACTCCCATATTCCCGTCTCAAGCCGACACAGGAAACACCCTAATGGGAGCTTAAAGCCATCAATGCAGACATTATTCTTTCAAGAAACTACTTTAAAAATACTCATTTCTCACAGGCATGATTATGTTTATATAACCGAAACACGTTCTGTGAATGTTTTGATGTGAAGGGAGGTTGAAACGCTTTCCTGACTCACCGTTGATGGATTGATGGTTTGTTTTTTTTATCATGTGTGGATTCTATGGTGCAAATTCAGGCTTGAGCTATGACTGAAGCTCTTTCCGCACTCCAAGCATTGATAGGGCTTCTCCCCTGTGTGGGTTCTTTGATGCACAGTCAGGTGCCCATTTTGGCTAAAGCTCTTTCCACACTCCAAGCATTGATAGGGTTTCTCCCAAGTAGGGTTAATAACAGGAGGCGCCCTGCCTTAAAGCGCTAATGCTTCTGAGGTGAAGCCAGGGGGCGGGCTTAGCCACCATGTTAGTTGACTCAAAACAATCCTCATTCCAAGCATTTCAGATTGCTTTGCTCGTATTGTTTAGGATTTAATAGTTTATTCCTTAAATAAAAACTTACGAAAATAAAAGCATGTGATCACGTAGATACATTATTGGTAACCTTATTATGATTTATATGCAATTACAAGGTTAAATTCCTCATAATTATATTACTGAACATACCTGACGAAATGCTACTTGCTATCTATTTCAACTCAGATTGCACTATTTTGACAGACTTTATTGAAATCTACACAAGCAAAAATAAAATGGTCATGCCCCATAAAAAAAAATTCTGTTAATGTTCAGAATTTCATAAATATTACAGTAGAAAACGAAAGGCGGAAAAATAAAGTGTGAACGAGAAGGAAAGAAAAAAAGGGGAGGGTGGGCAAAAATTAAATATATAGGAAAATTACATTAAAATCTCTTCATAACATAAGTAGTTGTCAATATGAGAGTAATTCTTTTTTACTTGTAGACTATTAAAAGTATTTTTTAAAACTTCTACACTCACCACACACCCCCCATAAAGCAAATTCGGTTAATGTTCAGAATTTTGAAAATATTACAGTAGAAAATGGAAGGTGGGAAAAAAAGTGTAAACGGGAAGGGGGGAAAAAGGAGGGGGAATTTTTTTTTTTACACCTTCTAGACCGGGGGTCGGCAACCCGCGGCTCCTGAGCCGCAAATGGCTCTTTTACCCTTCTTGTGCGGCTCCGGAGTCCGGGTGAAAGTGGCAAAGGAGGGGACAGAGCGGAGGAGGAGGAGGAGGCGGCAGCGGCGGCGGCAGCGGGTGGAGCTTCCCCAGGGGCGTCGCGTTGGCTCCGGTCGCCATAAGGCTGCTGAGATGATGGCAGCCGAGGCGGCTTTGCGAGCTTTCCGGCGTGGATTGGTCGGGAAAGGCCGGGTACCCGCTGCCGCCGCCAGGGCTGGTGATGCAGGGGCCGCCGCCCCCACCGGCGCAGTCACAGCCCGCCACCCCCAGCCTCATGGCAGCCGCTGCCTTCCCATTCGCGGCCCTCCCGCCGCCGCCGCTGCCACCCCCGCAGCAGCCCCAGCCACCGCCTCAGCAGCCGCCGCCGCAGGCCCAGCAGTACGTGCAGTACCGCTTCCCGTCGCCGCTGCCGCCCCAGCAGCAGCCGCAGCTTCAGATGGACCACGAGCAGCAGCAGCAGCAGCTCCTCCACCTCCACCCGCAGGACGATGGAGGGGCCGGCAGCCAAGGCAAGGTGTGGGTTTTTTTTTCTTTAGCCAGTGTTGATGTTGCTCACCTGTATCACTTGTCCTTCCTCCAAGCAAGGAGTCCAGTGTGGCATTCAAGCTCAATTATTCTACAGCTCAGTCCTAATTTGCACAGGAGGAGGCAGGCCAGCAGCCTTTCGCTGCACTCAAGTGCAGGTTAGGAATGCACTGGTGTGCTAGATTGTTCCCCTTGCCCCAGCTGGGCCAATAGGACTCCTCTGTAGCAGTTTATTCATTTCAAAAATGCAACACACTACAGTTTTTTTATACATAGCATAAAGGTAAAAAAACCCTTTTGACATCTGAAATGAAGATAACACTGCATATATAGTTTTTTTAGATGTCAAAACGGTTTTGTGGCTCCCGAGGTTTTCTTTTCTCTGGAAAATGGGTCCAAATGGCTCTTTGAGTGTTTAAGGTTGCCTACCCCTGTTCTAGACCATTAACAGTGGGTGTCAGAAAATGGTGAATAAGATTGTTAGAAACAACAAGAAATTACACAGCTTCAAAAATAATGCACTCACTATTTCAGTGAATTGTAGTTTTATTGAACCGATGTAAGGTGAATACATGAATCTTTCCGTGGAAACTAAATATTCAAAAATGCCAGTCTCTCACAACTTAAACAATAAATGAAGATAGAGTTCTTTAATGTAATAACTTAATAAGAACCCAATCTGCTAAGTCCTTACATAACATACACTGTCCAGTCACATTAATGTGACCACCTGTGAGCTGTATGACACATCGCATTGTCCTGCTGGAAGATGTCATCGTGCTGAGGAAAAACAATCCGCATGCAGGGGTGGACATGATCCGCAAGGATAGGTGCATGAACCAGCCGTCTGCTGCGGAGCCCCACAGTGTACTTGTTACCGACCAGTAAAGACGACCAATTTTGTACGCACCTGTCTGCTTACTGTTTTCTTCAGTTCATGAAGCTGTGCTGTGAATTGCCTCCCAGCATAGTAGCATCCCATTTTTCTGACAGCGATTCGCACACCCGTATGCACAACACGCAGGCGTGATGAAAGAGGTTGATATTAACTTTTACACACGTGCAGGGAGATTTTGATTCGTGAATTCGTGGCAATCCTCCTTGGCGGTAATGATCTGACTGAGTCAACCAATATGGCCACAGGTGCCCCGATGTGGCTTCAAGAAAATGACGTCATGCTGCCTCCTACTATTAAACCTCCTTGGTTTCTCCCCTCTGTACTGTGGGTTCTTTGATGCACCGTCAGGCTATCCCTTCGACTGAAGCTCTTTCCACATTCTAAGCACTGATATGGGATCTTTGATGCACAGTCAGTTGTCCATTTTCGCTGGTCTCTGCCCTGTGTGGGTTCTTTGATGCCTTGTCAGGTATGAGCTGATAGCGAACCTCTTTCCACACTCTAAGCACTGATATGGTCTCTGCGCTGTGTGGGTTCTTTGATGCACAGTCAGGCTATTTCTTTGACTGAAGCTCTTTCCACACTCTAAGCACTGATATGGTCTCTGCCCTGTGTGGGTTCTTTGATGCACAGTCAGGCTTAAGCTTACAGCGAAGCTCTTTCCACACTCCAAACATTGATATGGTTTCTCCCCTGTGTGGGATCTTTGATGCACAGTCAGTTTATCACTTTGAATAAAGCTCTTTCCACACTCCAAGCATTGATAGGGTTTCTCCCCTGTGTGGGTTCTTTGATGCACAGTCAGTTTTCCATTTTCTCTAAAGGTCTTTCCACACTCCAAGCATTGATATGGTTTCTCCCCTGTGTGGGTTCTTTGATGCAGAGTCAGGTGTGAGCTTATAGTGAAGCTCTTTCCACACTCCAAGCATTGATACGGTTTCTGCCCTGTGTGGGTTCTTTGATGCACAGTCAGGTGTACATTTTGGCTAAAGGTCTTTCCACACTCCAAGCACTGATATGGTTTCTCCCCTGTGTGGGTTCTTTGATGCACAGTCAGTTTATCACTTTGAATAAAGCTCTTTCCACACTCCAAGCATTGATACGGTTTCTGCCCTGTGTGGGTTCTTTGATGCACAGTCAGTTGTCCATTTTGGCTAAAGGTCTTTCCACACTCCAAGCATTGATACGGTTTCTCCCCTGTGTGGGTTCTTTGATGGGAAGTCAGGTGTGAGCTCATACTGAAGCTCTTTCCACACTCCAAGCACTGATATGGTTTCTCCCCTGTGTGGGTTCTCTGATGAACAGTCAAGGCTGAGCTACAAGTGAAGCTTCTTCCACATTCCAAGCATTTATATGTTGCTTTCCCTGTATATTTTCTTCGATGTCTTCTAGGCTTGGATTTGCTGCTGGAGGTCTTTGCAGATTGAGCACAGGCTTCCTTCCCCTTTCCAGATTCCTTTTCTGGATCATCCAAGAAGACACGGAAATCCCCACCCTGATGAGCATCAGCTTCACTTGTCACTTTCTCTCTCGGGTTTCCCTCCTGCCTCTTTGGTCTGTCTTGAGGCCCAGCTCTCTCCCTCGCGTGGCTCCTTTCATGGGAAGCGACACGTGTGCTTGTCCTGAAGCTCTTCCTCCGCTCTGAGCACTGAAGTGGTTCTTTTCCTTTATGGATTTTGCTCTCTTTGTCAAAACTGGCTGTTTCCTCACTTAAAGGACGCGTCTCTCTTCTCCCTCCTTTGTGAGGATCCTCCTCAATTGGGATTCTCTGCACAGAAAAGACATGTTTCGTCCTCCAGAAGTGTGCTGGGATTTCATGCAGGGGATAACTCTGGCCAACAAGAGGTTCCGTCCTCCAGGCAGCTGCTGGGCTTCCCTCCGGCCCCCCTGATCCATCCTGGTCTCCAAGAGCCTCTCTCTTCAGGTCAGGCATGATTGTTTCTGGCGACAGCACTTGTGGCTCCTGCTGGCCACCGCAGTCTTGTCCGTGGCTTCCTGGAACAGGGGGAGCATCCTGAGTCGCTGTGCAAACAGAGAGATGGAAGCTCTGATCTGTTGCCAGGGCAGTGCTGGGGGGCTGTGAGCTGCCTCGGCAATGGGGGCCCAAACCTGACAGGTGGGAAATTGACAGGCTGCCCACACAACTGCCATGGATCAAGAGTGGACAGGGGGGTATTCTTCTCCCTCTCGCACAACACCACAACCAGGGGATGGATGAACTGCTGTGCTCTGCACTGATTTCCCAGAGGAAAGGGGGGGAAAGGCCTCCCTGCTGTAGACCTCAGCCCAGGTCAGTCCTGCCGTTTTTCCACTACACAACCCCACGCAGAAGGCCCCAGGTTCAGTCCTCAAAGAACATCTAGCCTAGAGCAGCTGGTCGTGGATGTGACTGGAGTGCAGCTGGGTTCCTGCGCCTTGGAAAGCTGCACAGCAGGCAGTGGAGGACCAGGCACTGGCCCACCCGTGAGGCCAAATGAGACCCTCGCCTCAGGCAGCAGGGGGGGGGGCACCTTATCCGCCCACTTGCCTGCATTGCCCCTCCTCCCACCCCCTGACTTGGGCAAAGAAGGGGAGGACAGAGCAGAAGAGCAAATGTGGAGGAGAGAAAGTGATGCTCTGGTCCTCAGACCCTGCCGGCAGTTTCAGACTACGCGGCTCAGCCCAGCTGCTGTTGAGGGTTGCAGGGGATGAGGCCAGAATGCCAGGTGTGCTTTGCTGCCTCCTCCTGACAAGGCCAAGTGGCCCCCCCAGAGGGGAGTTTCTAGAGTGCTGAGGGGTCCCCCCTTTCGCCACAGAGCCCTTTGGGTCCCACAGGCCCAGCACACTCTGGCCCAGAGCGATGGCTGTGTGGAGCAGCACTGTGCATCATGGGGTTACCTGCCGGTTCCTCTTCCTGCTTGAGGTCCTGGGGAAGTGCCCACTCCCCTTCTTCCAGCTGGGACACGGAGGCAGGTTCGGGACATTCCTCTGAGAGGGAAACAAGGAGAGGAGTTACGTGCGACTCTCAAATATCCAAAACAACCTGGAGATCATCCAGCAAAGCTATGTGGCTCCCTGGATGGAATTAGGGGGAAATGAAGATGGTCTGGAATCCTGATCTGCTTCCTCTTAAAAAGAGAATCCCCCATGTGGGTAATCGGGTCAGGGCTCCAATAGGACACCCATGCAGAAGGCCAATCACAGCCCAGCATCCCACTGGGGACCTCAGGCACAGGCGATGGGTGACCACACCCCCTTCAGGCAAGCCTGACCAATCCCACACATTGCCCTACGAAGGACAGGCAGAGCGTGAAAAATCCCCCCAGCAGCAGCACCTCATTCCGGACAAACCGTCCATCAAAGGGATCAGACGCCGGACGATGGAGAGGGAAAGTATTCCAAGACCCAGCCAGCCCCGTCAGTCCCAAGTGGCTCCTCTGGCAGGCCGGGCATCTCCCAAAACGGGACTCTGCACTTCTCCCAACTGATTATCTAGACATTCACATCTTGTGGCTCGATCCTCAAGGAACATCCGTCAGGCCAAGCTCAGCTCTGCAACCGGGAGGCACAGCAGGCATGCCCAGGGCGCACGTTCCAGCCCCACACACCCCACTGATGTGCTACAATCCTGACAGTGACAGTCAAAGAAGAGCATCTCGTGCTTTTGGTTCCTCCCCTCCCCAGACCCGGGAGAGAGAACATCCTTACCCAGAGAGGCCACAATCCCATCATGCTCCAGCTTGACGTCCCTGGACTGAGCCTGTTGGCCTGGATCCAGCAGAGTCCCTTCCTCCTCCTCCTCCTCGAAATGCACAGTCACGTCCTCAAGGGGCATCAGGCCCTGGAAGGAGAAAACCATCTTGCTGCAGAAATAATCTCCCACCCCCTTAACCCAACTTCTGCCTCACTCTCAGTCTGGAAAGAGAAATTAAGGGGGGAGCAGCTGGGAATCTTCCTGCAGTATTTTTGGCAGACCAGACCAGCTGGTTCCCTGCAGTCCTTTGTTCTCTCCTTTTCCCCCCTCAGGGGAGAGGCTGACCCTCCAGGAAGCATCCAGGCCTGAAGGAGAACATCAGGCAGGCAACGGGAACGGCCAACTCCAGGGTCCAGCCTCAGAGCCCAGAGTTCTGACATGCACACGCTCTTGCAGGCCTTCCTGGGCTTTGTCGTTGGCTTCCTTGGGGACCAATCCTGACTCATTTTCCAGCACTGACGTAGCTGGGCCAATGGGGCAGGTGCTGCCTCCTGCGCTGGGGGGGGCAGTCACGGAGGCCTCCTCAAGGTAAGCAGATGTCTCCCCCTCCTCTCGGAGCTGCACGGCCCTTGCTCTGGGGCTGAGAGGCTGGCTAGGATTGCGCCCCGAGCACTCAAGGGAAGGCCCCCCTGGATCCGGAGGGGAGTCCACGTTCCCTGGGCCTGGTCTTGGCGAGAACCACGTGCCACAATCCGCTGCCTGCGGCCCTGTGAGCACCTCAGCCTGGCTTCAGTCCCCTCCGCCGGCCGACACACCTGCACCAGCCCCCTGCGAGGCCCGTCTAGCACCCCCCAAACCCCCCTGGCCCAGAACTGGGACCCTGCAGCTGGGCCACGGAGCTCCACTGGCAGAGGAGAGGGCGGAGGCTCCCTGGGGGAACGTGACCCTGGTCCTGGGGGGGGTGCTGGGTGCGGGTTCGTCCCGGGCGGCTGGGGAGGAAAGCCTCTCGGGGCCCCAGCAGGAGTGGTCAAAGGGCCCCCCTGAGGCAGTGGGAAAGGAGGGGGGAATTCTGCAGTCCAAGGAGCCTCTGATGATATGCAAGGACAGTTCAAGGGAAGAGGACCAGTCACAAGGCTTTACTGGGTTTACTGGCCACTCGGCCAGCAGTCCAACCCCTGGAGTTTTGTGGATCTCACACACACGCTTCTGAGGGGGCAGATTTGAGATCTGGCAGCCCCACACATTTTTATATGCACTCTTTAAAGACATGCGAGAAAGAAGGAGGCACCAAGGCAGTTTCTCACCCGTTGCCCTGAGGATCTGCCCCTTACCTGAGCAGGCTGCAGAGCTACTGATCCTGCTCCATGCACAGGAGGAGACCGTCTGGATCGTGGCCCCGATGCCATTCCACTGCCTGTGAGGGAGACAAACACAATGGCCTCTTCATTGCTCTTTGAACTTCCCCCCCCCTGCGCAATTTGAGTCTCTTCCCATTTGCTCCACAGCTCTGGCTCTGGCCCAGAAGTGCCCCAATGGGGTGAGCCCCACACATCTTGATTCACTGTCTTCCTCTCCTCCCTTCTGCTCTTGGGACCAATGCCCTCCCCTCTCGGCCTGCCCAGTCCCCCTCCTGCAGGGAAACTGCTGGCCAAACAGGCTTCTGCAAGCCCTTTCCAGGCCCACCCAAAGACCCCCCCTTTCCTCAGGACATTCCTCTCTGTCTCAGTTCAGCCCTGCTCCTTGTCCTCCATCAAGCTCAGTCCTCCATCTTGCTAACTGGCAACATGCCAGGCAGGGGCCTTTTCCATGCCAGGGGATGGCCTGGGGGAACGTGAGAGCTCACGGGGGAAGAGCCCCACATTGGCACTGCTGGGGGTGGAGGAGGTCTGGCTGGGGGGGTAGAGGAGGGCTCACTCCCTTCCTCTGAAAAGACCAACTCTGGGGACCCCTCTGGCCCTTTTAGCTCAGACAGGGATGCAGGAACGACACTTTCCCACTGCAAAATCCACCTCTCATTCCTGTGGTTTGCAAACGAAACCCACTAAAATGAAATCCACTAAAGTTGAGTGTTTGGAGAGTGAGAACGGATAAAATGAAGTACTTTTTGAACCCAGCAGGTGATTAATCTGTGCCCCAGGAGGTGCTGATGGGGCTTGTAGAAGGGGCTTGGATAGATTTCCGTGGGAAAAGTCCATCGCAGGCTACAGGCCATGAGGGGTGGTGCAGCCTCCTCCCTTTTGAAGCAGGCTGTCTCAGAGTGCCAGGTGCAGGGGAGGGGCAGGAGATGCAGGTGTCTCTTGAGTGCTCCATGAGGCATCGGGTGGGACACCCTGAGATGCAGGACGCTTGCCGGGAGGGGCCCCCTTTGGCCTGGCCCAGCACAGGGTCTCTGCCGAGGTTCCGAGAATACCAGGAAAAGCCAAGAGACACCCGCACTGCGTTCCAGATCAGAGCAGAGGATGCAAAGGGGGGGAGGGGGGATTTCATCACTCTCCCTGCACTGGCTGGGCTGCGAGCAAGCGGGGTTTCCCTCTCCCCGGGGGGCTCCTCTTCCTTCCCCACTTTCCCCCTCTTGGTTCCCTGCCCGTCAAAATGGCACCCATGGCGCCCAATAGAAGTGCACCCCCTGGGGGCACTTGACATCATGTGACCACCACCCCACGGGAGCCCAGGTATACCAATCGGAAGCAGCCAAGGGCAGACCTGGGCTCCCTAGAGGACCAGCCATGGGTAGACCAGCACTCTGCAGGTCAGGAAGGCATCCGTAGTGCAGACCTTCCCACACACGTTCACAGCATCTTTACACTGCCAAGGCATCTTTAATCTTCATAACTTTTAAGGAACGGTGAGCTTAGCCTTAGTTGTTTTTTGTAGTTGGTTCTTTACGTTTGCTGTGTCTCCACTTTCAAAACTCTGAGTCCGTGTCTGAAAAAGCCACATGTGAGCAGAGACCATCATGCAATGCTTCCAATTTGCCTATATAACTAGGGGGCGGGCACATGCAAATGTTCCATGCAAATTGGCTGCAGTTCAGGCCTTCCCTGGCGACAAGTTCCAGGCAAAGAGGGCACCTTACCCAGCGCGGCCAGGTGCCCCCAGGTCTCCGCCACGACCTCCCCGTGCAGAGCCCTCTGGCCAGGATCCAGCAGCGCCCACTCCTCCGCCGTGAAGCGCACGGCCACCTCCTCAAAGGACACCGGACCCTGGAAGGAGGAAGGGAGAGGAGGAGGAGGAAACCGTTTTCCTTCAGGGCTGCTTAAAGGCCCGTCCACCTGTCCCAGCGGAGGGCAAGGAGGCTCCCGAGGAGGAGGCGTGGCTGGAATCTCCCCCCTCCCTCCAACATTCCATGGGGCGGGGGGGGGGAGGAGAACTGGGCATTGCCCCAGAGCAGTGCTTCTCAAACTGGGGGTCGAGACCCGGCGTCAGGTGGGTCGCATCAAGCTGGGAACCGCCATACTGGAAGCTGCAGTCCTGCTGGATTCTCGCTAGATGCCTTTTGTGCGTGCCAACAGGTTGAATTTTCAAGGGAGCTTTTTTTTAAACATTTGGATTTCACCTAATATTTTGGCCTCATCCTGCTTTCTGTCAGGGATGTTTCACGGCTGGGCAATTGCTGCAGTCCAAGAGCGCCAGTTCGCCCTCCAGGAGTGTCATTTGATTATGTCAGAATTACGTCACTTCTTGTCTGATGATGTCACTTCCGGCCACGGCATCACTTCCAGGTTGATGACACCACTTCTGGGGTGTCCCCACACACGTGCCAGCCTAGAAAGTGGGTCCTGGTGCTGAGACGTTTGAGAACCACTGCCCTAGAGGAGGCCGCCCTCCTGCGTGGGGCACAGGCTGCTAACGGGGGCTCTGTGCCAGCTGTCCCGGCTGCAGGAGACGCCCGCCCAGAATTGCCGCGAGACGTTTGTCCCTCCTGCCCACCCGTCCGCCGAGCAGCGCACCTGCACCGAGACAGGCCGGCAGCCAGTGCCCCGCGAAGGACTGAGGCCGGGCTGGGGACAGGCAGACTCCGCCCCCTGGGGTGGGGCCCAGAGGGGAACCTCTTACCTTGAGGGACGGCCCAGCGGCTGCCTCTGGCCCTGCGCAAAGAGGAGGCGGATCGGGGAGCACCAGGGATGTCACCCCCTCGCCTGCAAGGAAGAGGAAGGGGGCAAGTGGGGCAGGACTCGGGGAGGGCCTCAGGGGCCCCCCGGACATGGGCGCAGTGGGGGGGGGGAGAGAGCCGGAAGCCCCCACCCTCCAAAGCCTCACAGTGCGGACGGATCAACTCGCTCCTTACCCGGAGAGGCCCCTGGAATGTGACCCTCCCGCGAGGCCCCTCCGAGGGGCACCTCCTGCCGGGCACGCGAGGGAGTCTCCTCCGGCTGGGGGGAGTCGCTGAACAGCCCCATGCGGGGCCCCTGCGGCTGAGAGAGCAGAGTCAGGCCCAGACAGGGGGAGGGGAGGGCTGTGCCCTGGGGCGGGTCCAGCAGCCATCAGTGGGGTGGGAGGAAGGCCGCCCTCTGCCCACAGCCTGCAGGCCCTGGACCCACAGCCCTGACTGCCCCACACAGCTGGCAACGCCTCCTGGAAATGAGGCCACTCCCAGGGCGTGGGGCAGGACCCAATGTCCGGTCACCAGCCCCCCTCCCCGTCTTCTCTTCTCACATTTCAGAGGAGGGTGCGCCCGGCTTAGAGAAGCAGAGAACCTTCCCGGCACTCAGTGCAATGCAGACACCTGCAACTCGGGCATCCCCACCCCACGCTCCAGCCCCCAGGGTGAAAACGCCCCCTCACTCACCTGCGGCTCCTCCTCCTGCCCCTCGTCCTCCGCCCGGCTCAGGAGGAAGCCCTCGGCCAGCGCCACCGCCTGGGCGCTGCTCTCCGCCCCGCACTCCCGCACCCAGCGCCCCACCTCTGGGGGCAGGACGGCCAGGAGCTGCTCCAGCACCACCAGGTCCAGCATCTGCGCCTTTGTGCGCCTCGCGGGCTGCAGCCACCGGCGGCAGAGCTGGTGGAGGCGGCTGCAGGCCTGGCGGGGCCCCTCGGCCTCCTGGTAGCGGAGCCGCCGGAAGCGCTGGCGCTGGGCCTCCGAGCTGGCGGGGGGCTCCCCCAGGACCTCCTGCCCAGTCCTCTCCCAGGATCCCCTGCTGCTGGCAGTCCGAGGAGCATCCAGGCCTCTCCCCTCGTCACCCCCCAGCTCAGACCCAGCTGGGTCCCCGGGGGCCGCCGTTTTCCGCCCAGGCGCCGATGCACCCCCCAGTGGGGCCAACAGGGGTCCTTGCTCCGTGGCCACCTTTGCGCCCAGAGCCAGAGGCCGCTGCCGACTCTCGCGAGGCCAGGAGTCTCCGTCAGTCACGGTGCACATCTCTGAAGTCCCCAGGCAAGGAGACCCTTGACCCGCGAAAGGGGGGCGTTTCCAGCATGTGGGAAAGAAAGAAAGCAGAAGAGTCGGTGAGCAACACAAACCGCACCCCCGAGCCCAACCCACAGCCCCCTCCCCTCCTCCCCTTGCTCTTCGGTTGCGACACAAACGCTCGCTAAGGCCAAGGACTGGATTGGGGCCCGGCCCCACCCCACTTTCCAGCCAAGGGGACAAGCGCTGCGTCCTGTGGGAGGGGCCAGTCAGGGAAGCCTCCTTCGGGGGAGGGACATGTATTCCCCCTTCCCCAGTGCTGCATTGTGGCTGGAAAGTCGGACAGGATCAGGCCCTCAGTTTGCTAAGCGGGTCTCCTGACTGCACACGCCACACATCCTGCCCTTCTCCCCCCCTCTGCAGCCCAGACCTTTTCCACACAAGTCCTGCCTGGACTGCTGTGAGCTTCAGGGAGCCGGACCAGAGGAAGCTGAACTAGCAGGCAAAGCAGAGACGGTTCACCCACAGAACCTCCGGCCCCCAGAGTCTGCCCACCTGCTCTCCCCAGACCCAGGCAAAGTCTCCTTCGTGCAACCCAAGACCCTTCCTCACACTAGGCAGGCCAGAGGCTCCAGCTTAAGAACATCAGAAGAGCCCCACTGAATGAGGCCACAGGCCCACCTAATCCAGCTTCCACAGTGGCCCACCAGATCCCCCGACACAGGAGACAACTAGATTCCTGCATCCTGATGCCACTCCCTTGCACCTGGCATTCTAAGGTAGCCTATTTCTGAAGTATGGAGGTTGCACAACCCATCTCCTGTAGCCCACGATGGACTTTCCTCCAGAAATCCATCCAATCCCCTTTTCAAGGCACCTAGGCCAAACGCCATCACCACCTCCTGTGACAAGGAGTTCCATAGCTTAATTACCTGCTGGGTAAAAAAAGTACTTCCTTTCATCTGTTTTAACTCTCCCAACACTCAATTTCAGTGGATGCCCCCTGGTTCTGGTGTCGTGAGAAAGGGAAAAGAACCTCCCTCTATCGACTCTATCCCCCCTGGGCATAATTTTGCATGTCTCAACCATGTCCTTCTAGACTGAAGAGCCCCAAAACGGCTGCAGTCTTTCTCCGTAAGGGAGGTGCCCCAGCCCCGTAATCATTTTTGCCGCTCTCTCCTGCACCTTTCCCAGCTCCACTGTGTCCTTTTTGAGGTGTGGCGACCAGAACTGTGCGCACTGTCGGTCTGCAGGAACTGCCAGTCTTAGACCTTGTGCCCACCCAAAGGGGCGGTGGCCCTTCCCCAGAACCATTATTTGGGGGCCCACTGCGACACACGAGCTGCAACCCGGTCAACCCACCTGACCCCTCCCGACCCGCATCCCCTGCCAGGAGTGACGGCTGCCTTTCCCGGGGCACGGAAGGGTCGGGCCAGGCGTCCGGGGCGCTTTCAGCAGCACACGTGTGCTCCGTTCTCACGCACGCAGCTCATTCGTCTGGCCCTGAGTGGGGCCGGCCCACGCACGCAGGCGAGGTTGTGGCGGTCATTGGGGACGGGGGCGCACCTTCGCTGCTGCTGCTCCTCCCCCGCCCCGCCCCCCATGAAAAGGGACGAGGACAAAGGAGGAGGAGAGGAAGGCGGGACACACACACGCACTCACTCTCTCTCTCTCTTTCGCCGCGCTTCCTCTTCTGCTCCAGGGACACAACACCAGACTACTTTTTTTTTGGGGGGGGGCGCATTTTGCAGACGCCTCTTGGGCGTCCCCGAACTAGTCTGCAACGCGGGAGGGGGAATGGTACGCGCGCAGGCAGGCAGGCAGGCAGCCTCCGACCCCGGGACGGTCCCAGCCCTGGGGGGCGGCAGCAGCCCTACCGCGGAGGCTGAGCCGGGGGTCGCTGCAGGCAGCGCGGGGCACGTGTTCCGCCCCCGCCCGCCCCGCGGAATGAAAGGGGGCGGGGGGGGGCAGAGGGCAGTGCACGCCCGCCCCCCACAGCCAGGCCTCTCCAGCTGCTGCATCTGCCGCCCCCGAACCTCTCCCCGTGCCAGGGGGGCTGCCGAGCCGGATCCTGAGCCGCCGCCGCCCCCCGCCTTACCGGGCGCTGCTGCTGCTGGTGCTGGGCTCCGTGCAGGGCAGAGGCGGCTTCCGGAGTCCCTGCCGACGCGCTTCCCGAACATGCCCCGCCTCCTCCTTCCTCCTCCTCCTCTTCCTCCCTCGCAAGGAGCGGGAGGGGCAGCCTCGGGCTTTCCGCGGGGGGATGCAAAACGCACCGCGGGGGAACTAGGGGGAGATACAGGGGGGGCTAGCGAGGGGATGCGGCTCGGTGACAGCCCGCCCCTGCTTGGCCTACAGAGCGGAGAGGGGCGGCTAGAGAAGACCCTCCCCCTCCGCGCACGGGACCTGCTGGATTGCCGCCGCCGCCGCGGGAGGGGGGGTGAGAAGAGTGATTCTGCCCCCCCCTCTGAACCTCCCCCCCCCCAGCGTAGACCCCAGCAGCAGTGCGGAAGAATTTCGGTTCCGCTCCAAACTGGACGCGCCGAAACCGAATCGAGTTCGGGAGGAGAGGGAAGGGGGCGTGCGCGAGGGCGGGAGAACCGCCGAGTGCAAGAGACGCCGCTGCGAGGGAGGGGGAGCCGAGGGGGGTGGGCGCCCCCAAGAGCACCAGGCCCCGGGGGCGGAAGAGAGAGCCCCCCCAATTGTGCATTCCCCCCAATGCACAGTGCACGGGCGGGGCTCCTTTCTCGCTTGGTTTGCAAGATTTATGTGCCGCTTTTCTATGCAGCGGAGCTCGCATTTCTCGTATTCTTTGCCCCCATCGCAAGCTCCGCCCCGCGCAGCTCGTGATGAACCGTTTGACCAGGAGTCAGACACGCGGAAACGGACTCCTGAGCGCCGCTTCTCCGGCCAGGGGCTGTCTCTGGAGAACGCGAAATCCTCCGCCTGCGCTGCTCCTTCCGGTCACTCTGGAAGGAAGGAGATAATCCCGTTTGGGTGGCTGCCCGAGTGCATGTGCAGTTCTCGTCTGAATGCAGCCGCCTTTCTTTCTTTCTTTCTTTCTTTCTTTCTTTCTTTCTTTCTTTCTT